>CM060107.1:51340306-51882806 GCA_030522415.1 Channallabes apus | reverse complement strand
AAACTGTTTATAAGCCTCCTGGGTCTCTGTGAGACTGGTGCTACTGGACACTGAAAATATTGTCTTTATAGGTAGTTTTATATGTTGTTTGTCTTATTGTTCTTTATTTCTTTGTTTTACAAATATGACCCAATATATCCTCTTTTTTTTTTTTTTTTACGTTTTTGTATTGTGTTATATTTTTATACTAGTAAGTAGTTTTAAAAGTGAATCTCCACTATAATGAGCCAGTGTATTATGATGTGGGATGTGATGGGCTGCTGGATCGAGTCTCGCTGTCCCTGACCGTAATGTTAGAGCCGTCAGAGCGGAACTGGAACTTTCCTTCATGCCAAAGCCATAATCTGTTCATTTGAAGCATTTCACAGCATTTATCTCTAAAGATTTTTCCTTCTTTTGCAAGACTTTCAGCTTCGCCTTTTCTTCATCCTTCTATTCATTCATGGAAATGATTTTTAATTTGCTGCATCGAGAAAGGATCAATAAGGTTCAATATCTCTATTAAAAGTGAAGGGTTCGGGGGCGGGAAAGTGGGGGGGGGGGGGGGTCTGGGTGTTTCAGAACATGGATGGAATAGACCAAATAAATTAATATTGAGGGAGGGCAATACATCCGCATGCGCGGTAACATAAACACCCGTGCGATCGACATGGCGATTTATTGCCCTATAGCCACATCAGCAGTCCTCATGCCCCCCTGCAGCATGCCTAATGCACGTTCACGCAGATGAGCAGCGACCCTGGGTATCTTTCTTTGGGGGTTTTTCACAGTCGGTAGACAAGTCGCTTTAGTGTCCTGCGTTTTTACAACTGTGACCTTAAATGCCTACTTTCTGTAAGCTGTTAAGGTCTTAACGACCATTCCACAGGTGCAGGTTAATTAATTTATTATGGTTAATTGAACATGCATGGAAAACATTGTTTAAACCCTTTACCATGAAGTTTTAAATGTTCTGTTGTGCTAACTGTAAAATATAAAGCTAATATATGATGTGAAGATTACAGTAAAGACCCTGTGTAAACTCAGTGTTTCTCCCTCAGCAGTGATATTTTACACTTTTTTACAGCCTCCTCTGGTGATTATGTGTGTTATAACAGCATGTAGTGCACTAGTTAGGGATCTGTAACATTTTATAATCCATCCTGGACGCACTGAGAATCTTCAGAACACTCATGCCAATTCCAAAAATCCCACAATAAACAGAAATGTGTAAATGTCCAAACCACTGCAGCAAACTGCACACACACATCCACTGCTACTGTGGACACACACTCTGCTTACACACATGTTGTTTTATTTTATAATAGTCACAATTACAACATCCAAATGTCCAACAAGACAGAGGACAGAAGAGAACAGTATTAGTGAACATTTCATATTAAACCTTTATTTCAGTAAGTTTCATATGAAAAGAAGAAACCAGGAGCATTTTATTCTGGATCACAAAATCTCACAGTTGATCCAGAGCCGAGCCAGAATCCAGCGTACAGAGGCTGAGTGAATGTGGTGTGGACTCTGTGGAGGAGCTTCATCGTGTCAGAGACGCTGTAGAAGGACAGAGTTCCTGCACTGTGATCCACATACACTCCTATTCTGGAGGATGATGGAGCTCTGAGATCAGTCTTAATGTTGTTGTGATAGAAACAGACAGAAGAAGAAGAAGAACACTCCAGACTCCAGGACTGATTGTTGCATCCAAACGAACACTCATCACCCTCTCCTTTCCTGCTGATGTCTTTATATGAGACTGATATTTCCACATATCTCTTAGTGCTCCACTCCACCTCCCAGTAACAGCGTCCACACACACTCTCCTTACTCAACACCTGACTGTAGTAGTTAAATCTCTCTGGATGATCAGAGTACGTCTGCTTTCTCTTACTGCGCGTCACCGCTCTGTTCTTCTCAGACAGAATGAGGTCATAATTTACTGTGTTGGGATCCAGAGTCAGATCACAGAAATCTAAACACATGAAAAATGTCAACATGTTAGATATTAATCACAGGATACGTGTGTGTGTGTATGTGTGTGTGTGTGTGTGTGTGTGTGTGTGTGTGTTACACGTACAGTGTAGAAAATCTTCTCTGCTCTTTGGTTCTGAGGGTAAAATCATCTGAACTGCTGCAGCTGTGGAGACACAGAAACAAAATGGAGACGGAAAAATCAGCTGCTGTAAAAGACAGAAACAGTTTAAAGTCCTACAGTTTGTGAAAGTAAAGATTTCAGAGCAGGACAATTTCTCTCACCATGTCGAGGGATTTTGATGAACTCCTCCTGGCAGAATTCCTCGAGTCTCTTTTTCAGATCAGAGAGAGATTTCCTCACTCCATCAAATGAGAGATGTTGATTGACAGTGATGCTGGGTGAGTCCTCACGTCCAGAAGAGACACTGAGAGACTGGAGACTCTACAGAGAGAAAGAAAAACATCATGGAGAAGGAGAAAGGAGGAGAAATATACATGTGACTATACAGACAGGTGTGTGTGTGTGTGTGTGTGTGTGTGTGTGTGTGTGTGTGTGTGTGTGTGTGTGTTAGTTACCTGGAGGAACTGGATGTGATCGTGTGTGTGTGAAAGCTGCTCCAGCTCAGTGAGTCTCCTCTGAAGATCAGCAATCTCCTGCTCCAGTTGCTCCAGGAGTCGTTCAGCTCGACTCAGTTCAGTCTTCTCCTGATCTCTGATCAGCTCCGTCACCTCCGAGCGCTTTTTCTCCATGAAGCTGATCAGCTCAGTAAAGATCCTCTCACTGTCCTCCACTTCTGTCTGTGCACTCAGCTGTTACACACACACACACACACACACACACACACACACACACACACACACACACACACACACACACACACACACACACACACACACACACACACAGGATTTAAAGCTCATCTATCATTCCCTCTCTTACTGCGACTCTAAATGTCTCCATGTTGTCCATGTTGTGTGTGTTTCTAGGAGCAGCTCTGTCTCTGCTCACTGCTCACCTTTATAGTGTTCACAGCCTGTTTCAGCTCCTCCACCTTCTTCTGCTTCTCCTGGATTCTCTGCTGGGATTTCATCTGCTCCTCCTTTAACTCACTCTGAGGACAAATAAAACACACTTCACTCTTTATGCATCATGAGGTTATGAGTTCAGTGTATGAATATTAACTTCAGATAAAGGGTTAAAGTTCACTCGGGTTCTATGGAGAACCTTATTAAAGTGTAAAAGGACAGTTTCTCACCTGTTTTTCAGTTCTGTAAGCTTTAACTGAGACAGTGTCGTGGCTTCTGTGTTCATCTATCACACACAGATAACAGATGAAGCGTCGGTCAGTACGACAGTAGATCTTCAACACTTCATCATGCTCAGAGCAGATCTTCTCTTCTAGACTTCCAGAAGCTTCCACTAAACTGTGCTTTTTCAAAGCAGGAACTTCATAGTGAGGTTTCAGATGAGTTTCACAAAAGGAGGCCAGACACATCAGACAGGACTTGACGGCTTTGTGTTTTCTCCCGGTGCAGAAATCACACTCCACATCTCCAGGTCCAGCGTAACAGTGAGCAGGAGAAGCAGCTTGGACTTCAGTCTTCTTCTTCTTCAGTTTCTCCACCACTTCAGCCAGCATGTTGTTTCTGCGTAGAACAGGCCTTGGAGTGAAAGTGTCTCTGCACTGAGGACATCTATAAACTCCACTCTTATCCTCCTGATCCCAGCAGTCATTAATACACACCTTACAGAAACTGTGACCACAGGGGAGAGACACCGGATCCTTCAGGAGATCCAGACACACTGGACAGATGAACTGATCCTGATCTACTGAAATACTGGCCTCAGCCATTTTCCCTAAACTCACACCGAACTAGAGAGAGAGAGAGAGAGAGAGAGTGTCAGTTTCGTTTCTTCCAAAAGGAAACGTCACTTCCTGGTTGTGTGTGTGTGTGTGTGTGTGTGTGTGTGTGTGAGAGAGAAAAAGGAGGAGCACAAGGACAGAGGTCATGAATGTTCCTCTATTAACCCTTTCTTGGACACAATTCCTTCTGGGGCAAAATGAAACTCTAAACTGCACCATATAACATTCGAGTCTGTGTCTGAATCCCTGAGCTGATACACTAGTCTGGGCTCAACTTACACACATTACATAATCATTATCTCTAAAATCAGAAAACAAAATGCTTAACAAAAAGTTAAGATTTAAGTATTGGAGCAGTCAGTGTCCATACATACTGCCGTAGTAATATAACCATAGTGATATTATTACTAATATTTGGTCAGTAAAACACCCATAATATATATATACAGTATACATACATACACATACACTACCGTTCAAAAGTTTTAGATCACTTGCAAATGTCTTTGTTTTTGTTTAGTGATTTATTTTCTACATTCTACAACAATACTGTGGATTTCAAAACTATAATCCTTATAATCATAGAGTTATTTTTCACATAGAGTTCTGAACATGAGGAGCCCTTTAATTTTTATTATCTTACATAATGTCATAATTCTTTTGGTTGTTTCCACCTCCTTCAGTAGGTGTGTTTTCTTACATTTCTAAGCTGTCATGCCCGAGCCTCCTCAGTCCCGGAGAGAAAGATCCGGCTCGCCGGATTACTGAGCCGTGGCTTTGTCTCCCCCTAGTGTGTCCACGTATGTCATTACTAACCATAATTAACTAACTCAGATCACCTGCGCACACCTCACCTGCCTCCCTATTTAAACCCAGCCGAACCCACACCACACTGTCTGGTCACCGTTGTATTATCACCCACTAACATATGTATATCTTTCTGCTCCTCCAGGTTTGAAGCGGTATCTGCAGGCGAAGTCAGGCGAAGCGAGACAGCTTCGCCGTCCAAGTAATATCCTCTGAGGACACAGAGAAGTTTGTTTCTTTTGTTATGTTTTGCGAAATGACATTCTTGGTTGAATTCTAGTTTGATTTTGAACCGCCTGCAGACCGCGCCTGGCAATCGGCGTAGTGAACGCCTGGTTAATTATAGTATGTGTGAAGAGTCTCTGAGACGTTTTCTTTTGAGGCAAACACAAAATAAAGACTGTACTTTCCTGCACTTGCGTTGACGTGTGTGTGCTTCATACATAGAGAGAGAGTGAAACATGACAGATGACCAGACCTCCAATCTTCGAAACGCAGCAGGAACACCCCTGCCGAGAGACACACTGCCCATGATGGATTACATCCGCCGGCAGCAGGGACAGATGGACAGCCTGGCCCGAGCCATTAATGACTTGGCTCATAGTGTCCGGGACATCGCTACCGGCCAGTCATCCCCCCCGGCGGGGGCCCCGCGCCGCGCACGATCCCCTCCACGAGCGACGCCCCCGGAACGGTACGCGGGGGACCCCGAGGCCTGTAAAAAATTCCTCCTAGCCTGCGAGCTCTATTTCATGGATTATCCGGACCTGGACGACCAAGGGAAGGTCAAATTCGTCACCCAACGGCTCACAGGGCCAGACATGGACTGGGCCACGGCGATGTGGAGCACGGGCGGCCGGGAGACGTGCGACTATGGGCGGTTCTTACGGGCCTTCCGCGCGGTGTTTGACCACCCTGATCAGGGAAAGAGTGGAGAACAACGATTGATGAAGATAAAACAAGGACAAGCCACCGTGGCGGAATATGCGGTCCGATTTAAGATCCTGGCAGCTGAAAGCGAGTGGTGCGAGAAGAGCCTGCTCGCCCGTTTTCGTGATGGACTGCATCCGGACATCCAGCTGGAACTGGCCTGCAGAGATGCAGAGATGGACCTCGATGACAGTATCCAGCTGGCCATTAAACTAGACCAACATCTCCGCAGTCAAAAACGGCAGCCCTCAACACGGACGGCAGGGGGCAGGCTCGACCCGCGCCAACGCCCCAACCGCCCAAGGAGCCCTACAGAGTCGCACGAAAGATCACCCGCGGAGCCCATGGACGTGGGCACCTCCCGGCTGTCCGCGCAAGAAAGGCGCCGCCGGTTCACGACAGGCTTGTGCCTGTACTGCGGAGGAGAGGGACATCTCATAAAGGACTGTCCTATTATACAAAAAGTAACTCCATGCACACCCACACGCACCACGCAGTCATTTTGTGTTGATGCCACCATATCATTTAATGATTATGTTGTGTCTGTTTCCCCCTTAATAGATTCCGGGTCGGCTGGTAACTTCATCTCACTTTCTCTTCTTTCCTCGCTACACGCTCCAGTGTCGAAGCTTCCAAACCCGATCGAGATTAAAGCTCTGGATGGCAAACCATTAAATCAATCGCCAGTTTATATGCTCTCCGTGCCCCTACGATTAACTTTCCCCGGCCACACAGAGGAGCTACAATTCTATGTGCTCCCTCAGGTGAGTCAGTCCGTCGTGCTGGGCCTCCCATGGCTCTGCGTCCATAACCCTAATTTTGATTGGGCAGCCTCTCGCATCGTATCCTGGTCCCCTCGATGTGCTAAATTATGCCTACCATCCCCATTAATGGTCCAAAGTACTACAGTCGAAAGTCCCCGCGCCCTAGTATCTACCCGCGTGCCATCCGAGTATACGGCATTTTCAGACGTGTTTAGTGTTAGGGCAGCTGCACGACTTCCCCCTCATCGCCCGTGGGATTGCGCTATTGACCTCCTGCCTGGGAAAGCACCGCCCTGCTCCCGTGTTTACCCATTGTCCCTGACCGAGACCAGGGCGATGGAGGAATACGTGAGTGAGGCTCTCCGACAGGGGCTCATTAGTCGCTCCACGTCACCCGCATCGGCTGGTTTCTTTTTCATCGAAAAGAGAGGCGGGGGCCTCAGACCCTGCATTGATTATAGGGGACTCAATGCCATTACAATAAAATATAAGCACCCACTGCCTCTGGTGCCGGCCGCGATCGATCTGCTCCGCGGCGCGTCCATCTTCACTAAACTGGACCTCCACAGCGCTTATAACCTCGTTCGTGTTCGCAAGGGGGACGAGTGGAAGACTGCGTTTAGCACGACATCAGGGCATTACCAATATAATGTAATGGCTTATGGACTGGTAAACGCACTGCGGTGTTTCAGGGGTTCATGAACGACGTGTTCCGACATATGTTAAACCGTTATGTTATAGTGTATCTGGATGATATCTTGATATACTCGCGGTCATATCACGAGCACGTTGGTCATGTGACTGCCGTCCTCCGTCGTCTAAGGGAACATGGGCTCTATGCGAAGGCAGAAAAGTGTGAGTTTCACCAAAGGGAGGTCGCATTTTTGGGCTACCGCATAGGGCCACTGGGGGTTCAGATGGACGTCGCCAAGGTCAGTTCGGTTCTACAATGGCCAGAACCCACCTCAGTGAAGGCGCTACAAAGTTTCCTTGGGTTTGCCAATTTTTACCGACGCTTTATTAGGGGCTACAGTACGTTGGCAGCACCGCTCACCAATTTATTAAAAGGGAAACCAAAGCGCTTAACCACCTTCACGCTGGAAGCGTGTCACGCTTTCCAGCGTCTAAAACAAGCCTTTACATCAGCGCCTATTCTAAAACTTCCCGACCCTAGTAAGCCCTTCGTAGTGGAGGTCGACGCGTCGGAGGTAGGACTAGGGGCGGTGCTGTCACAGCGTCATGGCCACCCAGAGAAATTATTCCCCTGTGCTTTCTTTTCGAGGAAATTGACACCTGCCGAGTGCAATTATGATATCGGTAATCGCGAACTGCTAGCAATTAAAGCGGCGTTAGAGGAGTGGCGACATTGGTTGGAGGGAGCAGAACATCCTTTCACGGTACTGACCGATCACCGGAACCTTGAGTACCTCCAACAAGCTAAGAGACTAAACCCTCGTCAAGCCCGCTGGGCACTGTTCTTCACTCGTTTCGATTTTCATATTACATATCGCCCCGGCTCTAAAAATCTGAAAGCGGATGCGCTATCCCGCTGTTTTGCGTCGCCGGACCGACCATTGGTACCGGAGCCTATTCTGCCCCCGTCACTCGTGGTTGCCCCGATCACGTGGGATTTCGACACGGAGATAGCCCGAGAGACGCGGTCCGACCCCGTGCCGCCGGGCTGTCCCCCGGGTCGAACCTATGTGCCGGAAGCACTACGAGAACGAGTGACGGGGGAAGCCCACATTAATATCTCATCCGGACATCCCGGCGAGGCAAAAACCTTAAAACTACTGGAACCAAAGTTCTGGTGGCCAAATATGCGCGAAACAGTGAAAACAGTCGTTTCGTCTTGTGCTATTTGCGCAGCCACTAAAAGTCCCCGAGGGTTGCCAGTTGGGAAATTAATGCCCTTACCAACACCTAATAGACCGTGGTCCCACCTCGCGGTGGACTTTGTCACGGATTTGCCAGTGTCAAAAGGGTACACGATAGTCTTGGTAGTAGTAGATCGCTTCTCTAAGGGCTGTCGTTTTATTCCGTTCTGCTCTCTCCCTACCGCCGCCCAGGTGACTGATGCCTTATTCAATACAGTGTTTCGCTACTACGGTATCCCGGAGGACATTGTTTCAGATCGGGGTCCCCAATTTATCGCTAAGTTCTGGAAAGCTTTTTTCCAGAAATTGGGGACTACTGTTAGTCTAACCTCAGGCTATCACCCTGAGTCTAATGGGCAGGCAGAGCGGACTGTTCAAGACCTCGGGAGGTTCCTTCGTGCATATTGTAGTAGTCGACAACACGAGTGGGCGGACTGTTTATTTTGGGCGGAATATGCGCGAAATTCTTTAAGACACTCTTCTACCGGCCTAACGTCGTTCCAATGTGTGCTCGGGTATCAGCCACCGCTCTGTCCATGGGATGCCACTCCCACCAATATCCCCATGGTGGACGAGTGGTTCAAAAAAGCGGAAAAAGTATGGGAGGGGGCTCACGCCCACATCTCCCAAGCAGTTCGCCGGTTCAAACAATTCAAATAGGCGGCGAAGGGAAAGTCCTCCGCTCCAGGTAGGAGATCGGGTTTGGCTCTCGACAAAGGACCTCTCTCTCAACCTCCCCTGTCGTAAGCTCTCCCCTCGATTTATCGGTCCCTTTCCCATCATCGCCCAAGTTAACCCTATGTCCTTCAAATTGAAATTACTCTCACACATGCGGGGGCCGCTGGACGGAGGTGTCATAGACCCTTCGCTCCCCGGAGCTGTGGAGATCGAGGGCGCTCCAGCGTTCAGAGTCCAACAGTTATTGGACTCCCGAAGGCGGGGGGGCTCCCTCCAATATCTCGTGGACTGGGAGGGGTACGGGCCAGAGGAACGCAGCTGGGTGCCAGCAAAGGACATCCTAAGCCCTGATCTCATTTCGGAGTTTCACCAGGCTCGGCCGGATCGTCCCGCACCCCGCCCTCCGGGTCGACCCGCCCGCCGGCAATACCATCAGGCCGGTGGGTCTCTCCCCCCTTTGGTAACACGAGGGAAGCGCCCACCTCCCCTTCAGGTAGCCGGTCCTGGGGGGGGGCGTGTCATGCCCGAGCCTCCTCAGTCCCGGAGAGAAAGATCCGGCTCGCCGGATTACTGAGCCGTGGCTTTGTCTCCCCCTAGTGTGTCCACGTATGTCATTACTAACCATAATTAACTAACTCAGATCACCTGCGCACACCTCACCTGCCTCCCTATTTAAACCCAGCCGAACCCACACCACACTGTCTGGTCACCGTTGTATTATCACCCACTAACATATGTATATCTTTCTGCTCCTCCAGGTTTGAAGCGGTATCTGCAGGCGAAGTCAGGCGAAGCGAGACAGCTTCGCCGTCCAAGTAATATCCTCTGAGGACACAGAGAAGTTTGTTTCTTTTGTTATGTTTTGCGAAATGACATTCTTGGTTGAATTCTAGTTTGATTTTGAACCGCCTGCAGACCGCGCCTGGCAATCGGCGTAGTGAACGCCTGGTTAATTATAGTATCTGTGAAGAGTCTCTGAGACGTTTTCTTTTGAGGCAAACACAAAATAAAGACTGTACTTTCCTGCACTTGCATTGACGTGTGTGTGCTTCATACATAGAGAGAGCGTGAAACATGACATAAGCTTTTAGTTCTTATTTGTTTACTACTGTTGTTATGGTTTGTTCTTTAGGTTCCCTGTCTGTCTTGTCTTTAAATGTGAGAGGTATACGTGACAGTGTGAAAAGAAAAGCCTTATTTCTAGTTTTCAAAAGAAGTGATGCTGACATTATACTGGTTCAGGAGACACATTCGAGTGATTCAGACACTAAAATGTGGAAAAATCAATGTGGTAATTCGATATATTATTGTCATGGGAGTAACCATTCAGCTGGGGTGGCTATTGGGGTGACAACAAATTTCCCACTTGTGGGACTAATAAAGGTTTATCTTATCTTATTCTCTTACATAAATTTAAAAAGGAAGTACTGGAGATGATCAAATCAGACGAAGGTAGATTATTGATTATTATCATCAAACAAGAAAATGGTTTTCTTATTTTATGTCATGTGTATGGATATAACTCTCACTCTTGCAATAGGGATTTATTTGCTCACATCTCCACAAACGTTAAAAGGTTACATAACAAATATAGTGAATTTTATATTATTTTGTGTGGTGATTTTAACGAATGCTTAGATGTCAGTCTTGATAGATTTCCTGCTAGGACGACCCAGGATTCACTGTCGCACAATTTGATTTTGTCCTTATGCTCTGATTCATGCTTGGTGGATCCTTGGCGTTTTTTCATCCTGATTTAAGAGAATTCCCCAGTGGAAAAAAAATACACTTTAGTGTATTACAAATATATTGAAATCCTCGATAAAACACTGCAAATATACTAACAAAAAGTTGTACCATCAGTTAATATATAAAAACTAACATCATGCTTTTACCAAATTATTTTTTTAAATATGCTCGAAATAATCATTATACAAATGTACAGAAAGTATATATTAGAATACAAATTTTAATATACGGTAGTCTCAGTATGTTGTTGTTGGTCTTATCAGTTAAATGTAAATGTACTTATTAATATGTACTTATATGGAGTGCACTACTCTCTCGTGCGCGCGCTTTTAGACTCGTTTTTGCACGCTGAATCTCTCCCTCGCGCGCGCGATCTCAAACTCGTTCCTGCGGCTGAAAATCACTTTTGCCGTTCAAGATAATTTATGTTTTTACTCTCTCACTCTTCTGTCCGCTCACTGTCATAAAGCGACACACAAACTGCAGCAGGCGGGTAAACTTTGCGACTTTTCCAGCCAACCGGAGACTAGACAACGCCCCACCAGCCAATCAGAGCTAGAGGCGGGCAGATTCGGACTGTCCGTTCTCTGATTGGCTCCCCAGTTCTCCACTTCTAGTTTGAATTAACGGCTGAAGCTGCATCATCGCGTGCGTTAGTTCGTATCGTTATTATTTTATTTTCATCGGCATAAGGTAAATTTAACTGTTTTAAATTACGTACATACTTTAATCTATAGTTTGTATTGTCTAATGTGTTGTTGTTAATGTGTTCTGTACTTTGCTTGTGGTATAATGGCTCTGTAGCTCTCGGCCTGTTTTCAGTCTCTGTGTAACAGAATCAACACACCAGGTTTAAACTAATACTGTACCTGTAGATTCTAATACTAATGTCTGTCTGTGTTCACACACCAGGTTTAAACTAATACTGTACCTGTAGATTCTAATACTAATGTCTGTCTGTGTTCACACACCAGTTTATATTTTAGTTTGTGTGTTTGTGAGACAACCTGATGTTTTGTTGAGCACAAATAAACTATAGTAGTGCTTTTTTGTAACCTTGTGCAAATTAAATCTGTTGAACTCATGAATAAAATCTGCCTCATAATTACTGATGTAATGCTTTTCAAAAACATGTTATAGTGTAGAAAATGCATTTAGCATTTGTAAATTATCCTAAACACTTAATGTACTGGTAACACATTTGCAGTACAGTATTGTGGGCGGGGCGGCGGTTTGTGACCGTCATGCCTTGCGGCAGGTGTTCTTTTTGTGTTCACCCTGTCTGGGACGTGTGTTTAGGTTAGTGGCTTCGGCCAAGTTTGAGTTTGTGTACATGTGTGTTATCTCTATGTGTGTATGTGCTGCATTCTGCTACCGTTCTCCAGTTCTAGCTAATAGCTGAATAGGTGTGTCATTACATTGTGTAGCCACCAAACTCACTCGTCCTCCAAGTTCCCTGCTAGTGTCGAAAAACGCTACAGTATTATAGAAGGTTGTGTGTACTGTATGATACAATAAAGTATATTTGTATTAACCACAAAGTGTACTTTTTTTAGTATTTGTAATTGGCCAGAAGTATAACAGCATGCTACTGCTGCAATAAGAATATACTCATAGTACATTAATCATGTATTTGTAATACAGTAAAAATAGCTGTAATGTACTTATAATACATTAAATATATACTTAAATTGTAATAATTACTGTTAGGTATGTACGTTAGTACACACACAGCCATATACTTTAAGTGTACTAAAGTATACTTAAAGTTCTTCCACTTTAGCACATAAAAGTATACTTAATACACTTAAAATTGTGGTTTTCTACAATTTAATTACAACTTAAATACACTTAGTACAAAATTAGTTGTTCCAAAATAGCAAACTTCAAGTATACTAGTCATTAGTCTGGAGCAAGTACATTTAAGTATGTTTTGGCACGCTAGGATTTAATATACTTAGCATTAGGGCTGCAACTAACGATTATTTTGATAATCGATTAGTTGGCCGATTATTGTTTCGATTAATCGATTAATCGGATAACGCTAAGCGCTTCTTTAATTTGATTGATGTTTTGCTTATAATTATATATAAAACCATAACAACATTTGTTTTGTTTTTAACAATAATTGCAGATGGCAAGTTGACTGTTATATTTATTTATATATATGTAAATAAAACACTGTCAACTTGCCATCTACATACATACATATTATGTATATCGATTAAATCGGATAAAAGCTAGACGCTTTAATTTGATGTTTTGCTTAACCATATAAAACCATAAATCAGGGTATTATTTATGTATAAAGGTAAACTTTAAAAAAAATGCAATAGCCACACAGTTTAATTATCTTTAATTTTGACATTTAAACCTTATTTTATGTAAATCAACATTTTTGTTTTTAACAATAACTGCAGATGGCAAGTTTACAGTATATATATATTAGTTTAAAACAAAAATACATTCAGTTGTTAAGAATGACTTAAATTTTAAATTCTCTTAAATTAATTCAACTTAATAATAATAAGAATAGACTTCTAGATTATGGTATTTTTAATTGAAGTGTCTACTACATCCTTTTCACGGTTTATACATTATTTCGATCCTCTCGTGTATTTTATCCTTTTTTTTTGTCTCAATAAAAAAAAATAATAAAATAAATACTAGACATTCTCGTAATACGGCGACGTGGGGAGAGAAAAAAACTCGCCGCTACTGGATTCACTCTGTTTATTTTGCCCTTTTCCCCTCTGTACAGCGTGTAGGATGATGGGATATATCCGGTCCTCCGAAGTGTAAAATGAACGTGAAGAAAACGCACTAGAAGTGTTTCCCTCGCGTTCGTTGGTATTTAAACGCAAAGAAAAAGCTGCATGCAACGTTTTTTTTTTTTTTTTTTTACCCCGTATAACCGCGCAGCCGGTGAGAGTGTTCATACGGGCTTTGGTGACGTCACCAAAGCCGGTGTGAACTCTCTCACTGACTCCTATGTATGTGTAGAAAACCCTCGGCGCTTCATCCGCGCTCACCGGACACTACAACCGGCAGAAAAACGGTCGATTTTAACGCCCGATAAGAGGTGTTTAATGTAAACTGCTCCCGTACCTTGGAGGACTTGGGGCGCGCACTTTTTCCTGCAGACGCTTCTGTAACCTCCATTGCGCGAGCGACTGTGTATCTGTGTGTGTATTTGTGCATCTTGTGGTCGCGCGCCTCAATAACGTGAGCAGCCCAACTAATCGATAACGGCATTCGTTGACAACGAATTTCATTATCGATAATTATCGATTTTATCGATTAGTTGTTGCAGCCATACTTAGCATACTTTTTTTTTACTTGGGAAGGATATAATCAGGGCCGTTTCTAACTTTCTAGCGAAAGATATGATGCCCCTAAGCACACGAGCCTGAAGTTTAGCTCCTTATTCGCAACTTCCGATTCGTTTAGCTCCTTATTGCGCAGCGTCTCATTCTGCGGCTGAAGTTTAGCTCCTTATTCGCCTCGTTACTAACGGGAGTGTTCACGCTGGCCAAAGCTGCGCAGTTTATCAATAAAACGTTATTTTGGTGGCTTAAACCATTCTGGCCAAGCAAATATGAACTATACAACACCTAGCAGGTACCGACTATATAGTAAAAGTGAAATTGTCCTGGTCCAGATTGATAGCTGCATAATTCATTCCATGTTTGTTGTCATTGCATGCTTAAGCCATTATGTCAGTTTATTGGGGCCGTGTGAAATAGCCTTCATTTAACTCTAAATTGTGGGATAAAAAGACGGCCCTAGTGTGTGTGGTCTAAATGTTGTGTCTCATTATTGTTTAAAAATCTCAAAACTTTGAGATTTTTTAAAATTGTAATTTATCATCACAAGATACTTTTTATCATCACAAACAAGTATATTTTTTTTTAAATAAAAATCTTTGTCTTGTAAAGATTCTGAGCATGTGCCTATAGTATCTTAATTTTTAAGGCCAAATCCGTCATCGGTTTTTGTTAATAAACTAAACTTTAAAATGTAATTTAATGAACCCTTTAATTTTTGTGGCTTCAGTTTAATTTAAGTTGTTCAACATTGATGTTCAATAAATAATCGTAGATAGTAGATAGTGTGTGTTGCCTTCAATTAATCAATCAAGTAATGCAGCCTTCATTCAAAAATCTCTCACTTGTGAGCATATTTACTGTACAAAACTCGTCAGTGAACTATGAGGGCAAAAAAAATCGTTTATTAATCGAAATCGAGTTAAAATGTTCAATTAATCGAGATTTTGATTTTAGGCCAAATCGCCCAGCCCTATGGGACTGCACCAGGGATCTGCAATTAATCCCCTCCTGTTTGTGGTGGTGATGGACAGATTGACAGACGAGGTTACTTAGTCCCCATGGACTTTGTTGTCTGCCAATCATGTTGTGATGAGCAGCAAGAATAGGGAGCAAGTTGAGATGAGTCTAGAAGAATCCACCGGTGAGAAGGTTCATGAAGATCAGTAGGAGAAAGACAGAGTATGTGTGTCTCTTGTGAATGAGAGCAAGAGTGGGGGAAAGATGCAGTTACAAGGAGTAGAGGTAGGGATGGTAGAGTAAGTAGGAAAATTAACTGTGTGATCTTAGATTAACATCCACAAGGCTTGTGAAGTACAGGGTACACTGAAAAAGAAGTCCTCTGCACTCTGCAGGTTCTCCGGAAGGTTTTCTGGGCTTTGCCTAGTACACATATAATATTTATTTATTTATTTTAAATTTCTGACTGTTTACATCCTACAATGTAAACCTTTTTTAAAATGACTATAAAAATGACTATAATCTCAGAGTAGGAAATCACTCATAAGTGGCCAAAGATTCTCAGAATGATGTCATTTTGGTCGAACTTTCAGGAGTAAGAGCTATTTATCAACATTCTTAAAATAGGAAATCAGTCCCATCTCCCACATAATGTAGGAGAGCTCTAGAGGTAGAGGCGCGGCAGGTAGAGGCGAGTCCATTAATGAACATGTCGTATGCTGCCTCCACAGGTGACTGATACTATACGGTGTTTAATGATGGTGAAGATGCAGCTTTGAAACAGTGACATTTTCAGAAATAATAAATGAAACTCGTACAGCACCGCAGATCACGTGCAGATTCATATATTTACCATCAGCGTAAAATGAACGAAAAAGGTGTGAGCATCATCCATGGCACACATTAAAATTGTTATATTTATATATACATTTTTAGGGCTGCAACTAACGATTATTTTGATAATTGATTAGTTGGTTGATTATTTTTTTCCTTTCGATTAATCGGATAAAACTACGTGCTTTAGTTTGATGTTTTGCTTAACTATATAAAACCATAAATCAGGGTATTATTTATGTATAAAAGTAAACTTTAAAAAATGCAATAGGGTTTAATTATCTTTAATTTTGACATTTACACCTTATTTTATGTAAATCAACATTTTTGATTTTAACAATAATTGCAGATGGCAAGTTGACATTATATATAGTTTAAAAAATACACTGACATATTCATTTGTTAAGAATAACCTGACTTTTAAATTCTCTTAAATTATTTCTCTCGTGTATTTTATCCTATTTTTTGTGATTATGACGGTCCTACATAACTCTATTAGTGAACATACCACCAAGTTGTCACTGTTGGGTCCTTGAGCAAGGCCCTTAACCCTCAACTGCTCAGATGTGTAATGAGATGAAAAAAAATGTAAGTCGCTCTGGATGTAATGTAAATGTATTTGAACAAATGTGATTGGAGCAGTCTCATGAGGATAATGTCATGCAGCGAGTCACGCATCTATAAGTTTTAAAGCTTTCACACAACTGCTGCTGATTTCACCATTTCGCTTTTCCACCATTTAAAACTACAACAACCTGTAAAAACTACATCACCCACTATAACAATATCTACAGAATGATTGTATTTTTTACTAAAATAACTATAATATCAACAAACAGTACATAAAGTGTAAACATATGATGCATATTAATTGTTTCACTGAAAACATCAACAATCTTACAAAAGGTAATGACTGTGGAATTCTGGTTTCTGTGTAATGTTGCTTGCACGAGCTCGTCCCAGTGTGTAGAACCAGTTACAGATCTAATAATATACAGAATCTCTTCCAATCTCTTCACCTCATCAGGTACACAACTGAAACGGGTTTTAAACTTTAAAGCCTCGTCGACTCTGTTTTCGATGACTTTAACCACCAGTTTCTGCATTTCGCTGGTCACCAGATACGCATACGAGCTCCATGTTCTCAGGCTGTTACACATTTTCTTTCTTTTCTTTATTTCTTCTTCTTCTTCAGACGTCGTTCCCGTACCAGAAGTTCACAACTTTTTCCAAGTTTCCGCTCGTACATCCTGGAACTCTGGCTCCAAATGACGCCTAGTTAGAAGACAGAACACACCTGCAGGAGAAAGTGCTTCACCGAGAGGTCGGAGGTCAGCGGACCGGTAAGTGCACCTGCAGTGAGTTACACTAATTATATACCCTCAGATATTCTAGTCATTTTACTGTGATATAAAGAATTTAGCCAAAGTTTAAAGAGACCAAAACTGATGTTTGTCTCTCACACACACACACTAAAGAGAGAGAGAGAGAGAGAGAGAGGTACATGGTGGTGGCCGAAAGTATTAGGACAGTATACACCATGTATTAGTTCTCTCTCTGCACAAAATAGGTGACGTCACTAATTATTACGGCTCTGAGTGAAGAGACGAGTTAATTAAATGTTCTGTTGTGCTAACTGTAAAATATAAAGCTAATATATGATGTGAAGATTACAGTAAAGACCCTGTGTAAACTCAGTGTTTCTCCCTCAGCAGTGATATTTTACACTTTTTTACAGCCTCCTCTGGTGATTATGTGTGTTATAACAGCATGTAGTGCACTAGTTAGGGATCTGTAACATTTTATAATCCATCCTGAACGCACTGAGAATCTTCAGAACACTCATGCCAATTCCAAAAATCCCACAATAAACAGAAATGTGTAAATGTCCAAACCACTGCAGCAAACTGCACACACACATCCACTGCTACTGTGGACACACACTCTGCTTACACACATGTTGTTTTATTTTATAATAGTCACAATTACAACATCCAAATGTCCAACAAGACAGAGGACAGAAGAGAACAGTATTAGTGAACATTTCATATTAAACCTTTATTTCAGTAAGTTTCATATGAAAAGAAGAAACCAGGAGCATTTTATTCTGGATCACAAAATCTCACAGTTGATCCATAAGAGCTGAGCCAGAATCCAGCGTACAGAGGCTGAGTGAATGTGGTGTGGACTCTGTGGAGGAGCTTCATCGTGTCAGAGACGCTGTAGAAGGACAGAGTTCCTGCACTGTGATCCACATACACTCCTATTCTGGAGGATGATGGAGCTCTGAGATCAGTCTTAATGGAGTTGTGCCAGAAATAGAGAGAAGAAGAAGAACACCGAAGACTCCAGGACTGATTGTTGCATCCAAACCCACACTCATGACCCTGTCCTTTCCTGCTGATGTCTTTATATGAGACTGATATTTCCACACATCCCTCACTGCTCCACTCCACCTCCCAGTAACAGCGTCCACACACACTCTCCTTACTCAACACCTGCCTGTAGTAGTTAAATCTCTCTGGATGATCAGAGTACGTCTGCTTTCTCTTACTGGACGTCACCGCTCTGTTCTTCTCAGACAGAATGAGGTAATAATTTACTGTGTTGGGATCCAGAGTCAGATCACAGAAATCTAAACACATGAAAAATGTCAACATGTTAGATATTAATCACAGGATACGTGTGTGTGTGTGTGTGTGTGTGTGTGTGTGTGTGTGTGTGTGTGTGTGTGTTACACGTACAGTGTAGAAAATCTTCTCTGCTCTTTGGTTCTGAGGGTAAAATCATCTGAACTGCTGCAGCTGTGGAGACACAGAAACAAAATGGAGACGGAAAAATCAGCTGCTGTAAAAGACAGAAACAGTTTAAAGTCCTACAGTTTGTGAAAGTAAAGATTTCAGAGCAGGACAATTTCTCTCACCATGTCGAGGGATTTTGATGAACTCCTCCTGGCAGAATTCCTCGAGTCTCTTTTTCAGATCAGAGAGAGATTTCCTCACTCCATCAAATGAGAGATGTTGATTGACAGTGATGCTGGGTGAGTCCTCACGTCCAGAAGAGACACTGAGAGACTGGAGACTCTACAGAGAGAAAGAAAAACATCATGGAGAAGGAGAAAGGAGGAGAAATATACATGTGACTATACAGACAGGTGTGTGTGAGTGTGTGTGTTACCTGGAGGAACTGGATGTGATCGTGTGTGTGTGAAAGCTGCTCCAGCTCAGTGAGTCTCCTCTGAAGATCAGCAATCTCCTGCTCCAGTTGCTCCAGGAGTCGTTCAGCTCGACTCAGTTCAGTCTTCTCCTGATCTCTGATCAGCTCCGTCACCTCCGAGCGCTTTTTCTCCATGGAGCTGATCAGCTCAGTAAAGATCCTCTCACTGTCCTCCACTGCTGTCTGTGCACTCAGCTGTTACACACACACACACACACACACACACACACACACACACACACACACACACACACACACACACACAGGGTTTAAAGCTCATCTATCATTCCCTCTCTTACTGCGACTCTAAATGTCTCCATGTTGTCCATGTTGTGTGTGTTTCTAGGAGCAGCTCTGTCTCTGCTCACTGCTCACCTTTATAGTGTTCACAGCCTGTTTCAGCTCCTCCACCTTCTTCTGCTTCTCCTGGATTCTCTGCTGGGATTTCATCTGCTCCTCCTTTAACTCACTCTGAGGACAAATAAAACACATTTCACTCTTTATGCATCATGAGGTTATGAGTTCAGTGTATGAATATTAACTTCAGATAAAGGGTTAAAGTTCACTCGGGTTCTATGGAGAACCTTATTAAAGTGTAAAAGGACAGTTTCTCACCTGTTTTTCAGTTCTGTAAGCTTTAACTGAGACAGTGTCGTGGCTTCTGTGTTCATCCGTCACACACAGATAACAGATGAAGCGTCGGTCAGTACGACAGTAGATCTCCAGCACTTTATCATGCTCAGAGCAGATCTTCTCTTCTAGATTTCCAGAAGCTTCCACTAAACTGTGCTTTTTCAACCGGGGAACTTCATAGTGAGGTTTCAGATGAGTTTCACAAAAGGAGGCCAGACACATCAGACAGGACTTGACGGCTTTGTGTTTTCTCCCGGTGCAGAAATCACACTCCACATCTCCAGGTCCAGCGTAACAGTGAGCAGGAGAAGCAGCTTGGACTTCAGTCTTCTTCTTCAGTTTCTCCACCACTTCAGCCAGCATGTTGTTTCTGCGTAGAACAGGCCTTGGAGTGAAAGTGTCTCTGCACTGAGGACATCTATAAACTCCACTCTTATCCTCCTGATCCCAGCAGTCATTAATACACACCTTACAGAAACTGTGACCACAGGGGAGAGACACCGGATCCTTCAGGAGATCCAGACACACTGGACAGATGAACTGATCCACTGAAAACTGATCTACTGAAATACTGGCCTCAGCCATTTTCCCTAAACTCACACCGAACTAGAGAGAGAGAGAGAGAGAGAGAGAGAGACTGTCAGTTTCGTTTCTTCTAAAAATGAAACGTCACTTCCTGGTTGTGTCTCTGTGTGTGTGTGTGTGAGAGAGAGAGAAAAAGGAGGAGCACAAGGAAGGTCATGAATGTTCCTCTATTAACCCTTTCTTGGACACAATTCCTTCTGGGGCAAAATAAAACTCTAAACTGCACCATATAACATTCGAGTCTGTGTCTGAATCCCTGAGCTGATACACTAGTCTGGGCTCAACTTACACACATTACATAATCATTATCTTCATTTTTAAAAACAGAAAACAAAATGCTTCACAAAAAGTCAACATTTAAAACAATAAATTGAAATTTTTTAAATCTAATATAAAAATCTGCAAACAAATGATTAAATGAGAATACAGTATATACATGAAAACAGAAAAATAAAGTAAATTAATAAAGCTTTCTCAGCACTCTTAGCAACAGATCTTGTACAATCAGAATATTCCAGAAACCATAAAAAAATCTGTGAAAGTATCTATAGAAGGAAATGTTGTGCTTATGGATCATCCTGGCTAGTGGGAGCGTGAAGAGATTACATAATGTCTGCACATGTCTGGACTCCGCCCTCAAGAATGCAAGTCATGGGTGTGTAGTGTACCCGTGACAGTGAAGCTCTCAAAATATGAATCTCTCAGAAAAACAAGGTACACAGTAGTAGAAATAATGCAAAAAATGCATTTAGAACCAGTTGAGTTCCCCCTCCGCTTCCTCACAGTGGTTTGGCCCAATGCCTCCTGCTTTCCCAGTTCAGGTCAGGTGTGTAGCTGCGGCTCAATTAATGTTGAACTCCAGTAAGGAGGGTATTTTATTCACTTTAAATAAAGCGATTCTCTTTAATGTTGTTGATTCAGACTCATTCATAAATTATTTGCGGAAAAAATGCTGATTACTGATGTAATTTTCCATGAATCTGCTATATTAGCGATTAAATTATTACTTATCTAGTTAATGTTATCTTGTTTACAATATCTTGTTTACATAGTGCACTGCAACTAACACGACAAACGCCGTTTCCCATGCAGTGTTGTATTTGTGACGACTTGGCATAATATTAACTTAACATTAACGGCCACAATTAACATATTGTTTAGCTGTACATTTACTAAATGAGCTCTGTGCCTAGTCCGAACTGACACCACTGTATTGTTCCCTTTCAAGGCTACACTCGATGCTGCGTGAAAACGCTATGGGAACCAGTTTGTCGCGTTGCCGGTCGTTGAAGCATGCTGTGAAAACACGCCAAAGTTTTTGGCTATATATAACCTCGACAGGTGACGTCATCTGATTAGATGTAGGTGGAGGTTATAAAAACAGGTGAGCCGGCAACGTCCTCAGATCATTTGTCATCAGAGCCTTGTTGTGAAGCGTGCTTGTGATAAACCAGCAAAATAATAAGGTGCTTAAGTCACCAATTTGACGAGTTTAAATCCCTCCGTGTGTGATAATCCATATCGGAGTGCGATCTCTACACTGCTTCGACTAGTGCTGCGCGCGCCGCGCATTCCGTGAGAAGCTGCGAGCCGCCGCGCGTTCCTGGCTTAAAACTCGTGCATCTGACAGAGCTGCGGCAGACGGAGGTAAGAAAACTCCTTTCTTCTGCGTTGTCATCACGAGGATTCCTCTCTTGTTTACCGGAGATGAAAATAGCCTTAAGCACTTAAAAAAAAAAACAAAAAACAAGCAGTAGACGGCAGCTTCTGTCGGGTGGCCGGGGGGCGGAGCCTCAATGACGCTCTTCCCCCCCCCACCCCCTCTTAGCTCTCTTCATATGAGTTAACCCTTTCATGGAGTAGGCTGTATTCATGCTGTGTTTTTCCTGCCATCGACTTGTTTGTTTATTTAAATATAGTCGATGTGGAAACGCGGGATTGTATGATGACGCCCAGATAGCAGAGACGCTTCACAGGCTATCTCTCTCCTGGGACATCATCCTCCCTGGTAAGCTTATACTTCCTTTCTAGCTGTGTAGACTTTTATCTTCCCTAGAGGGAAAAGCTTTTCAGGCAGTGGGTCAGCTTGGTGCTCCACTGCACACAGGAGGTCAGACTGATTAAAAAAAAATATATATATATATATATATATATAAAGTGTGTGTAAAATAAAATAAATGGGGGTGGCCCCCCAATAGGGAGAGGCACCCAGAATTCCTTTTTAATGAATAAGTGTTCTCCCTGGCACCCCCAGGAGGTCGGTGTTTTGCTCCGCCACCACTGGTGTTTCGGGCAACATCAGTCTCCAATAGGCTGTTAGTTCTTCGGTTTTTCCTGCCATGCTTCAGGATGCCGAACATCTAACACCCCCCCCCTTTAACCAAACTGCCGAAACTTTTGCCCTTTTATGAGAAACTGGCAGCGTGGAAGCTACTGCCAATTATACTGTATCTCCTTGGGTACTAAGCACTGGAGAGAGGAACTACAGGATTCAGTTCTCACTTCACCTTCTGTGTTTTCAATTCCACTTCCATGAAACCGGAAGGTGCACATCTCCTGACAGAAGTTGCTGGGTATGGGGTCATGGAACATGTTCCCCTACCAGACAGTGAGTCAGACTACTATAATCAGTATTCCTTGGCAGAGGAACGGGGGGCTGCGCCCAAATTTTTAGATCTCGCGGGATGTACCGCTATCTAAAATAAACAATACAGTTCAATGTTGACTGTTAAAGTGATTGCTCTCTATCCTACCAAGCGATTGATTCGTGACAATCGATTGAAGGACGCTTACTTTCATATAGAAATACTCCCACAACACAGGAAAGACCTGAGGTTCGCTTTTGGGGGCCAAGCTTACCAGTATTCTTGCTGAGAAAAGCATGCTCTTTCCTGTTCTGAGGATTGGGTGTCACATGAGATTCGATCCTAAGCGGGCACAGCTGTCTCCCGCTCGTGTCGAATCCATTAACAACACCCTCAAGGAAATCAAGCTAGACCAAGAAAGTGACCATCACTTTCAGAGATCTTAGCTCTTATGGCAGCCGTATCTCATTGGGCCTGCCCATGAGAGCGTTTCAGTTGTGGCTAAGACAGGGGATTTCACTCTAGGGCCAATCCCCAACAGGGGTTACGCGCCAGGTGCTTCGTACCCGTCCTATGTGGTTCAGACCCCGGGTTCTGACTCTGGGTCCCACTCTAAGTTCGTCTTGTCGTCGCAGATGCTAACGACAAATGCTTCCCTCACGGGCGGGGGGTGCGGTCTTAGGTGACCGTCCCAGCCCAAGGGTGCTGGAGAGGCCTTCTTCTCGCACGGCACATCAATTGCCTCGAAATGATGGCTCTATTTCTCGCCCTAAAGCACTTCCTCCAGCGGTTGAGAGTGCCATGTCCCATTGTGGGTGGACATCACTATGGCAAGTCTCATATATTAATCGCCAGGGCGGACTGTGCTCGCGCCGCTGAATAGCTAGCGCACCAGGTTCCTGTCCCTCAGCGCGATTTACGGTCCAGGGCATATGAGTGTGAGAGCAGTTGTAACTGCCCAGTCAATCTCTGACACACGGGGAATGGAAACCCCACCCCGAAGTGGTCAGTCAATCTCGGTGAGATTTCATGCAGCAGAGGTGGACCGCTTTGCCTCGCAAGATCAGCAAATGTCCCCTTTGCTACTCCCTGACTCTGGATCTATTATCCCTCTTCAAGAGCTTATGCCCTCAAATGGAATGTTTTTTAAAAGTGGAGAGGCCTTCTTCTCGTACGGCACATCAATTGCCTCGAAATGATGGCTCTATTTCTCGCCCTAAAGCACTTCCTCCAGCGGTTGAGAGTGCCATGTCCCATTGTGGGTGGACATCACTATGGCAAGTCTCATATATTAATCGCCAGGGCGGACTGTGCTCGCGCCGCTGAATAGCTAGCGCACCAGGTTCCTGTCCCTCAGCGCGATTTACATTCCAGGGCATATGAATGTGAGAGCAGTTGTAACTGTCCAGTCAATCTCTGACACACGGGGAATGGAAACCCCACCCCGAAGTAGTCAGTCAATCTCGGTGAGATTTCATGCAGCAGAGGTGGACCGCTTTGCCTCGCAAGATCAGCAAATGTCCCCTTTGCTACTCCCTGACTCTGGATCTAGGATCGCCTCGTTTATTGCACCAGCAAGAGGTATTCCCCTGCAGCAAGTGTGAGATAAGCAGGCAGACCAAGTCCACTGCCGAAACGTTTCAGTGCTGGAGTTTCGGCAGGAAAAGCTTGTCCTCAGGCTTGTGCCCTAGTACTCTCAAGATGTACTTATCCGCGTCCTCACTGAACTATCTTCCCGAAAAGTTCCATTTGTAACGAGCAGGAGAAACTTCACTTACTGTCCAGTACGTGCTCTTCAGATTTACAGTACGTCCACCGCATGAGCCAGTGGCGTAAGTCAGAGCACCACTATACTGGGTGAGAGATGCCATTGCCCTCTCCTATGAGGCGCGTGGGCTCACTTCGCCTCTAGGAATCAGGGTTCATTCAACCTGGGGGATCGCCTCATCTATTGCACTAGCAAGAGGTATTCCCCTGCAGCAAGTGTGTGTGCAAAGCAGGTAGACCCAGTCCACTACTGAATTGTTTCAGTGCTGGAGTCCCTGCAGGAAAGTTGTCCTCGGGCCTGTGCCCAAGTACTCTCAGGACGCACGTAACTGCATCCTCACTGAGCTATCGGCCTAAGTCCATAAACATCACCCTATTGTTTTGAAGCATTCCATCCTCCGCCTTTACAGCTTCGGAGCAGGAGAGACTTCACTTACTGTGTCCAGCAGGTGCTCTTCAGATTTACGTCTAACGCATCAGCCGGTGGTGTAGGTCAGAGCAGCCTTTACATGTCTTGGGGCCACTGGAGCGGCCACCACTACACTGGGTGAGAGATGCATATTGCCCTCTCCTATGAGGCGCATGGGTTCACTTCGCCTCTAGGAAGCAGGGCTCATTCAACCAGGGAGATCGCCTCCTTTTGCACCAGCAAGAGGTATTCCCCTGCAGCAAATTGTGTGACACGGAGGGTTGCTCCTCCCCGCACACATTACATTTACGTTACATTATAATCTGGATGTTCATGCTACTCCGGGCTCAGGCAAAGCCCCGAGTTAGCTGCCCAGGCATGGTTCTGAGACCTTCTCCGCTTTGTGCCACACGCTACACAACCTTGGGGTCCAGACACCTGTAGTGCGGCGGCGTTGGTATTCTCGTTCCCATAGCGTTTTCACGCAGCATCGAGTGTAGCCTTGAAAGGGAACGTGACCGGACGGCTGTTCAGACAAATTAATCTGAGGTTGTTGCCGGCTCACCTGTTTTTATAACCTCCACCTACATCTAATCAGATGACGTCACCTGTCGAGGTTATATATAGCCAAAAACTTTGGCGTGCTTTCACAGCATGCTTCAACGACCGGCAACGCGACAAACTGGTTCCCATATCGTTTTCACGCAGCATCTCGTTCCCGCCTTTCAGGGAACAGGGTTACAGAAATGTAACCCGAGACGTTTTGTACTGTATAATCAATATCCATTCTGTTCTAAGTGTCTTAATTTTAAATACAATTTAAAACCTTTATTTTAATTCCTTGTTTTTACTGTTGTGATTAATTTTTATGATAGTTTTACTTTCTTAATGTAAAGCTATTTGAATTACCATTGTGTATGAAATGTGCTACAGTATAAACAGGGGCGTTTCGAGGATTTTCAGTTAAGGGGGGCTCAGCCCCCATAGATGTTTAACACATATTTGGTTTGTTCAGAATCAGTACTAAAATGAGTCTTCTTGATCACACATGCTGTTTACCGTATAAACCTTTTTCTATGTGCAGGTACAATCAGAAAAATGTAACCATAGGGTCATAGAGTCTGTATTAAGGGCTTCATGTTCACTGGAGGAAACAGCTGGTGTGATGAGGGTGAACACAGCGAAGGTTTAACTGATTAATCCCTCATGACATTTTGTAAACTGTATTTATGAGAAAGGACTGCACTGATGCAGATATAACAATTTATCGAAAAAACACACACCTTGACTTAGTCCTCCCTCTGTGATGGCGAATTGAAGACCCGCTGAAACACGGGGAGGAGCCGAAGTCTGCCGACACTTTCATATGAAATTTAATGGGTTACGATGATGGGGGACCAGCAATTTGTGTGAAGTTTATGGAGAATTTTTAGGGGGGCTGAGTACAAATGTTAGGGCAGCTAAAACCCCCCTAAAAATGGCCAAGCGATGCCGATGAGTGATGTGCTGTCAATTTATTGTTAATATACATATATCAAAACAGTTATATCTTATATATTTGTCTCATCTACTGTATATATACACACAAGATGTCATACACATAGTCAATAATGTATGCAATATAGACAAATTAACATCAGGGTAGGTAGGTAGGTAGGTGAATTGATGCATGCATGAATAAATGAATAAACAACTGAACAAAGACGCAAAGAAATAAGAAATTTATGCAATACCAAAGTGTAAGGGGTACTAAAGTATAAAGAATACATACTGTATACGGAATGCAGAATTGCATAAATTATTAATTTAATTTAAGTCTACTGAATACTGAAGTGTGTGAAATGCAGAAGTGTGTGTAAAATGTTTAAATATGCAGAATACTGAAATTTTAAAATAGCTACCTCAATTAAGTAATTAAATACTGAGACACACACACACACACACACACACACACACACACACACACACACGCAGTTTCAAAGTGAAATAGTACAACCATTTGTAATGTTGTCATTTATTTTTAAATGAAACATACATTAAAATAACATTTTAAAATAATATGAAAAAATCTATTACATGCGCATTGGGATATAAAAAATATTCTATAAGCTTTCTTCTTGTGATGCACTTACCATAGGAAGCCACTAGATGGAGTCAGATCAGTGATGCTGTAGACTGCAGCTGAACATCTCTGCTTCATGGGACATCCTGTAAGATACAATAAAGACATATTTTCCAAGAAGAAAAGAAAAATGAAAAATCACAGGACTTTGTTTTGTGATGCAAATAAATAAATAAATAAATAATAAAAAATAGTCTATTACCAATGGTTTATTGCCATTAGATGATTCATAATATTTTAGAACATAGATTCAGTTCTCCTGCGCAATAGACATTATCATGTCTGTGTTTAATGCTATACTGCTAAGTTTAAACTTCCTGTGTTATGTTTAAGGCTGTTGAAGTTACAGTCTGTTCATGGCAGTGGTTTTTGATATAATTAATACTTTATAGTTTTGGCAATAAAATTTGTATTATTATTTATTACTTCTTATCCCATAAACACAAGCGGCACAGATCCATGCTGGCAACATGGCATAGGTCAATGATGATGATAAAAAAAAAAAAAAGTGCCATACTCCTTCCATTTCTGAATGATCGCTTGAACAATGGCTCTGTGACAGGTGGAGGAAATAACAAGGGTTTAAAAAAAAAAAAGCAAAGAAAAGTAACACCCCCCACACTCCTTATTTTGTTTATTTCCTTCATTTTTACTTATATTGTATTCTTGTTAGAACTCTTATGAGTAAAACGACATTCATGTATTTCCACTCCACACCTGCAGAGGGCAGTGTGACGCTTTAGGAGTTTACCTAGGAGACCTGCAGCTCGAGTTTCGGGTCATATTAAACTGCGCTCGAGCAACGCAATAACGTGTCTGTCTCCTTATCATACACAGGTATGGATAAAAACTCTTTTAAAGTGGTTTGTGTGACATATTTACCATCTTTACTTGGAGGAAATGTTGGGAGATGATGTTGAAAGGTGTTAGATAAATTATTAGATTTTTGTTAAAGTATATGTGAAACGCTAAATCCACTCGTGGTTAGCAAAATTAGACAAATGCTACAAATTAGCTAATAACCAACCGAAGTTGTATTAAACAAGCATATATTGATGGATGCATGTAGAAATCTGTATTAAAACTGTATTCCAAACATTTTCATGTTTATTAAGTGTTTTAGTTGCAAGGTTTTATGTGTGTTATAAATAGTCAGATTAAGTATAATATGCTGTATTTTTGGCAGTGATACTATTCTGAAATGCTTGTGTAAACATTTAATGTTTAATGTATCCATGCTAGGTTGATTGTTCCAAACAGTAATTATTTACATGTCCATCAGCTTAAGATTATCAAATGGGTTCCAAGGAAATCCATTTCATGTATATTGTTATATTAACCAGTGTTCATACAAAGGTAGTTATGTAATAGGGTGAAAGAGATTGTTACCTTAATTTAACATTGATTGATTGAGTTAGTGATTGACACCATTCTTGTATTCATACCAGTTGTTATACCAACAGTTAAGAAATGTATTCTTTTGATATTTACAATATTACTGTAATACCTCAAAGTATCACCAGTACTGCATAATACTGAAAGGTATTCAATTGTACCGGTTCTTTTGACTCATGTATGTTTGTTTATGTGGAGAGTCTGGTTGGATTGGATTGAATGTAGTGATTCAAGTATCGGTTGAAGTGACGCATTTGAATTTGAATGTTATCGAGATAATTTTGGTTTTATTCTAGACCACTACATATGTGTTCTCATTGACACTGTGATTCTTTGTTATATTAAACTGCACTCGAGCAACGCAATAACGTGTCTGTCTCCTTATCATACACAGAGAGCTCTGTGCGTGATTTGGTTTGTGCCGGCCAGATTCCCCTAGGTCTGACGCCGGTAACAATTGGGGGCTCGTCCGGGATCCTGTGTCGTCGCGTGGGCAGAGCTATCACGACAGGTGAAGGTTGGCGATCAAGTCTCAAGGAAGGCTGCTGCACCCAGCATCGTCCAGAGTGCGAACGTCACTGATAAAGCGTCACAATGGCTACTGTAACCCCACGACGGATGTTGATCTTCCAGATTCACAAAAAGCTTCCCTTTCTGAGTGCCAGCCAACTCCAGCTGGTTGCCAGGGCTATTGAAGACGGCAGCGAGAGTACCGAAGGCTTCAGTGAACCAGAGCTCTATGACTTCATCATCGACTACACAAGGAGTGAAATGTTGAAAAGGATGGAAGATGAAGGTATGGCTCAACTTCTCTCTCTTCAGGAGTTGTTACAGGAGCTGACATCAACCGATTCCAGAGCTGGTGAGGTCTATGTTTCTGCAACTCCTCTAGGCAGTGCACCTGCCCATACACACGAACATCTCCCTGTTTCGGCAGAGGACACACACACACATTCAGTGGACAAACACAAACCTGCACAACTGTCGCAGTCAGACCGCCCTGCACCTCAGCCCCTCAATCGTGACTTGCCCACTCTGAATTCACCTCTGGACAGAGTTTGTTACACACCACATCTCTTAGGTGATGCGGGTAACCATGACACCCACCAGGATAGGAGAAGTCAATTTTCAAGTGTCACTGATCAGGTTGTAAGACTGTCTGAGGTCACGGCTTTGCTTCCTCGTCGGGAATGTAAATTTCACGGGGGTCAAATATCTGATACCGGGTCAGACATTTCTTTCAGTGGTCTCTGTAAGCAGATTGAGGCTGCTCTACAGGAGGGGTTTAGCGAGGTTGACATTATTAGAGCAGTGCTCAAGATAACTAAATCAGGTACCTTCAGAGAAATGCTCACTAACCATGAGGGTTTAACAGTAAATGGGTTGAAGAGACTTCTCCGTGCGCATGTGAGAGATAAAGGTGTAGCCGAGCTCTTTCATGAGCTTAGTAACGCTAAACAACATGACAAAGAGGGTCCACACCAGTTTCTCTATAGACTCATAGGGTTAAAACAGAGAGTTCTTTTTGAGTCACAGCAGCCAGGTGTAGAGTTTAACTATGATAAGCGACTGGTTCAAGGTACTTTTCTGCACACTTTGTATCAAGGACTAAATGACAAGAACAGTTATGTTAGGCAGGACATCAAACCTTTCCTTGCTGACACACAGGTTAGTGATGACTCGCTATTGGAGCAGCTGACTAAGTCAACCATGGAGGAAGAAGGGAGGTTAAAGCGTCTCGGTGCTGTGGCCAAGTCCAGGTCAGTGACGGCGTGTGTAGCTCAATCTAACATTACTGTACCAACTGAGGTGACAAAACAGACCCAAATTGATGCAGAGTTGCAGGCTAACCGTGAAGCCATCAGAGAGCTGACTGCTCAAGTGTCCTCGCTGACCCAACATATGACGCTGATGAATCAGACTGTTGACCGTACCCCGACTGGAAGCTCTAGTACACCTGTTAAGCACCCACCATCCCAGATGGTTGAGAAAAAGGGTAGATGCCCTGACTGCATAATAAAAGAAACACTGAACTGTCCCCATTGCTTTGTGTGTGGTCAGACAGGGCATAGAGCCATTGGCTGTTTGCAGCGACGTAAGCAGTTAAACGGGAAGAGGTCACTGGAGAGGGGCAGCCAGTGACCGTGAACAGTTCTAAGCCCACGGATACAGCTAAATTGTCAGCTGCCCCAGGCCATTCCGACCCAAAGAAACATGTGGCCCAGCTTATTGGAAATCGTTGCACTATTTCCTGTAATATCAATGGTGTACCAATAGAAATGTTGTTAGATTCAGGAGCCCAAGTGACGATGGTCAGCAAAACTTGGGCAGATGGGGCATCACCCCACATTAAAATCCAGCCCCTTCATTCACTTCTTAACAGCCAGCCGATTGAAATCTCAGCAGCCAACGGCACTGAAATACCGCTTGAGGGATGGGCGGAAGTTGACCTACAGATTCCTAGTAGGCACCATGGGTCTGTAACAATCAGAGTACCCCTCTTAGTTAGTCAGAACTGCCAGTACCCCTTGTTAGGTAGCAATGTCCTAGCTGAAATTATTAAAGAACATGGCAACACTGTGGATGTGACTGCTATCCTGACAGATTCTTTGCGTATTCCGGAGAGCACTGTTGAGACACTGATCTCTCTCCTCCAGGTAATAACTACCAGTGAGCCAGCACCATGTCTTGTACGCATCAGAAAAAAAGGTGTTAATATCCCTGCTGGTAAAGTCTATGAGGTCCGGTGTCGAGTTCAGGGGATACCAGGGAACTGCACCATGCTGTTCCAACCCCTCACTGAGAATACTTGTCCAGTGGGGTTAGATCTGTTTCCGTCACTGGTAGATGTTCCCTTGGGGACATCAAAATGCATTAAAATTCCCATTCAGAACTCAACCCGGCACACCATTTACCTGAGTCAAAGAACCGTTCTGGGTACGCTGGAAGAAATTGCTGATGTGAAGCCTGTCCTGAATCCCAAGCACATGCCTAGTGAGTCCGTTCAGACCTGTGCCGCCCAATTAAAGACAGATCACCCGAGCTATCACCACAAAGAGCTTGATCAACAGGCAGTGTCCAGGGCTAGAGACAAATGGCACCCTCCAGTGGATGTATCACATCTAGTGGCGGAGGAGCAAAGAATCGTCAGACAAATGCTATATGAAGAGTCTGCAGCCTTTGCCAAAGACGAGGCAGATATTGGGTGTATCCCAGGGTTACAACTGAGGATCAATCTTAGGGATGACACCCCAGTACAAAAGTCATACAACGCCATTCCAAAACCCTTATATCGGGAAGTCAAAGATTATGTCCAGAATTTACTTGATCGTGGCTGGATCCGAAAATCAACATCATCTTATTCTTCTCCAGTCGTGTGCGTGAGAAAGAAGGACCAGAGCTTACGTCTCTGTGTTGATTTCCGGGGGCTTAACAATAAAACTATTCCCGACCGTCACCCACTGCCACGCATCCAAGACCTATTGGATAATTTAGGAGGCCACTCCTGGTTCTCTATACTCGACCAAGGTAGTGCGTACCATCAGGGTTTTGTTGAGGAAGGTTGCCGTCACATGACAGCCTTCAGCACACCTTGGGGGTTCTATGAATGGGTACGTCTCCCGTTTGGCCTTACCAACGCGCCTGCAGCATTCCAGCGCTGCATGGAAGGTGTACTAGTCAATCTGAGAGATGAATGTTGTTTCCCTTATCTGGATGACGTACTCTGTTTTTCTAAGACATTCCAGGACCATGTTGAGGACCTCAGAAAAGTGCTGTGTCGTCTTCAGGAGTGTGGTGTAAAACTGCGACCAACCAAATGTGAACTCTTTAAACGTCAAGTGCGGTATTTGGGAAGGTTGGTGACCAGTGAAGGTGTCCAGGTGGATCCTAAGGATCTGGAGGCAGTGTTGAAATTAAAGGAGAAGAGACCAAAGAATATTGGTGAGGTTCGAGCTTTGATGGGGTTCTTGGGTTATTATAGATCATTCATCCAAGATTTCTCCAGGATAGCACGGCCGTTGTTTAAGCTCCAAGAATATCCTGATGGGTCTCATCAAGGTCCTGGTCTGGTAAAATCTACCCACAAGGTAAAGCGTGGTGACCACCTACCATCTAAAACACCTATTTGTTGGTCCTCTGAGCATAGTGCTGTGGTGTCTCGCCTGGTGGACATGTTGGTTAGCCCCCCCATCTTAGCCTACCCTAACTTTGACTTACCATTTGTCCTACACACCGATGCGTCCAGCGAAGGGTTGGGGTCTGTGTTATATCAGGAACAGAATAGTAAATTGCGTGTTATCGCATATGGATCAAGAACACTTACACCAGCTGAAAAGAATTACCACCTCCATTCTAGTAAGCTGGAGTTCCTTGCCCTGAAGTGGGCAGTGTGTGATAAGTTTCGGGATTATCTGTACTACGCCCCCACGTTCACTGTATATACAGATAATAATCCCCTTACTTACGTCCTGGGTACCGCCAAGCTTAGTGCTGTCGGACACCGATGGGTGGGTGAATTAGCCGATTTCCATTTCAGCATTAAATACAGGCCAGGCAAGGCTAACATTGATGCGGACACCCTTTCCCGGTTTCCAGTCCAACTCATCGACCATCTGGGAGAGTACACAGAGACACTGCCGCCTGAAGTGGTATCTACCATCTGGCAGGGGAATAAGGCTGAGAGAGAAGAAGAGGTGCCACAAGCAGTGGCTCTCCACATTCGGGTAGAGGAGGATCTTTCTACAGCGTGCCTACCAGTGTTTACTCCTGAGGACATCAGAGATGCTCAGAATAGGGATGAGACCATCTGTGAAGTTGTTCAATTGAAAAAGAGTGGATGGAATCCCAAGGACAAGGGTCAGCGTTTAGTTTCCAGTGGAGCACAGCGGCTAATACGGGAGTGGAACAGACTGAAGTTGAGAGAGGGGATCTTGTACAGGGAGTCGGGACCAAATCAACAACTGGTCCTTCCGACATCACTTATATCAATGGTGCTGAAACATCTCCATGATGATATGGGACATGTCGGAGCTGACAAAGTTATCCATCTCGCCCGACAAAGATTCTATTGGCCTTATATGCAACGGGAAATCGAGGACTACGTTATTCGCCAGTGTCCTTGCATTAAGCAAAAACGACCTACGGTCCCTGAAAAAGCACCAATGGGGTCCATTGTCACTACCGCCCCTTTTGAGTTACTCTCCGTCGATTACTTGCACCTTGAGCCTAGTAAGGGTGGCTACGAGTATATACTGGTGCTTGTAGATCACTTTACTCGTTTCGCACAAGCTTACCCCACACGAAATAAGTCTGGTAAGACAGCCGCTGAACGGATTTTCTCAGATTTCATCCCTCGCTTTGGATATCCGGAGAAGCTCCATCATGATCAGGGCCGGGAGTTTGAGAACACCCTGTTTCAAAGATTACAGCAGCTGGCGGAGATTTCTCACTCTCGTACCACTCCCTACCACCCGCAGGGGAACCCGGCTGAACGCCTAAACAGGACGCTTCTCCAGATGTTGAGAACACTTCAAGAAGAGAAAAAGGCTGAGTGGAAAGACCATCTTCCTAATCTCATTCATGCCTACAACTGCACGAGACATGAGGCAACAGGATACTCACCATTCTTCCTCCTCTTTGGGAGGCATCCTCGTTTGCCCATTGACCTGATCTTCAACCTTAACTCAGATCAGCAGGTGCGGACACAGCAACAGTATGCACAGACTTGGGCTTTGCGAATGCAGGAAGCATACCGGATAGCCGCAGAGAACAGTAAGAGATCCTCTGAGAAAGGGAAAAGGTACTATGATAAACATGTCAGAGGAGCTGTACTACAGCCGGGAGATCGTGTACTGGTTAGGAACTTATCTGAGAGAGGGGGTCCCGGCAAACTCAGGCAGTACTGGGAACAACAGATCCACCGAGTCATAGAAAGGATAAAGGAAAGTCCAGTGTATCGGATTCAGGCGGAAACAGGTGACAAAACTTTTCGTGTGTTACACCGCAATCTGCTTCTCCCAGTTAATGACCTGCTAGTCACTTTTGAGGAAAAAGATAGGGGTGTTGGGAAAAAGTCACCCAGACAGAAATGCCACATGCAACATAGAGAAACAGCTGAATCAGATGCCAGTACTTCAGATAATGAAGAAGACCGTTCCTACCACCTTACACCTCTGCCTGTGTACAAAAGAAGGACTGTCAGACATCACCTACCAGATCCAGAATATCGTTGTAGATTAAGGGCCGTAGCTCCCGAGTATCAACCGTTAAGTCAAACTTCTGAGCGTGAGCATCAAAGTACCGGAGGGCAAGTTGATCAGATGGATTCACTGGTGACATCAGAAATAATACCCATAACTAATGCTACACCACCACCATTGGTGAGGAGACAGGAGGTGCCCAGTGATAACGTAGTGGAGGATGGAATCTTTGACCCGCCTGAAACCGATGCCATAACGTTTCCAGGATCAGTGAGGGAAATGGAACCACAACTGAGAAGATCCACACGGCAAGTCAAACCCAGAAATCTTCTGATGTATGACCAGCCAGGAACACCTTCTTACCAGCCTTGGAAACTAGGAGCATATACTATGTGCTGTGCCCTTTACCCAATGCCTGTTCTATCAGTATCGCCAGAAGTGAACTATTACACCCAGCCAGTGGCTTGGGTTTATTGAAGGATCAGACTAAGTCAGACTACCAACTGTTCTCATTCTGTTTACTCTAAAGTATTATAGTTAATGAGTTAAGGTAGTTTTGGATGCCAGGAGACATCCCTTTAAAGCAGGGGAGAGTGTGACAGGTGGAGGAAATAACAAGGGTTTTAAAAAAAAAAGCAAAGAAAAGTAACACCCCCCACACTCCTTATTTTGTTTATTTCCTTCATTTTTACTTATATTGTATTCTTGTTAGAACTCTTATGAGTAAAACGACATTCATGTATTTCCACTCCACACCTGCAGAGGGCAGTGTGACGCTTTAGGAGTTTACCTAGGAGACCTGCAGCTCGAGTTTCGGGTCATATTAAACTGCACTCGAGCAACGCAATAACGTGTCTGTCTCCTTATCATACACAGGTATGGATAAAAACTCTTTTAAAGTGGTTTGTGTGACATATTTACCATCTTTACTTGGAGGAAATGTTGGGAGATGATGTTGAAAGGTGTTAGATAAATTATTAGATTTTTGTTAAAGTATATGTGAAACGCTAAATCCACTCGTGGTTAGCAAAATTAGACAAATGCTACAAATTAGCTAATAACCAACCGAAGTTGTATTAAACAAGCATATATTGATGGATGCATGTAGAAATCTGTATTAAAACTGTATTCCAAACATTTTCATGTTTATTAAGTGTTTTAGTTGCAAGGTTTTATGTGTGTTATAAATAGTCAGATTAAGTATAATATGCTGTATTTTTGGCAGTGATACTATTCTGAAATGCTTGTGTAAACATTTAATGTTTAATGTATCCATGCTAGGTTGATTGTTCCAAACAGTAATTATTTACATGTCCATCAGCTTAAGATTATCAAATGGGTTCCAAGGAAATCCATTTCATGTATATTGTTATATTAACCAGTGTTCATACAAAGGTAGTTATGTAATAGGGTGAAAGAGATTGTTACCTTAATTTAACATTGATTGATTGAGTTAGTGATTGACACCATTCTTGTATTCATACCAGTTGTTATACCAACAGTTAAGAAATGTATTCTTTTGATATTTACAATATTACTGTAATACCTCAAAGTATCACCAGTACTGCATAATACTGAAAGGTATTCAATTGTACCGGTTCTTTTGACTCATGTATGTTTGTTTATGTGGAGAGTCTGGTTGGATTGGATTGAATGTAGTGATTCAAGTATCGGTTGAAGTGACGCATTTGAATTTGAATGTTATCGAGATAATTTTGGTTTTATTCTAGACCACTACATATGTGTTCTCATTGACACTGTGATTCTTTGTTATATTAAACTGCACTCGAGCAACGCAATAACGTGTCTGTCTCCTTATCATACACAGAGAGCTCTGTGCGTGATTTGGTTTGTGCCGGCCAGATTCCCCTAGGTCTGACGCCGGTAACAGCTCCGTGGGATGTTCAAGTCTTTGGAAATCTTTTTGTAGCCTAAGCCTGCTTTAAATTTCTCAATAACTTTATCCCTGACCTGTCTGGTGTGTTCTTTGGACGTCATGGTGTTGTTGCTCCCAATATTCTCTTAGACAACCTCTGAGGCCGTCACAGAGCAGCTGTATTTGTACTGACATTAGATTACACACAGGTGCACTCTATTTAGTCATTAGCACTCATCAGGCAATGTCTATGGGCAACTGACTGCACTCAGACCAAAGGGGGCTGAATAATTACGCACACCCCACTTTGCAGCTACTTATTTGTAAAAAATGTTTGGAATCATGTATGATTATCGTTCCACTTCTCACGTGTACACCACTTTGTATTGGTCTTTCACGTGGAATTCCAATGAAATTGATTCATGTTTGTGGCTGTAATGTGACAAAATGTGGAAAAGTTCAAGGGGGCCGAATACTTTTGCAAGCCACTGTATATATTTCCTGATATGAGCTGCATCACAAGCATGTAAACATTTTGCCTGTCTCAGTAGAAACATAATTCGAGGAAATCAGTGGACTATGCCTGTGTGCTGTAGACCTGCTAACATAATTACTATTTCCTTGACAGTGTTTGTGCATGATAATGTGTGCTGCTCTGCAGAAAGAGTTAAGAGGGTTAATGATCACTCTTCAGGAAATCTCTCTCTGCTCATATCACACCTGACTGTAGAGGATGGAGGAGGTTACAGGTGTAGTGTTAAAGGTGGTGAATACAGAGACGTCAGCCTCACTGTTAAAGGTAAATGACACAATGCAACTTCAGTGATAATCTCATGACATTTAAAGACCTCTAAGTCAGAGTAAAAGGTAAACTGATCTCATGTGTATAAAGCATGTGAAGCTGGATGTCTATCAAAGTGGAATATTTGTATTCTACTTTTATTGTATAATAAAATGCGATTTAGTACATTTATTCAGTTTTGCTGCCAAAAGCAGAAATTATTTTTAAAAACAGATGTGAAGTGTTTCTGTATCATGTCCTGCCGTTCATCTATTTCAGTTTCTATGGTTATGGATTATCTGTTTTCTGAGCTAAGACAAAATAAGACAAAATAAATTCACACTCTGAAACATCTGGAAATGTAACGATCAATTAACTTCATTAACTTCATGTTTTAGTGAACATTTCCGAGGCGAAAATGACATTTTGCCTTAAATCTCAAACTTCTCTTTTAAAATCATATTTACACTCCATTTATGATCCTGATTTCTAGGTAGTAAAACTTCATATATAAAATCACAGATTTTATCCTGCAATATATATTAAATATTGATTAATGTACAAGTACAGTCATTTGCACATTAGCTGTTTCTTTGAAAAAACCTTAAAATGTAATAAACTGCTCCACTCACATACCAAACTGTAATGTAATATTCTCTTAAAGCAAGTGTAAATGTGTAATAAAATGGAAAATTGTGAAAATTGAAAAGTAATTTTTAATTACTGATATTAATAAAGTGGCGGCACGGTGGTGTAGTGGTTAGCACTGTCGCCTTGCACCTCCAGGGTCTGGGTTCGATTCCCCGGCCAGGCTCGATTCCCGTCTCTGTGTGCATGGAGTTTGCATGTTCTCCTCGTGCTTGGTGGGTTTCCTCCGGGTACTCCGGTTTCCTCCCACAGTCCAAAGATATGCAGGTTAGGCTAATTGGCGTTCCTAAATCGCCCGTAGTGTGTGATTGGGTGTGTGAGTGTGTGTATGTGTGTGTGCCCTGCGATGGATTGGCACCCTGTCCAGGGTGTACCCCGCCTAGTGCCCGAAGTCTCCTGGGATAGGCTCCAGGTCCCCCGCGACCCTGAACACAGGATTAAGCGGTATAGAAGATGAATGAATGAATGAATGAATGAATGAATAATTAACTACTTAATAAATTAAAAGGTTCACAAAACAGTAACAGCCAGTTTCTAACAAATTACTGTGACTGCTTCTCAAACTCAGACTCCAACTGAACCCCAAGAACCTGCTTTACTATTACCTGTGTACAAAACAGTGTGAGTTCATTTATCTAGTGAAAATAAATGTCTTAATCAGTTTGAAAAAGTTATAAAGATTTGTTTTCATTCAGCCCCCCATCAACCTCACCCATATAATCCAAAACTATCCAGAATAGCCTCTGTTAGGGCTCTGAGAGGTCATGATGGATCCAAGTGCAGGTGAAGGGTCGGAAGAAGCTCCTCGCAGTTTATTGTGCTGATATTTAGTTTAGGTGAAGCTTGAAATAGGTTTGGCAGATAATGTAGGGGCCTTGGTAATGCACTTGACGCTGGCGAGATTGCTGTTCAGCATTGGGAGGCTGTGTGTGTGTGTGTGTGTGTGTGTGTGTGTGTGTGTGTGTGTGTGTGTGTGTGTGTAGAGAGCCTGGCTGGGACGTGGTAGTGCAGAGAGCCGGCACGGGAGCTCTGTGTGCAGCGTGAGCTTTGTAGGAATGCAGAAGTTATTTATTACTTATTACTTATTTCATCTGTAAATGTTTTGTACATGAAGCAACAAGTCTGAAACAATGCTGTTCCCCACTCGCTTGCCTTTCCTGAGAGGAGAGTAATGATATGTGACCTTGGATCATTTGATGGGAAATGATTCAGCCTGCAGAGGACACACAGGGAGCACTGAGGCAGAAAGAAACTAAGGGCAGATGGATTCCCATCATAAGTAAGTGGGGCAGGGAGGCATGGTTCATGACCAATGGCGTGTACTGGAAGGGAAGCCTGGGGAGAGTTTGCCGGGGTGGTCGTTGTAGCTGGGTGGTAAGTGACACCAGAGTTTCTGTGATGGTTTTGAGCGTATTGGTGATCTGCCTGATTTCCTGTGGGTGGATGCCTACTGTAGGAGGACTCCCCTGCTCTCTAGTGGCCCTCTCAGCGAACTGTGTGTGCTGGATCCATTTGTGGCCTGGACTCTGTGTGCAGCATAAGCCTGGTAGGAATGCAGAAGTGAGAAGCATGAGTCTTGCGAGAAGGTGGAAGCGCTGAGAGTCGATGAGAGAGGAGTGAACTCCGCAATGAAAGCTGGGGTGGGCGAAAGGAACTCGCTCAGGTTAGTGGCTGGTTTGCAAAGATCATTCATAGTGAAAAAGCACTAGTCTGAGATAGTCTGTGATCCAAATTCATGGTTGCTAAACATGTATTCCAAAGGTCGATAATAAAAAATGTCTGAGAGCGTGAGAATCCAAGACATGAGAGGTACAGTAGAATCCAAATTGGTAAAAAAAATAATAAAAAATGTGGTTTGAGATTGTGAAAGCAAAAACATAGAAGAACGCTGCAATATTGGCTTCAAAGGCATGAAATAATCTGGCACTGAGGCATAGTCAGAGCGTGGTTGAAATAGAGATGAGAGGTGATTACTGAGGTGTGCAGGGAGGAGAATAAGGCGGTGGAAGGAAATGGAGTGCAGAGGTGATCATGGTGGGACTGTAGCTTGGCAGGGAGCGGGATATAAAGAAAGAGAGTTTAAATTTTATTTCATATGTATGTTATATAATGAAAAAAAAAACTCTTAATATCTTGAAAAAATTACAGCACAAACCTGCACAAATGATGCACAAACAAACTGACATGGTGTTTGAACATTTCTGCTTACATGGCAGGCCGGTTTTACACAGGTGTGTATTTTTCTCTCCAGGTCCTGATAGAGTTCATTACAGCACACATGATGGAGATGAAACAGTGAATCTGCAGTAGAAGAACATCAACAGAAGATGCACACACTTAACCACAATGACAAATCAACACACCTGATTAAAAGAGCATATCCATACCTACACACCTGGAGCCATATTAGTAAAACTTATAGAGCTTAGAGAGCAAAATCCCTTAGTGCCTTGCTTTAGCGTTTAGCTTGCAACTTAACCGAGAAAGAAAGTTGACACGGGAGAGATGCTTTGCCTTTCTGGAGCATGTTTTCCCCTTGTGAGTGTATTATTTTCCCCTTGTGGTCTTTTTCTTTCTAGGTGTTTCCCTTGTGAGTGTGTTTGTTTTTTGCCTTTTTGCCTGATATTCAATTTTTTTAAGATAAGCTTTATTTCAAATGTCACACTCATTGTTCACGTGTATTTTAATTATTCGGCAATTTATGATACTCTTATTCTTGAACATTCAATTCTAAGTTCATAGATATACTGTAAGTTGCTACTACAGTAATCATAAGCCTACATGTTTTTAAATAGTTGGTGTTTTTACTGTATGTAACCCACTGCATTAAGCTGTTAAACACTTTTGAAATCACATTTGAAGCATTATGCTTGTGAATTTATCCCAGATTTCAACTCATCTTTCAATGAAATGTCTGGTCAGGTGAGATGACGGACCAATCAAGCAACATCATGGTCAGCGAAATAGTTGGTGGTAGTGTTTGTCCTTAGAAGGCTTACACTCCTTCTGGAAGGTGTACGTAGATGATCATCTTCTGGACAACTTGTTAGGTCAGCAGTCTTCCCCATGATCGCAGTGAAGTACACTACAAGTAAATGTAGAGGTGTTTGTTTTACAGTTTAAGGAGTAAAAACCTCTGTTTTAACTGCTGAACATATGGGATTAATGTATTCATAAATATTATGGAATATGTTGTTCGAACTGATACAGAGATCACTAATATCATCTCCAAGGCAGCATGCTTCAGTTAGCAGAAAAACATTAATGATGCTAAAATACTGTATATAAGCCTGTAGCCTCACACAAGGTGCAGTAATGTACACTGTATATAAGCCTGTAGTCTCACACAAGGTGCAGTAATGTACACTGTATATAAGCCTGTAGTCTCACACACGGTGCAGTAATGTACACTGTATATAAGCCTGTAGCCTCACACACGGTGCAGTAATGTACACTGTATATAAGCCTGTAGCCTCACACAAGGTGCAGTAATGTACACTGTATATAAGCCTGTAGCCTCACACACGGTGCAGTAATGTACACTGTATATAAGCCTGTAGCCTCACACACGGTGCAGTAATGTACACTGTATATAAGCCTGTAGTCTCACACAAGGTGCAGTAATGTATACTGTATATAAGCCTGTAGTCACACACACGGTGCAGTAATGTACACTGTATATAAGCCTGTAGCCTCACACACGGTGCAGTAATGTACACTGTATATAAGCCTGTAGCCTCACACAAGGTGCAGTAATGTACACTGTATATAAGCCTGTAGTCTCACACACGGTGCAGTAATGTACACTGTATATAAGCCTGTAGCCTCACACACGGTGCAGTAATGTACACTGTATATAAGCCTGTAGCCTCACACACGGTGCAGTAATGTACACTGTATATAAGCCTGTAGTCTCACACACGGTGCAGTAATGTACACTGTATATAAGCCTGTAGTCTCACACAAGGTGCAGTAATGTACACTGTATATAAGCCTGTAGCCTCACACAAGGTGCAGTAATGTACACTGTATATAAGCCTGTAGTCTCACACAAGGTGCAGTAATGTACACTGTATATAAGCCTGTAGTCTCACACACGGTGCAGTAATGTATACTGTATATAAGCCTGTAGTCTCACACAAGGTGCAGTAATGTACACTGTATATAAGCCTGTAGCCTCACACAAGGTGCAGTAATGTATACTGTATATAAGCCTGTAGTCTCACACAAGGTGCAGTAATGTACACTGTATATAAGCCTGTAGCTTCACACAAGGTGCAGTAATGTACACTGTATATAAGCCTGTAGTGTCACACAAGGTGCAGTAATGTACACTGTATATAAGCCTGTAGTGTCACACAAGGTGCAGTAATGTACACTGTATATAAGCCTGTAGCCTCACACACGGTGCAGTAATGTACACTGTATATAAGCCTGTAGCCTCACACAAGGTGCAGTAATGTACACTGTATATAAGACTGTACCAGAGGTGGAAAGAGTAATAAAATTTTGTACTCAAGTACAAGTACTGTTACTTCAGTGAAATTTTACTTAAGTAGAAGTAAAGTTACCATTACAAAAATCTACTCAAGTAAAAGTAAAAAGTAGCTCATTAAAAAATTTACTCAGAGTAAAAGTTACCGAGTTACTTTTTTATTTTTATTTTTTAACAGCAGGGGGGGGGGGGGGTGAGGCATTCTAGCGTAGTTCAAAAAAGATGAGCAGATATAAATCTCAAACTAGTTGTTTTTAACTGAAGGAACACCTTTGCATAATAAAGCTGTTGTCTTTGTTGTGCTTGAAAATCAAAGTGGTCACTTAAATATGGTGTTACGTCCCAGTCTAGGGTCATACAGCAAAAGAATGGTTCAGGGTTCTATTTTAAACTGTATGGAAATGGTGGTATATGGCAGAAAGAACTAGATCCAATCATTAACTAATGAAATAATGAGGTTTGTATATACAAACAAACACACACACACACACACACACACACACACACACATAACAGGAGGAGGAGGATCAGATTCAGGGTGGACCCAGGCCAAAATAATAAACAAAATGGTATTTATATTTAGTAGCTAGATTACCTGCAAAAAAATAATAAATAAATAAATAAATAAAAAATACAGGTACCTTCCCGGACTCCCTAAACCAAAAACAGTGAAATTATCTACAAATATATACAAAGACCAACCAAACCAAAGGGACAAAGCAATAATCAAAAAAAAAAGTCAATGGGAGGCAAAAAGTCAAAACCAGAATACACAACCAAATATCAAAACGCCAAAATCACAACCTCTTTCATCTTTCCCGCGTCGTTTTCCTATTTATCTATAGTCGCGCTAGTCGATGACGTCACTCTTAGGGCGGAAGCGACCGTGTGGAAGGTCAGGAAGGTGCTGATGTGGGGACAGACAGAAAACCTGGAGTGGAGTCTGGAGCGGCGCGCGACCAAGACATGATACACACACGCGGCGCAACGGAGCATTTATAAAGCATATTTTTATTTTATCATTTTCATTCATTCATTTTTTACTCAGTAGCGAATATGATTTAAAATGTAGCGAATTACAATACTTCAAACAAAACGTACTTAAGTAAAAGTCAAATTACAGATTTTTAAAACTACTTTAAAAAGTAGAAATACACAAAAAAGCTACTCAATTACAGTAACGCGAGTAAATGTAACTCGTTACTTTCCACCTCTGGACTGTACCATCACACACGGTGCAGTAATGTACACTGTATATAAGCCTGTACCCTCAGATTACCCTCATGACATGCTACCTCACAACTTCAGCATCCTCCCCTGTGATAAATTATTCATCTGATTAATAAAACCACTCAAGCGTGTAAAATCCACAGGTTCTGCATGGTGACATACTGTATGGGGGTCTTACTGTATTCTCTTGATTTCATGATTTTACATTAAAGGTGATGAGCGCATTACTCGAGCTGTTGGTCTCTGCAGAAAGTTAGTAGGACATTTCTCCCACACCTGGAAGGGGAAGATACTGTAGCACTGAAAAAAGCACAGAAAGAGCACAACCTCCCAGAGCACTCCCTCATCACTGAATGCCCTACAAGGTGGGGTTCCAGGCAGAGAATGATTGAGAGGGTTCTAGAGCAGCAGCGGGCCATAAGCGACGTCCTGTCAGCAGACAGAAAGTCAAGACATTTAGTTCCTTCTTGGCAGGACCTAGATGTACTGGAGTCTGTAAACCAGGCATTGCAGCCTCTGCAAGAATTTACAGATGCTCTATCAGGTGAAAGTTACGTAAGTGTTTCATACGTGAAACCTGTACTTCACTTAATGAACACCTCAATTCATGCTGCAAGAAGACAGTGATCTAACAAAGTCCATAAAGATGAAGATTCTAGAGTACATGAACACCAAGTATGACAACCCAGCAACTCAAGAACTGCTGGACATCACCTCCTTTATGGACCCCAGATTCAAAGCCAACTACATCAGCTCTGACAAGGTGTCAGACATCAGAGCCAGGGTGATGTCTGAAATTGAAGCAATTGTGCCAAAGGTAAATGTTAATATGACAATAGTAAGTGACAAAATAATGCACTATAACTAAATTTGATTACAATATTTACTTTATTTCTCTATTTTAGGAGCAAGACCTAAGTAATCAAGATCACCAGGGCATGGGTCCAACAGATGTCACCTTAAAGAAGGCCAAAAAGTCCCTGGGCAGTTTCTTCAAGACATCCCCAGCTCCATCATCTTTGGAACAATTGCACACTGTGGAATTTGAACTGAACAACTACATGATGTGTCCCACCATAGACAGTGAGATGGACCCTCTCACTTGGTGGCAAGTCCATCAAGTCGACTTTCCACACCTGAGTAATCTAGCCAGGAAGTACTGTATCTCTGTATACCAGCAAGCAGTTCACCTTCAGAGAGACTTTTCAGTACATCAGGAAATGTTGTGACATGCCAACACACACGTTTAAAACCTGCGAAAGTCAATATGCTAGTTTTCCTGGCAAAAAAATGGAATTAAATAGTTTTGACAGTCAAGCACATATGGTATGGCATTGTGCCAAAACAGGTTTACGTGATATTAATGTTCCGTAATGTTTACATGTTAATATTAATTATTTTATTTATGTGGATGTTGACAATGTTAGTGTTTCCACCACATACCAATTTATTTAAGGCCTGCACACTTTGTTTAATAGTATTTTCTCATTTAATTTTTGTTTAATGATATAAAATTTTATTTAAAAAAACAAACAAAACAAAAACCCAGGCAAGCCAAAGGAACTATTTTGTTTAAAATATGCTCGTGTTTTAAGACACTCTTGATGAGTGTATGGTTTCGTGTAAATAAAAAGTAATGTTTGAAAGTAATTCATATTGTGTTGGCAGATTTATGGGAACAGCAAACCAGAAATCAGAATATCTGCTGAGGGTGCTAATATCGCAAGAAATATCGTTATCGCAGTATTCAACAACAATATCGCATATTCTCCTGATATCGGGCGGCACGGTGGTGTAGTGGTTAGCACTGTCGCCTTGCACCTCCAGGGTCTGGGTTCGATTCCTCGGCCAGGCTCGATTCCCGTCTCTGTGTGCATGGAGTTTGCATGTTCTCCCCGTGCTTGGTGGGTTTCCTCCGGGTACTCCGGTTTCCTCCCACAGTCCAACGATATGCAGGTTAGGCTAATTGGCGTTCCCAAATTGCCCGTAGTGTGTGATTGGGTGTGTGAGTGTGTGTGTGCCCTGCGATGGATTGGCACCCTGTCCAGGGTGTACCCCGCCTAGTGCCCGAAGTCTCCTGGGATAGGCTCCAGGTCCCCCGCGACCCTGAACACAGGTGTAGATGCGGTCATATTATTTCACCAGTTTTGACGCGTAGCTTTGGTTTAAAGTTTCACTCACACGACAGAAGTCCAATCTCTTTGTCTCTTGTAGATTATTTTGTCAGCATCAAAGAATCAACACTTCATACAGTCGTCTTGAGTAAATCCACTGTGATTACAGACACCAGTTGCTGCATCTTGCAAATCTCTGACTTTTACAACAACCTGTTTGCTGTATCTTGTAAATTACAGTCTTAGCTCACGAATATAACAACACTCTTGCTGTGTATATCCACTTACGTTAGCTTACGGTTACAACAACCTAGTTGCTGTATTTCACATTCTTAGCTTACCGGGCTTACGGTCAAAAGCATGTGTTTCCTTAGCCTTCCGCATCTAGACTGCTCTCTAACATATGACAGTCACACAAATGCATGTAATAGTAGAATGACATCACAGATAGAGATGTTCCGATACCATTTTTTCCCTCCCGATACCGATTCCGATACTTGGGCTCAGGGTATCGGCCGGTACCGATCCGATACCTGGGTGTGTATCTGTACAGTGTGTGTATATTATGTATGTGTGTATATATATATATATATATATATATATATATATATATGTATTATGTGTGTATATATATATATATATATATATATATATATATATATATATACACATACATAATATAAAAAAAAAAATATATATATATATATATATATATATATATAATTTCTTTTTTAAGTAAAATACTACTAGCCCTGTGTAACGGGTTCGACCCTAAGTGCACGGGCGACACCATGAAACACGGACACGAGGCGAGGTCTTACAGGAAAAAGGGTAATTTATTTAGAAAAATGGGTAAGGAAAGGGTTAAATGCGGTCTATGTGGTCTTTTCACCTTCGGCGGCAGGGATGCGAAGGCGGGCTCTACGCGGAAGTGAAGGTGCCGCGGGAGCTCGCGGCTCGTTCACGCGCTCCTCTCGCGGAGATCTAAGGCGCCCCCCTTTTTAAAGTCTTTGGGGCGCATCACATCGCCCCGCTCTTGTGCCACTGTCTCTCATAAAATCCACCGCGTCGCAAAGTCCAGCTTCCCAACATTCAGACCCCGAGCTACACTCCCCGCTGTGTTTTATAGCTCATGGACCGTTGCCTGATTCTGTGGCCCTGCTCCTTCACATACCTAAAGGGGGGGGGAGGCCGCCTAACTAGTGAGCGAGGAGCGATATCAATTTGGACGCACGCCCATCACAGGCGCACGCCGTGACACTCTGTAAGTAAGCTAAGCTAGCAAAGCTAGCGGGCATAAATAGGTTACTGTATGTTTAGGAAAATGGTATCGGATCGGTACGTGGACTCAAATACTCGCCGATTCCGATGCCGGATTTTTTTGTGGTATCGGCAGCATTTCCAATACCAGTATCGGAATCGGAACAACCCTAATCACAGACCAACCTACGATTGTCAACTTATGATGTATGACTAAGAAATATAAAGCTCATGGCTTATGTAACAAACTTAATGCTTAATGCTTTACTACTGAATAGAACAAGGTAGAACAAATGAAATAACAGCAAATAAAATAAAATAAAATAAACACAACAACAAATTCATAACAAGTGCGATATGGCACTTACAACAGGATTAAGCGGTATAGAAAATGAATGAATGAATTCCTGATATCGTGCAGCCCTAGCACACACACATACACACACTCACACACCCAATCACACACTACGGGCAATTTAGGAACGCCAATTAGCCTAACCTGCATATCTTTGAACTGTGGGAGGAAACCGGAGTACCCGGAGGAAACCCACTTTAAACAAATGTGATTGGAGCAGTCTCATGAGGATAATGTCATGCAGCGAGTCACGCATCTATAAGTTTTGTCAGCGTGCATAAAGCTTTCACACAACTGCTGCTGATTTCACCATTTGGCTTTTCCACCATTTAAAACTACAAAAACCTGTAAAAACTACATCACCCACTATAACAATATCTACAGAATGATTGTATTTTTTACTAAAATAACTATAATATCAACAAACAGTACATAAAGTGTAAACATATGATGCATATTAATTGTTTCACTGAAAACATCAACAATCTTACAAAAGGTAATGACTGGGGAATTCTGGTTTATGTGTAATGTTGCTTGCACGAGCTCGTCCCAGTGTGTAGAACCAGTTACAGATCTAATAATATACAGAATCTCTTCCAATCTCTTCACCTCATCAGGTACACAACTGAAACGGGTTTTAAACTTTAAAGCCTCGTCGACTCTGTTTTCGATGACTTTAACCACCAGTTTCTGCATTTCGCTGGTCACCAGATACTCGCACGCATACGAGCTCCATGTTCTCAGGCAGTTACACATTTTCTTTCTTTTCTTTATTTCTTCTTCTTCTTCAGACGTCATTCTCGTACCAGAAGTTCACAACTTTTTCCAAGTTTCCGCTCGTACATCCTGGAACTCTGGCTCCAAATGACGCCTAGTTAGAAGACAGAACACACCTGCAGGAGAAAGTGCTTCACCGAGAGGTCGGAGGTCAGCGGACCGGTAAGTGCACCTGCAGTGAGTTACACTAATTATATACCCTCAGATATTCTAGTCATTTTACTGTGATATAAAGAATTTAGCCAAAGTTTAAAGAGACCAAAACTGATGTTTGTCTCCTTAACACACATAATAAAGAGAGAGAGAGAGAGAGAGAGAGAGAGAGATACACGGTGGTGGCCGAAAGTATTAGGACAGTATACACCATGTATTAGTTCTCTCTGCACAAAATAGGTGACGTCACTAATTATTACGGCTCTGAGTGAAGAGACGAGTTAATTAAATGTTCTGTTGTGCTAACTGTAAAATATAAAGCTAATATATGATGTGAAGATTACAGTAAAGACCCTGTGTAAACTCAGTGTTTCTCCCTCAGCAGTGATATTTTACACTTTTTTACAGCCTCCTCTGGTGATTATGTGTGTTATAACAGCATGTAGTGCACTAGTTAGGGATCTGTAACATTTTATAATCCATCCTGAACGCACTGAGAATCTTCAGAACACTCATGCCAATTCCAAAAATCCCACAATAAACAGAAATGTGTAAATGTCCAAACCACTGCAGCAAACTGCACACACACATCCACTGCTACTGTGGACACACACTCTGGTTACACACATGTTGTTTTATTTTATAATAGTCACAATTACAACATCCAAATGTCCAACAAGACAGAGGACAGAAGAGAACAGTATTAGTGAACATTTCATATTAAACCTTTATTTCAGTAAGTTTCATATGAAAAGAAGAAACCAGGAGCATTTTATTCTGGATCACAAAATCTCACAGTTGATCCATAATAGTCGAGCCGGAATCCAGCGTACAGAGGCTGAGTGAATGTGGTGTGGACTCTGTGGAGGAGCTTCATCGTGTCAGAGACGCTGTAGAAGGACAGAGTTCCTGCACTGTGATCCACATACACTCCTATTCTGGAGGATGATGGAGCTCCGAGATAAGTCGTAATGTAGTTGTGATAGAAACAGAGAGAAGAAGAAGAAGAAGAACACTCCAGACTCCAGGACTGATTGTTGTGTCCAAACCCACACTCACCACCCTGTCCTTTCCTGCTGATGTCTTTATATGACACTGATATGTCCACATAGTCCTCACTGCTCCACTCCACCTCCCAGTAACAGCGTCCACACACACTCTCCTTACACAACACCTGCCTGTAGAGGTTAAATCTCTCTGGATGATCAGAGTACGTCTGCTTTCTCTTACTGGACGTCACCGCTCTGTTCTTCTCAGACAGAATGAGGTAATAATTTACTGTGTTGGGATCCAGAGTCAGATCACAGAAATCTAAACACATGAAAAATGTCAACATGTTAGATATTAATCACAGGATACGTGTGTGTGTGTGTGTGTGTGTGTGTGTGTGTGTGTGTGTGTGTGTGTGTGTGTGTGTTACACGTACAGTGTAGAAAATCTTCTCTGCTCTTTGGTTCTGAGGGTAAAATCATCTGAACTGCTGCAGCTGTGGAGACACAGAAACAAAATGGAGACGGAAAAATCAGCTGCTGTAAAAGACAGAAACAGTTTAAAGTCCTACAGTTTGTGAAAGTAAAGATTTCAGAGCAGGACAATTTCTCTCACCATGTCGAGGGATTTTGATGAACTCCTCCTGGCAGAATTCCTCGAGTCTCTTTTTCAGATCAGAGAGAGATTTCCTCACTCCATCAAATGAGAGATGTTGATTGACAGTGATGCTGGGTGAGTCCTCACGTCCAGAAGAGACACTGAGAGACTGGAGACTCTACAGAGAGAAAGATAAACATCATGGAGAAGGAGAAAGGAGGAGAAATATACATGTGACTATACAGACAGGTGTGTGTGTGTGTGTGTGTGTGTGTGTGTGTGTGTGTGTGTGTGTGTGTGTTAGTTACCTGGAGGAACTGGATGTGATCGTGTGTGTGTGAAAGCTGCTCCAGCTCAGTGAGTCTCCTCTGAAGATCAGCAATCTCCTGCTCCAGTTGCTCCAGGAGTCGTTCAGCTCGACTCAGTTCAGTCTTCTCCTGATCTCTGATCAGCTCCGTCACCTCCGAGCGCTTTTTCTCCATGAAGCTGATCAGCTCAGTAAAGATCCTCTCACTGTCCTCCACTGCTGTCTGTGCACTCAGCTGTTACACACACACACACACACACACACACACACACACACACACACACACACACACACACACACACACACACACACAGGATTTAAAGCTCATCTATAATTCCCTCTCTTACTGCGACTCTAAATGTCTCCATGTTGTCCATGTTGTGTGTGTTTCTAGGAGCAGCTCTGTCTCTGCTCACTGCTCACCTTTATAGTGTTCACAGCCTGTTTCAGCTCCTCCACCTTCTTCTGCTTCTCCTGGATTCTCTGCTGGGATTTCATCTGCTCCTCCTTTAACTCACTCTGAGGACAAATAAAACACATTTCACTCTTTATGCATCATGAGGTTATGAGTTCAGTGTATGAATATTAACTTCAGATAAAGGGTTAAAGTTCACTCGGGTTCTATGGAGAACCTTATTAAAGTGTAAAAGGACAGTTTCTCACCTGTTTTTCAGTTCTGTAAGCTTTAACTGAGACAGTGTCGTGGCTTCTGTGTTCATCCGTCACACACAGATAACAGATGAAGCGTCGGTCAGTACGACAGTAGATCTCCAGCACTTTATCATGCTCAGAGCAGATCTTCTCTTCTAGATTTCCAGAAGCTTCCACTAAACTGTGCTTTTTCAACCGGGGAACTTCATAGTGAGGTTTCAGATGAGTTTCACAAAAGGAGGCCAGACACATCAGACAGGACTTGACGGCTTTGTGTTTTCTCCCGGTGCAGAAATCACACTCCACATCTCCAGGTCCAGCGTAACAGTGAGCAGGAGAAGCAGCTTGGACTTCAGTCTTCTTCTTCTTCAGTTTCTCCACCACTTCAGCCAGCATGTTGTTTCTGCGTAGAACAGGCCTTGGAGTGAAAGTGTCTCTGCACTGAGGACATCTATAAACTCCACTCTTATCCTCCTGATCCCAGCAGTCATTAATACACACATTACAGAAACTGTGACCACAGGGGAGAGACACCGGATCCTTCAGGAGATCCAGACACACTGGACAGATGAACTGATCCTGATCTACTGAAATACTGGCCTCAGCCATTTTCCCTAAACTCACACCGAACTAGAGAGAGAGAGAGAGAGAGAGAGACTGTCAGTTTCGTTTCTTCCAAAAGGAAACATCACTTCCTGGTGTGTGTGTGTGAGAGAGAAAAAGGAGGAGCACAAGGACAGAGGTCATGAATGTTCCTCTATTAACCCTTTCTTGGACACAATCCCTTCTGGGGCAAAATAAAACTCTAAACTGCACCATATAACATTCGAGTCTGTGTCTGAATCCCTGAGCTGATACACTAGTCTGGGCTCAACTTACACACATTACATAATCATTATCTCTAAAATCAGAAAACATAATGCTTAACAAAAAGTTAAGATTTAAGTATTGGAGCAGTCAGTGTCCATACATACTGCCGTAGTAATATAACCATAGTGATATTATTACTAATATTTGGTCAGTAAAACACCCATAATATATATATACAGTATACATACATACACATACACTACAGTTCAAAAGTTTTAGATCACTTGCAAATGTCTTTGTTTTTGTTTAGTGATTTATTTTCTACATTCAACAACAATACTGTGGATTTCAAAACTATAAAATAACACATATGGAATTAGGTAATTACGTAACAACAAGAAAAACACCAGTTAGTTGTTATTGTAAGACACAGAGGTCGGCCTTTCTGTAATAGTTCCTGCAAGAACAGTATTGTGTCGAGTGCATTTGCAAAATCCGTCCAGCACCATAATGAAACTGTCTCTCATGAAGGCCGTCCCAGGAGGATGAGACCAAAACCTCCCTCTGCTGCAGACGAGAAGTTCATTTAAAGTTATCAGCCTGAAAAATGACCAATTAACAGCAGCTCAGATTAGAGGCGTTATGAAGTCTTTACAGAGCAGAAGTAGCAGAAACATCTCAATATCAACTGTTCAAAGGAGATTCATGCAGTTTTTGGACGCCTTCAGCAAAACTTTACAATGTAGAAAGAAATAAACATCAGGAACCATCATGGAGTTAGAAAGTGTCCTGAAACTTTTGAACGGTAGTGTATGTATATGAAAAAAGAATAATAATTTAATAATTTGACGGTGTAGTCAAGTTTGTTGTCCTTAGCACCCTTATAATCATACAGTTATTTTTCACATAGAGTTCTGAACATGAGGAGCCCTTTAATTTTTATTATCTTACATAATGTCATAATTCTTTTGGTTGTTTCCACCTCCTTCAGTAGGTGTGTTTTCTTACATTTCTAAGCTTTTAGTTCTTATTTGTTTACTACTGTTGTTATGGTTTGTTCTTTAGGTTCCCTGTCTGTCTTGTCTTTAAATGTGAGAGGTATACGTGACAGTGTGAAAAGAAAAGCCTTATTTCTAGTTTTCAAAAGAAGTGATGCTGACATTATACTGGTTCAGGAGACACATTCGAGTGATTCAGACACTAAAATGTGGAAAAATCAATGTGGTAATTCGATATATTATTGTCATGGGAGTAACCATTCAGCTGGGGTGGCTATTGGGGTGACAACAAATTTCCCACTTGTGGGACTAATAAAGGTTCATCTTATCTTATTCTCTTACATAAATTTAAAGAGGAAGTACTGGAGATGATCAAATCAGACGAAGGTAGATTATTGATTATTATCATCAAACAAGAAAATGGTTTTCTTATTTTATGTCATGTGTATGGATATAACTCTCACTCTTGCAATAGGGATTTATTTGCTCACATCTCCACAAACGTTAAAAGGTTACATAACAAATATAGTGAATTTTATATTATTCTGTGTGGCGATTTTAACGAATGCTTAGATGTCAATCTGGATAGATTTCCTTCTAGGACGACCCAGGATTCACTGTCGCACAAGTTGATTTTGTCCTTATGCTCTGATTCATGCTTGGTGGATCCTTGGCGTTTTTTCATCCTGATTTAAGAGAATTTAGCTGGTCAAATAGCAACCAAACTCTTAGATCAAGAATTGATTTGTTCCTAATATCTCAATCAGCTTTACACTTTGTTAAACATATCTCATACTCGTTTGCCCCCCTCTCTGATCATAAACAGATATCGATTAAACTAAATGATCTGGTGATCGTTCTAATAATTCCACAACTAAGAGGATACTGGAAAATGAACAACTCTTTGTTAAATGAGAATGACTTTAATATTAGTATCAAAAATCTTATTAGTGAAATATTTACTGATTTAGATGAAGTAAGCTTGAGTAGTGGGAGTTGTAGTTGTAGTGGGGATATACTGTAGGGATAATTTTAACAGTTGGCTTCTCTGGAAGTTCAGCTATGTAGATCTGTAAGTTAACACCGTTCGTTATTAAATTCAGGATCTTGGTATTGTATGGTAATAAATAATATATGGAAATAAATAATTATACTGTGTGCAACTAAACTTTCAGAACTAAAAGCTTCAAAATCTACAGCTCAGGCATAACATATAAGCCTTTACTGACAATTTCTGTCGTTTTCTCTCGCTGGTTTCTTCATCTCTTTTTATCGCTCCTTTTCATTTTGTAACCCGCACCAGAACGCTACCTCAAATTAATACACAGCTAACTGTTTGCGTCTCCTTCCGCTTTTTGAGTGACGTAAGCGCTTCTTCTTCCCTAATCAATCATGAAGTTTAGAGGAGAGAGAAGAGCTGAAATGAGATCCCCTGTGACCTTTATTAACATCACAAAAACCAACACAACGCAGAGGAACATCCACCACACAAACCACCATCATCTTCATCATCATCATCATCATCATCGGTCTGGTCGAGGCTGGTGCTCATACTGACAGGAACAACAAGCAGAAGAAGATGCTGTTGGAGATGAACACCACGTGTCGAAATGAAGCCTCGCTCCGAGACATGTGTCGGTTCCCTGAGACACATGAAGGCGCGTTCCAGTCGGCCTGAAGTACCCTGAGAAGTACACTACACTACACTAACCCTAACCCTTAGTATTACATAAACTAGCAATCTGTAAAGAATAAATAAATAAAAATAATCCCCGTACATCATTAATCGATTATTATTAATCAATAATTTACAAGTTCTACACGTTTCAATAATATGTTTTATATTGGCAGAAGGTTTTGTTTCGATAAATATTAAATATTTAATGTCAACAGGTATCCGGGTTGCTTATGTTACCATGGTAACGCACAGAGGAAGTGACGTCTGCGCTGGTGACTTCGCAGTGTGTTCCAAACGGTGGAGTTTTGATGAGGGAAGTTCCCTTAACTGACTCTCCCTGTACATGGAGTAGGGAGCACCCTATTAAATACACTTCGGATTGGAACGCAGCCTGAGGGTTTAGGTCAAAGGTCGTCTTCTTTTAATGTTTTTAGCGATTGTCAGCCCGGTTGTAGGTGTCTTACCGCCACCTGCTGGCGACATCTGCTGTGTGGAAAACTGATTTAACAAACAAAATAAACAAATAAAAGCTTAAATATTTTTTCCCCCTAATTTCGTTTATCTTTTAAGTTTTTCCTTCCTGTGTACTGTTTCTCCAATTTCTTAAAACATTTACATATTTGATATCTCCAGTCAGGGAAGTTATGACTTTATTTTAATACATTTAGTTTAACTCACCAAATGATGAAGCTCTTGAGTGAGTTTGATGTTGAATTCTGTCCACTTTTTTGTATTTTTACGTTTTGTTCCCACCTCCTTGTTCCATTTCCTTAGTCGTCACTTGTTTCTGCCATCTGCTGCCCCTTCACAGTGCAGTTTCTACCAACCGTCCCAAGTCCATTCAGTGTTCGATCTCTCAATATACAAGATCGACGTACAAGGCCGAGTCCATACACCCTGGTACACGCTGACAGGGTGCCAATCCATCGCAGGACACACACACACACACACACACACACACACACACACACACACACACACACACACACACACACACACACACATACACACACTCACTCACACACACACACACACACACACACGATCATATTTATTTCCTTCAGGTAATATGAACTATATTCCTTACAGAGTGAGCTGTTCCTCAGAAACTTAATATGATGATTGACAAAATATGCACTCTATAAAATCACGTGTGATATTTGTTTAATTAGTTCAATTTGATTTATCATGTATCAATTTCATTGTTTTCACAGTCTTTCACATTATCGTATTGAATCGGTTACTCTTACCATGTTCAGGAATTTTTATGAATTCCTCCTGGCAGACTTCTTCAAGTTTTTTTTTTTTTTTTTTAATTAGGGCTTCTTTAAAATTGTAAACATGTTCATACAGTGTAGGGGTCAAGCATTATCAAGCATTATATTTGTAATATAGTTTTCCTTGTGTATATTTGGGCTTTTGTTTTCATATATAAAAAAATTAATAAATAGGTGGCATGAGCTCAGGTAAATAAGGCCTGCAGGACACACACAGCAAATACAAGTTCAAAATTTGTAATGTTTAAAAGAGCTGAAGTTGATAAAAAAAAATTATCTAGTTCAACATTAGGTGATAATATATGTATTATTGTGAATTTATAATGAAATAAAATGTCCGGTCAAAAGTAAGTGTGACCACAAACGAACACAACATGAGGGTTAATTGATGTTTATATGCAGTTTGTTCTATGAAGCCAGGCTACCTTTTGATTTGCCAGTTCTACTTGACCTTTGGCTTCAGGTTGGTAGCTGGGTGTCAAACTCCCTGAAACACTAAATTATTTTGACAATATTCTCTGGAATGGTGTCGTATCTAAAACATGCTGTAAAAGTGGTCTGGATATTTTGCAGGGGAACAAGATGTATAGATGATGACCATTATGGAGGTGTTATTCTGTGAGGGAGGGAAGTCGATGATGTCATTTGCTACAGTATATGTGGACAAGGTCTTTAGGATGTGGGTAGAAGCGTGAGTTTACCAACAAGCAGGAATTATGGCTCCAACACAAGCTACACAGGAAGAGATGTCCTGTAGTAGTGAATACTTGTGTACATGCTGAGCCCCCAGTTCTTAGTCAGGAGGAGCTGATATGTTCTGAGGTGCCGGAGTGTCCTGTGGTGGAGAACATATGTTGGTTTGGAGGCAACAAGTTTGACAGATAGTTTGACAGCTACAGTAGCAACGGGTTTGACAGCTTGCCAATGGATAACGTCCCTTTCTTTCCATGAGATTAATGTGTTTTGGGTTTGCATAGACAGACATGTTTTGACAGTTGAAGATTTGGTAGTCACTGTAACTGGGAAGGAAAAAATCTCACCGTGGTTAGCGTGCTTAGACAAGCAAGGATTTCATTAGTGACTGGAGTGTCAGCTGATGTCCCTTTAAAAAAAAAAAAAAATAATAATAATAATAAAAATAATAGTGGCGGCGCGGTGGTGTAGTGGTTAGCACTGTCGCCTTGCACCTCCAGGGTCCGGGTTCGATTCCCGGCCAGGATCGATTCCCGTCTCTGTGTGCATGGAGTTTGCATGTTCTCCCCGTGCTTGGTGGGTTTCCTCCGGGTACTCCGGTTTCCTCCCACAGTCCAAAGATATGCAGATTAGGCTAATTGGCGTTCCTAAATTGACTATAGTGTGTGAATGAGTGTGTGTGTGTGTGTGTGTGTGTGTGTGTGTGTGTGTGTGCTCTGCGATGGATTGGCACGCAGTCCAGGGTGTACCCTGCCTCGTGCCCTGAGTCTCCTGGGATAGGCTCCAGGTCCCCGTGACCCTAAATACAGGATAAAGCGGTGTAGAAGATGAATGAATGAATGAATGAATAATAATAATAATACTATAAATTATAATAATAATAATAATAATAATAGTGCACCTGCAGTGTGTTACTCTAATTATATACGTCAGATATTCTAGTCATTTTACTGTGATATAAAGAATTTAGTCAAAGTTTAAAGAGACCAAAACTGATGTTTGTCTCTCACACACACATGAAAGAGAGAGAGAGAGAGAGAGAGAGAGAGATACACAGTGGTGGCCAAAAGTATTAGGACAGTATATGCCAGGGGTGGACTGGGACCAAAAAGTGGCCCTGGACGTCCTGGCCCAGAGCAGCTCACATCATAATACATTGACTCATTAATGTCAAGATAAATTTTTAACACCAGTTACTGGTATCAAACTATAACACAATGCAGAAATCAATGATATTTAAACATATTACTTGAAGTATCACTGAACATACAGTACAGTCACCTAAAGGATTATTAGGAACCCCACACTAATACGGTGTTTGACCCCCTTTCGCTTTCAGAACTGCCTTAATTCTACGTGGCATTGATTCAACAAGGTGCTGAAAGCATTCTGTAGAAATGTTGGCCCATATTGATAGAATAGCGTCTTGCAGTTGATGGAGATTTGTGGGATGCACATCCAGGGCACGAAGCCCCCGTTCCACCACATCACCAAAGATTCATGATATCTCACAAACAAAAAGGCCAATTTGTCTTTTCCTCATAAAGTGTTTAGGTGAAATTCCACCCATACAAGTGTGACAAATATGCAAAGAACAAAATCAGGAAGGGGCAAATACTTTTCCATGGCGCTGCACATGTAGTCAGATTGTTCCACTAGGATGAAACTGTGACAGGTGGAGTTAAAGCACTTTCCAAATCATACTAACTTTACACTGATTAAGTTTGATTTATTGCCCTATAGCCACATCAGCAGTCCTCATGCCCCCCTGCAGCATGCCTAATGCACGTTCACGCAGATGACCAGCGACCCTGGGTATCTTTCTTTGGGGGTTTTTCACAGTCGGTAGACCAGTCGCTTTAGTGTCCTGCGTTTTTACAACTGTGACCTTAAATGCCTACTTTCTGTAAGCTATTAAGGTCTTAACGACCATTCCACAGGTGCATGTTAATTAATTAATTATGGTTAATTGAACATGCATGGAAAACATTGTTTAAACCCTTTACCATGAAGTTTTAAATGTTCTGTTGTGCTAACTGTAAAATATAAAGCTAATATATGATGTGAAGATTACAGTGAAGACCCTGTGTAAACTCAGTGTTTCTCCCTCAGCAGTGATATTTTACACTTTTTTACAGCCTCCTCTGGTGATTATGTGTGTTATAACAGCATGTAGTGCACTAGTTAGGGATCTGTAACATTTTATAATCCATCCTGAACGCACTGAGAATCTTCAGAACACTCATGCCAATTCCAAAAATCCCACAATAAACAGAAATGTGTAAATGTCCAAACCACTGCAGCAAACTGCACACACACATCCACTGCTACTGTGGACACACACTCTGCTTACACACATGTTGTTTTATTTTATAATAGTCACAATTACAACATCCAAATGTCCAACAAGACAGAGGACAGAAGAGAACAGTATTAGTGAACATTTCATATTAAACCTTTATTTCAGTAAGTTTCATATGAAAAGAAGAAACCAGGAGCATTTTATTCTGGATCACAAAATCTCACAGTTGATCCAGAAGAGCTGAGCCAGAATCCAGCGTACAGAGGCTGAGTGAATGTGGTGTGGACTCTGTGGAGGAGCTTCATCGTGTCAGAGACGCTGTAGAAGGACAGAGTTCCTGCACTGTGATCCACATACACTCCTATTCTGGAGGATGATGGAGCTCTGAGATCAGTCTTAATGTTGTTGTGATAGAAATAGAGAGAAGAAGAAGAAGAAGAACACCGAAGACTCCAGGACTGATTGTTGCGTCCAAACACACACTCATCACCCCCTCCTTTCCTGCTGATGTCTTTATATGAGACTGATATTGACATCCATCCCTCACTGCTCCACTCCACCTCCCAGTAACAGCGTCCACACACACTCTCCTTACTCAACACCTGACTGTAGGAGTCAAATCTCTCTGGATGATCAGAGTACGTCTGCTTTCTCTCACTGCACGTCACCGCTCTGTTCTTCTCAGACAGAATGAGGTTATAATTTACTGTGTTGGGATCCAGAGTCAGATCACAGAAATCTAAACACATGAAAAATGTCAACATGTTAGATATTAATCACAGGATACGTGTGTGTGTGTGTGTGTGTGTGTGTGTGTGTGTGTGTGTGTGTGTGTGTGTGTGTGTTACACGTACAGTGTAGAAAATCTTCTCTGCTCTTTGGTTCTGAGGGTAAAATCATCTGAACTGCTGCAGCTGTGGAGACACAGAAACAAAATGGAGACGGAAAAATCAGCTGCTGTAAAAGACAGAAACAGTTTAAAGTCCTACAGTTTGTGAAAGTAAAGATTTCAGAGCAGGACAATTTCTCTCACCATGTCGAGGGATTTTGATGAACTCCTCCTGGCAGAATTCCTCGAGTCTCTTTTTCAGATCAGAGAGAGATTTCCTCACTCCATCAAATGAGAGATGTTGATTGACAGTGATGCTGGGTGAGTCCTCACGTCCAGAAGAGACACTGAGAGACTGGAGACTCTACAGAGAGAAAGAAAAACATCATGGAGAAGGAGAAAGGAGGAGAAATATACATGTGACTATACAGACAGGTGTGTGTGTGTGTGTGTGTGTGTGTGTGTGTGTTAGTTACCTGGAGGAACTGGATGTGATCGTGTGTGTGTGAAAGCTGCTCCAGCTCAGTGAGTCTCCTCTGAAGATCAGCAATCTCCTGCTCCAGTTGCTCCAGGAGTCGTTCAGCTCGACTCAGTTCAGTCTTCTCCTGATCTCTGATCAGCTCCGTCACCTCCGAGCGCTTTTTCTCCATGGAGCTGATCAGCTCAGTAAAGATCCTCTCACTGTCCTCCACTGCTGTCTGTGCACTCAGCTGTTACACACACACACACACACACACACACACACACACACAGGATTTAAAGCTCATCTATCATTCCCTCTCTTACTGCGACTCTAAATGTCTCCATGTTGTCCATGTTGTGTGTGTTTCTAGGAGCAGCTCTGTCTCTGCTCACTGCTCACCTTTATAGTGTTCACAGCCTGTTTCAGCTCCTCCACCTTCTTCTGCTTCTCCTGGATTCTCTGCTGGGATTTCATCTGCTCCTCCTTTAACTCACTCTGAGGACAAATAAAACACATTTCACTCTTTATGCATCATGAGGTTATGAGTTCAGTGTATGAATATTAACTTCAGATAAAGGGTTAAAGTTCACTCGGGTTCTATGGAGAACCTTATTAAAGTGTAAAAGGACAGTTTCTCACCTGTTTTTCAGTTCTGTAAGCTTTAACTGAGACAGTGTCGTGGCTTCTGTGTTCATCCGTCACACACAGATAACAGATGAAGCGTCGGTCAGTACGACAGTAGATCTCCAGCACTTTATCATGCTCAGAGCAGATCTTCTCTTCTAGACTTCCAGAAGCTTCCACTAAACTGTGCTTTTTCAATCCAGGAACTTCATAGTGAGGTTTCAGATGAGTTTCACAAAAGGAGGCCAGACACATCAGACAGGACTTGACGGCTTTGTGTTTTCTCCCGGTGCAGAAATCACACTCCACATCTCCAGGTCCAGCGTAACAGTGAGCAGGAGAAGCAGCTTGGACTTCAGTCTTCTTCTTCATTTTCTCCACCACTTCAGCCAGCATGTTGTTTCTGCGTAGAACAGGCCTTGGAGTGAAAGTGTCTCTGCACTGAGGACATCTATAAACTCCACTCTTATCCTCCTGATCCCAGCAGTCATTAATACACACCTTACAGAAACTGTGACCACAGGGGAGAGACACCGGATCCTTCAGGAGATCCAGACACACTGGACAGATGAACTGATCCACTGAAAACTGATCTACTGAAATACTGGCCTCAGCCATTTTCCCTAAACTCACACCGAACTAGAGAGAGAGAGAGAGAGAGTGTCAGTTTCGTTTCTTCTAAAAATGAAACGTCACTTCCTGGTTGTGTCTCTGTGTGTGTGTGTGTGTGTGTGAGAGAGAGAGAAAAAGGAGGAGCACAAGGACAGAGGTCATGAATGTTCCTCTATTAACCCTTTCTTGGACACAATTCCTTCTGGGGCAAAATAAAACTCTAAACTGCACCATATAACATTCGAGTCTGTGTCTGAATCCCTGAGCTGATACACTAGTCTGGGCTCAACTTACACACATTACATAATCATTATCTTCATTTTTAAAAACAGAAAACAAAATGCTTCACAAAAAGTCAACATTTAAAACAATAAATTGAAATTTTTTTAATCTAATATAAAAATCTGCAAACAAATGATTAAATGAGAATACAGTATATACCTGAAAACAGAAAAATAAAGTAAATTAATAAAGCTTTCTCAACACTCTTAGCAACAGATCTTGTCCATCAGAATATTCCAGAAACCATAAAAAAAATCTGTGAAAGTATCTATAGAAGGAAATGTTGTGCTTATGGATCATCCTGGCTAGTGGGAGCGTGAAGAGATTACATCATGTCTGCACATGTCTGGACTCCGCCCTCAAGAATGCAAGTCATGGGTGTGTAGTGGACCCGTGACAGTGAAGCTGCTCAAAATATGAATCTCTCAGAAAAACAAGGTACACAGTAGTAGAAATAATGCAAAAAATGCAGTTAGAACCAGTTGAGTTCCCCCTCCGCTTCCTCACAGTGGTTTGGCCCAATGCCTGCTTTCCCAGTTCAGGTCAGGTGTGTAGCTGCGGCTCAATTAATGTTGAACTCCAGTAAGGAGGGTATTTTATTCACTTTAAATAAAGCGATTCTCTTTAATGTAGTTGATCCAGACTCATTCATAAATTATTTGCGGAAAAAATGCTGATTACTGATGTAATTTTCCATGAATCTGCTATATTATATTAGCGATTAAATTATTACTTATCTAGTTAACGTTATCTTGTTTACAATATCTTGTTTACATAGTGCACTGCAACTAACACGACAAACGCCGTTTCCCATGCAGTGTTTTATTTGTGACGACTTGGCATAATATTAACTTAACATTAACGGCCACAATTAACATATTGTTTAGCTGTACATTTACTAAATGAGCACTGTGCCTAGTCCGAACTGACACCACTGTATTGTTCCCTTTCAAGGCTACACTCGATGCTGCGTGAAAACGCTATGGGAACCAGTTTGTCGCGTTGCCGGTCGTTGAAGCATGCTGTGAAAACACGCCAAAGTTTTTGGCTATATATAACCTCGACAGGTGACGTCATCTGATTAGATGTAGGTGGAGGTTATAAAAACAGGTGAGCCGGCAACAACCTCAGATCATTTGTCTTCAGAGCCTTGTTGTGAAGCGTGCTTGTGATAAACCAGCAAAATAATAAGGTGTTTAACTCACCAATTTGACGAGTTTAAATCCCTCCGTGTGTGATAATCCATATCGGAGTGCGATCTCTACACTGCTTCGACTAGTGCTGCGCGCGCCGCGCATTCCGTGAGAAGCTGCGAGCCGCCGTGCATTCCTGGCTTAAAACTCGTGCATCTGACAGAGCTGCGGCAGACGGAGGTAAGAAAACTCCTTTCTTCCGCGTTGTCATCACGAGGATTCCTCTCTTGTTTACCGGAGATGAAAATAGCCTTAAGCACTTAAAAAAAAAAAAAAAAAAAAAAACAAGCAGTAGACGGCAGCTTCTGTCGGGTGGCCGGGGGGCGGAGCCTCAATGACGCTCCCCCCCCCCACCCCCTCTTAGCTCTCTTCATATGAGTTAACCCTTTCATGGAGTAGGCTGTATTCATGCTGTGTTTTTCCTGCCATCGACTTGTTTGTTTATTTAAATATAGTCGATGTGGAAACGCGGGATTGTATGATGACGCCCAGATAGCAGAGACGCTTCACAGGCTATCTCTCTCCTGGGACATCATCCTCCCTGGTAAGCTTATATTTCCTTTCTAGCTATGTAGACTTTTATCTTCCCTAGAGGGAAAAGCTTTTCAGGCAGTGGGTCAGCTTGGTGCTCCACTGCACACAGGAGGTCAGACTGATTTAAAAAAAAAAAAAAAAAAAAAATATATATATATATATGTGTGTGTGTGTGTAAAATAAAATAAATGGGGGTGGCCCCCCAATAGGGAGAGGCACCCAGAATTCCTTTTTAATGAATAAGTGTTCTCCCTGGCACCCCCAGGAGGTCGGTGTTTTGCTCCGCCACCACTGGTGTTTCGGGCAACATCAGTCTCCAATAGGCTGTTAGTTCTTCGGTTTTTCCTGCCATGCTTCAGGATGCCGAACATCTAACACCCCCCTCCCCCTTTAAGCAAACTGCCGAAACTTTTGCCCTTTTATGAGAAACTGGCAGCGTGGAAGCTACTGCCAAGTATATCTCCTTGGGTACTAAGCACTGGAGAGAGGAACTACAGGATTCAGTTCTCACTTCACCTTCTGTGTTTTCAATGGCGTGGCCTCCACTTCCATGAAACCGGAAGGTGCACATCTCCTGACAGAAGTTGCTGGGTATGGGGTCATGGAACATGTTCCCCTACCAGACAGTGAGTCAGACTACTATAATCAGTATTCCTTGGCAGAGGAACGGGGGGCTGCGCCCAAATTTTTAGATCTCGCGGGATGTACCGCTATCTAAAATAAACAATACAGTTCAATGTTGACTGTTAAAGTGATTGCTCTCTATCCTACCAAGCGATTGATTTGTGACAATCGATTGAAGGACGCTTACTTTCATATAGAAATACTCCCACAACACAGGAAAGACCTGAGGTTCGCTTTTGGGGGCCAAGCTTACCAGTATCGGGTCCTTTCAGTCGGTCTAGCTTTCTCACCAGCACATATTAAAATGCATGGATGTAGTTCTGGCTCTTACGACTACCAGGGCATCCATATTTGAATTACATAGACGACTGGCTGGCCCAGTCTCATTAGCTAGCGCTTCGACATCAGCATGTCGTCCTAGCTCATCTTGTCTCTTAGGATTGAGACCCAACGCCACGAAAGCGTGCTCTTTCCTGTTCTGAGGATTGGGTGTCACATGAGATTCGATCCTAAGCGGGCACAGCTGTCTCCCGCTCGTGTCGAATCCATTAACAACACCCTCAAGGAAATCAAGCTAGACCAAGAAAGTGACCATCACTTTCAGAGATCTTAGCTCTTATGGCAGCCGTATCCACGGTGACCCTTGGGCCTGCCCATGAGAGCATTTCAGTTGTGGCTAAGACGGGATTTCACTCTAGGGCCAATCCCCAACAGGGGTTACGCGCCAGGTGCTTCGTACCCGTCCTATGTGGTTCAGACCCCGGGTTCTGACTCTGGGTCCCACTCTAAGTTCGTCTTGTCGTCGCAGATGCTAACGACATATGCTTCCCTCACGGGCGGGGGGTGCGGTCTTAGGTGACCGTCCCAGCCCAAGGGTGCTGGAGAGGCCTTCTTCTCGCACGGCACATCAATTGCCTCGAAATGATGGCTCTATTTCTCGCCCTAAAGCACTTCCTCCAGCGGTTGAGAGTGCCATGTCCCATTGTGGGTGGACATCACTATGGCAAGTCTCATATATTAATCGCTAGGGCGGACTGTGCTCGCGCCGCTGAATAGCTAGCGCACCAGGTTCCTGTCCCTCAGCGTGATTTACGGTCCAGGGCATATGAATGTGAGAGCAGTTGTAACTGCCCAGTCAATCTCTGACACACAGGGAATGGAAACCCCACCCCGAAGTGGTCAGTCAATCTCGGTGAGATTTCATGCAGCAGAGGTGGACCGCTTTGCCTCGCAAGATCAGCAAATGTCCCCTTTGCTACTCCCTGACTCTGGATCTATTATCCCTCTTCAAGAGCTTATGCCCTCAAATGGAATGTTTTTTAAAAGTGGAGAGGCCTTCTTCTCGTACGGCACATCAATTGCCTCGAAATGATGGCTCTATTTCTCGCCCTAAAGCACTTCCTCCAGCGGTTGAGAGTGCCATGTCCCATTGCGGGTGGACATCACTATGGCAAGTCTCATATATTAATCGCCAGGGCGGACTGTGCTCGCGCCGCTGAATAGCTAGCGCACCAGGTTCCTGTCCCTCAGCGCGATTTACGGTCCAGGGCATATGAATGTGAGAGCAGTTGTAACTGCCCAGTCAATCTCTGACACACGGGGAATGGAAACCCCACCCCGAAGTGGTCAGTCAATCTCGGTGAGATTTCATGTAGCAGAGGTGGACCGCTTTGCCTCGCAAGATCAGCAAATGTCCCCTTTGCTACTCCCTGACTCTGGATCTAGGATCGCCTCGTTTATTGCACCAGCAAGAGGTATTCCCCTGCAGCAAGTGTGTGATAAGCAGGCAGACCCAGTCCACTGCCGAAACGTTTCAGTGCTGGAGTTTCGGCAGGAAAAGCTTGTCCTCAGGCTTGTGCCATAGTACTCTCAAGATGTACTTATCCGCGTCCTCACTGAACTATCTTCCCGAAAAGTTCCATTTGTAACGAGCAGGAGAAACTTCACTTACTGTCCAGTATGTGCTCTTCAGATTTACAGTACGTCCACCGCATGAGCCAGTGGCGTAAATCAGAGCACCACTATACTGGGTGAGAGATGCCATTGCCCTCTCCTATGAGGCGCGTGGGCTCACTTCGCCTCTAGGAATCAGGGTTCATTCAACCTGGGGGATCGCCTCATCTATTGCACTAGCAAGAGGTATTCCCCTGCAGCAATTGTGTGTGCAAAGCAGGTAGACCCAGTCCACTCCTGAATTGTTTCAGTGCTGGAGTCCCTGCAGGAAAGTTGTCCTCGGGCCTGTGCCCAAGTACTCTCAGGACGCACGTAACTGCATCCTCACTGAGCTATCGGCCTAAGTCCATAAACATCACCCTGTTGTTTTGAAGCATTCCATCCTCCGCCTTTACAGCTTCGGAGCAGGAGAGACTTCACTTACTGTGTCCAGCAGGTGCTCTTCAGATTTACAGTACGTCTAACGCATCAGCCGGTGGTGTAGGTCAGAGCAGCATTTACATGTCTTGGGGCCACTGGAGCGGCCACCACTACACTGGGTGAGATGCATATTGCCCTCTCCTATGAGGCGCGTGGGTTCACTTCGCCTCTAGGAAGCAGGGCTCATTCAACCAGGGAGATCGCCTCCTTTTGCACCAGCAAGAGGTATTCCCCTGCAGCAAATTGTGTGACACGGAGGGTTGCTCCTCCCCGCACACATTACATTTACGTTACATTATAATCTGGATGTTCATGCTACTCCGGGCTCAGGCAAAGCCCCGAGTTAGCTGCCCAGGCATGGTTCTGAGACCTTCTCGGCTTTGTGCCACACGCTACACAACCTTGGGGTCCAGACACCTGTAGTGCGGCGGCGTTGGTATTCTCGTTCCCATAGCGTTTTCACGCAACATCGAATGTAGCCTTGAAAGGGAACGTCTCGGGTTACATTTCTGTAACCCTGTTCCCTGAAAGGCAGGAACGAGATGCTGCATCACAATGCCGCACTACCACGTGACCGGACGGCTGTTCAGACAAATTAATCTGAGGTTGTTGCCGGCTCACCTGTTTTAATCTATCTATCTATCTAATCAGATGACGTCACCTGTCGAGGTTATATATAGCCAAAAACTTTGGCGTGTTTTCACAGCATGCTTCAACGACCGGCAACGCGTCAAACTGGTTCCCATAGCGTTTTCACGCAGCATCTCGTTCCCGCCTTTCAGGGAACAGGGTTACAGAAATGTAACCCGAGACGTTTTGTATAATCAATATCCATTCTGTTCTAAGTGTCTTAATTTTAAATACAATTTTAAACCTTTTTTTTTTATTCCTTGTTTTTACTGTTGTGATTAATTTTTATGATAGTTTTACTTTCTTAATGTAAAGCTATTTGAATTACCATTGTGTATGATATGTGCTACAGTATAAACAGGGGCGTTTCTAGGATTTTCAGTTAAGGGGGGCTCAGCCCCCATAGATGTTTAACACATATTTGGTTTGTTCAGAATCAGTACTAAAATGAGTCTTCTTGATCACACATGCTGTTTACCGTATAAACCTTTTTCTATGTGCAGGTACAATCAGAAAAATGTAACCATAGGGTCATAGAGTCTGCATTAAGGGCTTCATGTTCACTAGAGGAAACAGCTGGTGTGATGAGGGTGAACACAGTGAAGATTTAACTGATTAATCCCTCATGACATTTTGTAAACTGTATTTATGAGAAAGGACTGCACTGATGCAGATATAACAATTTATCGAAAAAACACACAGCTTGACTTAATCCTCCCTCGGTGATGGTGAATTGAAGACCCGCTGAAACACGGTGAGGAGCCGAAGTCTGCCGACACTTTCATATCAAATTTAATGGGTTACGATGATGGGGGACCAGCAATTTGTGTGAAGTTTATGGAGAATTTTTAGGGGGGCTGAGTACAAATGTTAGGGCAGCTAAAACCCCCCTAAAAATGGCCAAGCGATGCCGATGAGTGATGTGCTGTCAATTTATTGTTAATATACATATATCAAAACAGTTATATCTTATATATTTGTCTCATCTACTGTATATATACACACAAGATGTCATACACATAGTCAATAATGTATGCAATATAGACAAATTAACATCAGGGTAGGTAGGTAGGTAGGTGAATTGATGCATGCATGAATAAATGAATAAACAACTGAACAAAGACGCAAAGAAATAAGAAATTTATGTAATACCAAAGTGTAAGGGGTACTAAAGTATAAAGAATACATACTGTATACGGAATGCAGAATTGCATAAAGTTTTAATTTAATTTAAGTCTACTGAATACTGAAGTGTGTGAAATGCAGAAGTGTGTGTAAAATGTTTAAATGTGCAGAATACTGAAATTTTAAAATAGCTACCTCAATTAAGTAATTAAATAATGACACACACACACACACACACGCAGTTTCAAAGTGAAATAGTACAACCATTTGTAATGTTGTCATTTATTTTTAAATGAAACATACATTAAAAGAACATTTTAAAATAATATGAAAAAATCTATTACATGCGCATTGGGATATAAAAAATATTCTATAAGCTTTCTTCTTGTGATGCACTTACCATAGGAAGCCACTAGATGGAGTCAGATCAGTGATGCTGTAGACTGCAGCTGAACATCTCTGCTTCATGGGACATCCTGTAAGATACAATAAAGACATATTTTCCAAGAAGAAAAATCACAAGGCTTTGTTTTGTGATGCAAATAAATATATAAATAATAAAAAATAGTCTATTACCAATGGTTTATTGCCATTAGATGATTCATAATATTTTAGAACATAGATTCAGTTCTCCTGCGCAATAGACATTATCATGTCTGTGTTTAATGCTATACTGCTAAGTTTACACTTCCTGTGTTATGTTTAAGGGTGTTGAAGTTACAGTCTGTTCATGGCAGTGGTTTTTGATATAATTAATACTTTATAGTTTTGGCAATAAAATTTGTATTATTATTTATTACTTCTTATCCCATAAACACAAGCGGCACAGATCCATGCTGGCAACATGGCATAGGTCAATGATGATTAAAAAAAAAAAAAAGTGCCATACTCCTTCCATTTCTGAATGATGGCTTGAACAGTGGCTCCGTGGGATGTTCAAGGCGTTGGAAATCTTTTTGTGGCCTAAGCCTGCTTTAAATTTCTCAATAACTTTATCCCTGACCTGTCTGGTGTGTTCTTTGGACGTCATGGTGTTGTTGCTCCCAATATCCTCTTAGACAACCTCTGAGGCCGTCACAGAGCAGCTGTATTTGTACTGACATTAGATTACACACAGGTGCACTCGATTTAGTCATTAGCACTCATCAGGCAATGTCTATGGCCAACTGACTGCACTCAGACCAAAGGGGGCTGAATAATTACGCACAACCCACTTTGCAGTTATTTATTTGCAAAAAATGTTTGGAATCATGTATGATTTTCGTTCCACTTCTCACGTGTACACCACTTTGTATTGGTCTTTCACGTGGAATTCCAATAAAATTGATTCATGTTTGTGGCTGTAATGTGACAAAATGTGGAAAAGTTCAAGGGGGCCGAATACTTTTGCAAGCCACTGTATATATATTTCCTGATATGAGCTGCATCACAAGCATGTAAACATTTTGCCTGTCTCAGTAGAAACATAATTCGAGGAAATCAGTGGACTATGCCTGTGTGCTGTAGACCTGCTAACATAATTACTGTTTCCTTGACAGTGTTTGTGCATGATAATGTGTGCTGCTCTGCAGAAAGAGTTAAGAGGGTTAATGATCACTCTTCAGGAAATCTCTCTCTGCTCATATCACACCTGACTGTAGAGGATGGAGGAGATTACAGGTGTAGTGTTAAAGGTGGTGAATACAGAGACGTCAGCCTCACTGTTAAAGGTAAATGACACAATGCAACTTCAGTGATAATCTCATGACATTTAAAGACCTCTAAGTCAGAGTAAAAGGTAAACTGATCTCATGTGTATAAAGCATGTGAAGCTGGATGTCTATCAAAGTGGAATATTTGTATTCTACTTTTATTGTATAATAAAATGCTATTTAGTACATTTATTCAGTTTTGCTGCCAAAAGCAGAAATTATTTTTAAAAACAGATGTGAAGTGTTTCTGTATCATGTCCTGCCGTTCATCTATTTCAGTTTCTATGGTTATGGATTATCTGTTTTCTGAGCTAAGACAAAATAAGACAAAATAAATTCACACTCTGAAACATCTGGAAATGTAACGATCAATTAACTTCATTAACTTTATTAACAGTTTTAGTGAACATTTCCCAGGCGAAAATGACATTTTTCCTTAAATCTCAAACTTCTCTTTTAAAATCATATTTACACTCCATTTATGATCCTGATTTCTAGATAGTAAAACTTCATATATAAAATCACAGATTTTATCCTGCAATACATATTAAATATTGATTAATGTACAAGTACAGTAATTTGCACATTAGCTGTTTCTTTGAAAAAACCTTCAAATGTAATAAACTGCTCCACTCACATACCAAACTGTAATGTAATATTCTCTTAAAGCAAGTGTAAATGTGTAATAAAATGGAAAATTGTGAAAATTGAAAAGTAATTTTTAATTACTGATATTAATAAAGTCTCTGCAGAGTCTCTCCCCTTCGTCCCCTTCGTCCCCTTCGTCCCCTTCGCTGTGGTGACTGTGATCTTTCTGCACATCATCGTAACTGTCTTCTATTGCAGCACCAAAAAGAAAGGTACAGTACACATGTATTCAAACATTCAAGCTCTTCTCATCAAACTGTAATGATTTTTACACACACACACACACACACACACACACACACACACACACACACACACACACACACACAAACACACACACACAGTGATTATAAACTGATAGAAACATACTGTATGTTTATAGTGTGTATAAAATTAGTTTATAAAATTATATAAAGGTTAATTTAGTTTCAGTTATTCTCAAATATGCTATACACTAATTAATAAATAAATTTCATTTAATTAACTACTTGGCGGCGCGGTGGTGTAGTGGTTAGCACTGTCGCCTTGCACCTGGGTTCGATTCCCCGGCCAGGCTCGATTCCCGTCTCTGTGTGCATGGAGTTTGCATGTTCTCCCCGTGCTTGGTGGGTTTCCTCCGGGTACTCCGGTTTCCTCCCACAGTCCAAAGATATGCATGTTATCTAAATTGCCCGTAGTGTGTGATTGGATTGTGTGTGTGTGTGTGTGTGTGCCCTGCGATGGATTGGCACCCTGTCCAGGGTGTACCCCGCCTAGTGCCCGAAGTCTCCTGTGATAGGCTCCAGGTCCCCGCGACCCTGAACACAGGATTAAGCGGTATAGAAGATGAATGAATGAATGAATGAATAATTAACTACTTAATAAATTAAAAGGTTCACAAAACAGTAACAGCCAGTTTCTAACAAATTACTGTGACTGCTTCTCAAACTCAGACTCCAACTCAACCCCAAGAACCTGCTTTACTATTACCTGTGTACAAAACAGTGTGAGTTCATTTATCTAGTGAAAATAAATGTCTTAATCAGTTTGAAAAAGTTATAAAGATTTGTTTTCATTCAGCCCCCCATCAACCTCACCCATATAATCCAAAACTATCCAGAATAGCCTCTGTTAGGGCTCTGAGAGGTCATGATGGATCCAAGTGCAGGTGAAGGGTCGGAAGAAGCTCCTCGCAGTTTATTGTGCTGATATTTAGTTTAGGTGAAGCTTGAAATAGGTTTGGCAGATAATGTAGGGGCCTTGGTAATGCACTTGACGCTGGCGAGATTGCTGTTCAGCATTGGGAGGCTGTGTGTGTGTGTGTGTGTGTGTGTGTGTGTGTGTGTGTGTGTGTGTGTGTGTGTAGAGAGCCTGGCTGGGACGTGGTAGTGCAGAGAGCCGGCACGGGAGCTCTGTGTGCAGCGTGAGCTTTGTAGGAATGCAGAAGTTATTTATTACTTATTACTTATTTCATCTGTAAATGCTTTGTACATGAAGCAACAAGTCTGAAATAATGCTGTTCCCCACTCGCTTGCCTTTCCTGAGAGGAGAGTAATGATATGTGACCTTGGATCATTTGATGGGAAATGGTTCAGCCTGCAGAGGACACACAGGGAGCACTGAGGCAGAAAGAAACTAAGGGCAGATGGATTCCCATCATAAGTAAGTGGGGCAGGGAGGCATGGTTCATGACCAATGGTGTGTACTGGAAGGGAAGCCTGGGGAGAGTTTGCCGGGGTGCTCGTTGTAGCTGGGTGGTAAGTGACACCAGAGTTTCTGTGATGGTTTTGAGCGTATTGGTGATCTGCCTGATTTCCTGTGGGTGGATGCCTACTGTAGGAGGACTCCCCTGCTCTCTAGTGGCCCTCTCAGCGAACTGTGTGTGCTGGATCCATTTGTGGCCCGGGCTCTGTGTGCAGCATAAGCCTGGTAGGAATGCAGAAGTGGGAAGCATGAGTCTTGCGAGAAGGTGGAAGCGCTGAGAGTCGATGAGAGAGGAGTGAACTCCGCAATGAAAGCTGGGGTGGGCGAAAGGAACTCGCTCAGGTTAGTGGCTGGTTTGCAAAGATCATTCATAGTGAAAAAGCACTAGTCTGAGATAGTCTGAGATAGTCTGTGATACAAATTCATGGTTGCTAAACAATTCCAAAGGTCGATAACAAAATGTCTGAGAGCGTGAGAATCCAAGACATGAGAGGTACAGTAGAATCCAAATTGGTAAAAAAAAATAATAAAAAATGTGGTTTGAGATTGTGAAAGCAAAAACATAGAAGAACGCTGCAATATTGGCTTCAAAGGCATGAAATAATCTGGCACTGAGGCATAGTCAGAGCGTGGTTGAAATAGAGATGAGAGGTGATTACTGAGGTGTGCAGGGAGGAGAATAAGGCGGTGGAAGGAAATGGAGTGCAGAGGTGATCATGGTGGGACTGTAGCTTGGCAGGGAGCGGGATATAAAGAAAGAGAGTTTAAATTTTATTTCATATGTATGTTATATAATGAAAAAAAAAACTCTTAATATCTTGAAAAAATTACAGCACAAACCTGCACAAATGATGCACAAACAAACTGACATGGTGTTTGAACATTTCTGCTTACATGGCAGGCCGGTTTTACACAGGTGTGTATTTTTCTCTCCAGGTCCTGATAGAGTTCATTACAGCACACATGATGGAGATGAAACAGTGAATCTGCAGTAGAAGAACATCAACAGAAGATGCACGCACTTAACCACAATGACAAATCAACACACCTGATTAAAAGAGCATATCCATACCTACACACCTGGAGCCATATTAGTAAAACTTATAGAGCTTAGAGAGCAAAATCCCTTAGTGCCTTGCTTTAGCGTTTAGCTTGCAACTTAACCGAGAAAGAAAGTTGACACGGGAGAGATGCTTTGCCTTTCTGGAGCATGGTTTCCCCCTTGTGGTGTATTATTTTCCCCTTGTGGTCTTTTTCTTTCTAGGTGTTTCCCTTGTGAGTGTGTTTGTTTTTTGCCTTTTTGCCTGATATTCAATTTTTTTAAGATAAACTTTATTTCAAATGTCACACTCATTGTTCACGTGTATTTTAATTATTCGGCAATTTATGATACTCTTATTCTTGAACATTCAATTCTAAGTACATAGATATACTGTAAGTTGCTACTACAGTATTCATAAGCCTACATGTTTTTAAATAGTTGGTGTTTTTACTGTATGTAACCCACTGCATTAAGCTGTTAAACACTTTTGAAATCACATTTGAAGCATTATGCTTGTGAATTTATCCCAGATTTCAACTCATCTTTCAATGAAATGTCTGGTCAGGTGAGATGACGGACCAATCAAGCAACATCATGGTCAGCGAAATAGTTGGTGGTAGTGTTTGACCTTAGAAGGCTTACACTCCTTCTGGAAGGTGTATGTAGATGATCATCTTCTGGACAACTTGTTAGGTCAGCAGTCTTCCCCATGATCGCAGTGAAGTACACTACAAGTAAATGTAGAGGTGTTTGTTTTACAGTTTAAGGAGTAAAAACCTCTGTTTTAACTGCTGAACATATGGGATTAATGTATTCATAAATATTATGGAATATGTTGTTCGAACTGATACAGAGATCATTAATATCATCTCCAAGGCAGCATGCTTCAGTTAGCAGAAAAACATTAATGATGCTAAAATACTGTATATAAGCCTGTAGCCTCACACACGGTGCAGTAATGTATACTGTATATAAGCCTGTAGCCTCACACAAGGTGCAGTAATGTACACTGTATATAAGCCTGTAGTCACACAAGGTGCAGTAATGTACACTGTATATAAGCCTGTAGTCACACACAAGGTGCAGTAATGTACACTGTATATAAGCCTGTAGTGTCACACAAGGTGCAGTAATGTACACTGTATATAAGCCTGTAGTCTCACACAAGGTGCAGTAATGTACACTGTATATAAGCCTGTAGTCTCACACACGGTGCAGTAATGTACACTGTATATAAGCCTGTAGCCTCACACACAGTGCAGTAATGTACACTGTATATAAGCCTGTAGCCTCACACAAGGTGCAGTAATGTACACTGTATATAAGCCTGTAGTCACACACAAGGTGCAGTAATGTACACTGTATATAAGCCTGTAGTGTCACACAAGGTGCAGTAATGTACACTGTATATAAGCCTGTAGTCTCACACACGGTGCAGTAATGTACACTGTATATAAGCCTGTAGCCTCACACACAGTGCAGTAATGTATACTGTATATAAGCCTGTAGCCTCACACAAGGTGCAGTAATGTACACTGTATATAAGCCTGTAGTCTCACACACGGTGCAGTAATGTATACTGTATATAAGCCTGTAGTCTCACACAAGGTGCAGTAATGTACACTGTATATAAGCCTGTAGTGTCACACAAGGTGCAGTAATGTACACTGTATATAAGCCTGTAGTCACACACACGGTGCAGTAATGTATACTGTATATAAGCCTGTAGTGTCACACAAGGTGCAGTAATGTATACTGTATATAAGCCTGTAGTCTCACACAAGGTGCAGTAATGTACACTGTATATAAGCCTGTAGTCTCACACAAGGTGCAGTAATGTACACTGTATATAAGCCTGTAGCCTCACACAAGGTGCAGTAATGTACACTGTATATAAGCCTGTAGTCTCACACAAGGTGCAGTAATGTACACTGTATATAAGCCTGTAGTCTCACACACGGTGCAGTAATGTACACTGTATATAAGCCTGTAGCCTCACACAAGGTGCAGTAATGTATACTGTATATAAGCCTGTAGTCTCACACAAGGTGCAGTAATGTATACTGTATATAAGCCTGTAGTCTCACACACGGTGCAGTAATGTACACTGTATATAAGCCTGTAGTCTCACACAAGGTGCAGTAATGTACACTGTATATAAGCCTGTAGTCTCACACACGGTGCAGTAATGTACACTGTATATAAGCCTGTAGTCTCACACAAGGTGCAGTAATGTACACTGTATATAAGCCTGTAGTCTCACACAAGGTGCAGTAATGTATACTGTATATAAGCCTGTAGTCTCACACAAGGTGCAGTAATGTATACTGTATATAAGCCTGTAGTCTCACACACGGTGCAGTAATGTACACTGTATATAAGCCTGTAGTCTCACACAAGGTGCAGTAATGTACACTGTATATAAGCCTGTAGTCACACACAAGGTGCAGTAATGTACACTGTATATAAGCCTGTAGCCTCACACAAGGTGCAGTAATGTATACTGTATATAAGCCTGTAGTGTCACACACGGTGCAGTAATGTACACTGTATATAAGCCTGTAGCCTCACACACGGTGCAGTAATGTACACTGTATATAAGACTGTACCCTCAGATTACCCTCATGACATGCTACCTCACAACTTCAGCATCCCCGCCTGTGATAAATTATTCATCTGATTAATAAAACCACTCAAGCGTGTAAAATCCACAGGTTCTGCATGGTGACATATGGGGGTCTTATTCTCTTGATTTCATGATTTTACATTAAATGTCTCTCCAAGCTTGTAGAAATGGTGTCTCTTTTTTGAAATGGTGTCTCATTCCTCTTTCAGGCACCACTGTGGCCACCCCTCTGGCCCTGCCTCCACCCTCTACTATACAGAATGCACCCCATATTAAGTACTGTACAATAAATGACACACGGTTTTTGCAGTTGTATTGAACTTAATCACACACTACATTAAATGTTGCATCACTGTTTCTTAGCATTAGAAAATGTATTATAATGTATTAGTTTTTAGAGCATAAACTTAGTTTCGTTGTGCAATGTGCATGACAGACGTTACATTTCTGTTGTAATTTTTGTAAATCCTGTGGTTGCACTTCCTCTGAATGTGTGAATGAAATGTGCTATTCTTGCAGTGTGTGATGTGTAGAGTGTGTTCATTATGATGAGACTCGGTGCAGCAGTTGGTCAGTGTGTGTTTAGCTCTAAGTCCCTCTTTGGATTAATGTGTGTGTTTGGGTCGTCAGTAAGAATGCAGGTGTGTGTTGTTTTTTCCTCCTCATACAGCGTCATGTCAGCATTTCCCTTTTCATATATTGAGTAATAAATATTCAGTACTCCAGGCCTTACAGGTCTCTGCTTTGATCTTCAGCTGGTGTTACTGTCTGTGCGACGTCTCCCCTGATCTCCTGTCTCTGCTTAGGTTTCCTCTGGGGTTTTCAGTTTCTTCTTAACTTTCCTTTTTGTAGATGTTTCCTCTCTTGAGGCACACTGAAGTGAAAGTCTATTAATCCTCTAATCTATAGCGTTCAGACTAATACAGGAGTAATTCCTAACCTGATGAGAGAGAAAGAGGGAAAGGTTTACACTGTCATGGCATACCAGCAAAGCTGTCTCATTGTACACTTTAGCTGAGACACACAGATTTAACATCAGTTTGGGTTATTTTCAATTTTTAGAGGTTAAGAGGGAGTTTGCCCTCAAAATGTTTCAGGAGTTTGTACAGGGATTAGGTAATTGTGTTTATCATGCACCAGGTCAGTGGTGCCTCTTCAGCTCTGCACAAATGCTGTGTGTTAATGTATAAAGTGCATAAAGTGCTGTTAAATTTAACCTTACTGTGTTAAATATAAGGGTGTGGATGTTGGAGTGCGGTATATAAAATAAATAACAATTTACAGCTTACAGTCATTAGAAGTTTTATTATAATTTATTATGCTTTAGAACCTGGTCTTAGTTACAGTATGCTGTGCAACTTGTCATTTCTGTTGGTCAGCAATTTTATTGTGAATTTTGTGCTTCCTGTTTTGATGCTTCTTAAGAATCTGTGGAAGATTTAATCTGATAAACTTGCAGTGTGTGATGTGTAGAGTGTGTTCATTATGATGAGACTCGGTGCAGCAGTTGGTCAGTGTGTGTTTAGCTCTAATTCTCTCTCTGGATTAATGTGTGTGTTTGGGTCGTCAGTAAGAATGCAGGTGTGTTTTCTTCTCCTCCTCATACAGCTTCATGTCACTGAAGGTGAGTCTCTCTCTCTCTCTCTCTGTCTCTCTCTCTCTCTTTAGTATCTATATGTCTCTCTATATGTCTATGTAGTAATATACCAGGAAACAGTTTACAGTATGTAAGAATTTACCATCAAATAGCTTTAAAGCATGAGCATGTGTTATTGATTTACTGATATTTATCAAACCTGTTTACAACATAATTAAACGAGAACTTTGTGCCAGAGCTTTATTAATCCCTGTCTATGTCCTGAGTTCATGTCTCCTTCGTCCTGTGTCTCTCGCCACTCAACTTTGGTGGTATGCAGAGTTTCAGTGCTGCAGAGTAACACAAGATAAAAACAGACTCGACAGGTTGTGGCTTTTAGATCTTTGTATCGTCTTTTTTACTTCTTTAAATTTAGGTTAAATTTATCATAAATGTTACATTTAGCTCTAGTTAAATCATAGTTAAATTCCATCATTCACTGATAGATCTTCCTGTCAACACAGGAATATGATAAACTGACAAATTTGCAGTAGGTCATCTACAGTATAGAGTGTGTTCATTATGATCAGGGCCAATGTAACAGGAATGCAGGTGTGTTTTCTCATACAACTTCATGTCATGAGTTACATCACTTGGATCTGATGTTGCTAAAATTAGACACTATTTAGAATCAAAAAGTTTTTTACTATAGTCAACGTCTGTGCGTGTGTGTACTGTTTACTATAACAATGATTGTGAGTGAGAGTCTTTATTTGGTAAACTGGTGAGTGTGTGTGTGTGTGTGTGTGTGTGTGTGTGTGTGTGTGTGAGAGAGAGAGAGAATGTCGTCCTACACAGTAGCCCCCTTCCCTTCCCTCTCCTCTCTCTGGTTCTGTTTGCAAGCTACTGTAGTGGGTGTACTGTATGTGTGTCCATCTGTGTGTGTGTGTGTGTGTGTGTGTGTGTGTGTGTGCGTGCGTGCGTGCGCATGCGCGCTCGATTGCATGAGTGAGAGTCTCTATTGGTAAACTTGCCTGTGTGTGTGTGTGTGTGTGTGTGTGTGTGTGTGTGTGTGTGTGTGTGTGTCTGCGGATGTGTGTGTGAAACTTGTCCTACACAAAAGCCCCCCCCCCCCCCCATATCCATCATATGGCTGTAGTGATTGGAAGTAGAGAGGAGAGGGACCCTCTACTGTCTACTTCCAATCACTACAGCCATGATTTTTTTTATTAGCTATACAGTGCAGATTAATTTGTTTAATTTTTACTTCATATTTTGTATTAATTATTATTATATGAGTATTTTTGGACTGAGGAATGAATTGTTGACATTTCCTTTATTTCTTATGGTGGAAATTTGCTTTAATTTACTTGTTGCTTTGATATAAAAGCATGCTTCCGGAAAGTTTTATGCTCACAATCCAAGGTTTCACTGTATGGCTATATTTTATATTATATGATACATGATACAATGGAAGCATGAACTCCTCAGCCAGACATTAGGGGGCATAGTGTGGAGAGGTGCCCCCCCCCCCCCCCCACTAATGTAGGGTGAGAATAAAAATAAACACAGCAGCATGTCATGAACTGGCTGTCTGTGTGGGCGTGGCATAAATGCAGAGGCAAGGTGACAGTTTGAAAGATGTTCTTTTATTAGTGTTGTCTTAAAGTCAAAACTGAAACAAAAAAGCTCTTGTCCCAGAGCACCAAGTAAACTTGTGAAAAAAAAGTGAGTGCTCTCATCACCTGACCGAGGTGCCTTGTGGGAAATGAAGTTCCCATCAAACAAACTACAACCAAAAATACAAACAGAGTCTGGGCATTTGGCGCCCTCTATGGGCTAACCCTTACACAGCATCACAGTTATAAGGTTTTATTTAAATCAAACACTTTAAGTACAATATATATCACAGCTTGCTTCTGAATATTTTGAGAAAAAAATATTGACATAACATCTGGTTTCATATTTAAAGACATACCATGGAGTTAACAAGAGTAATAACAGTCCAGTACTAACTTCAGTGTAACATGAGACATCTAGCAAAGATTAACTTTATTATTTTATAAGTTATAATCATTTAAGTTAATTCTACAAATTAATTTTGAAGCAAAGAAGCAAAATTCTCTGCCAAAAGAACAATAAATCACTTGATGATGCTGCATGAACTTTGGCACTGTGGATGAGGAAGAGGAGACTGCAGCAGCCTCTACAGTAAACATGTCTGAAAGCTTTGCCAGCATCTGCCTCCAAACTTTTAAGCTTTCTCACATCTTTTTTTTGCACAATTTTTCCTCTTATATCTGTGTATTTGGACATGAGAAATGAAAAGAAATTGGGGAGCGATTGCACAAAATGATTTTATAAAGGAGGAGAAAGTTACTTCCTTGGACTGACTATAGCACCATGTGATCAAGCGTACACTGTCAGTGTAAAAGACAATGAGCCGCTGTCCCTGCTAGATGGATCGGTCCATGGAAAAATAGAATAAATTCATAAAAGGTCTGAATGAAAAGCATTTAAAGCATTAAAGGCGTGCATCTGTATTATTTATTTGTGAACATATCAGGACAAGGTGTAAAAACAAACAAACAAATATGTCCCTTGTAACTGTATTATATATATATATAAAATTTGAGCAGATTTAAAGCAGATCTATGTGTTCCTGTGGTTCTGCACCATGCAAGACCCTCTTCATTACAAGCATGTTATCTTTTCATAATTTCACATTCAAATAAATACCCTTTATAAAAATTTTGAGTTTGAGAAGTTTTGAACAGTACTGGTTGAGTGTGGTTCTCTACTGTTGCTGCAAAAGCTGATGTCTGTTAATGTGTGTGTTCCTACAGGCTGCAGACTGGAAGGAGCTGAGAGACAAAACCCATCACTGCATACAAAGGAGACTCAGTACTGCTGCCCTGCTCCTGCACTGACCTCCGCACCACACCTGTGACAGTCACATGGAGGAAATACACAATAAACAATGGAAATGACTGGGTAGAGATATCTCCTAAAAGTGCGCAGTACAAAGACAGATTTCAGCTGGTTAATGATCACTCTTCAGGAAATCTCTCTCTGCTCGTATCACACCTGACTGTAGAGGATGGAGGAGATTACAGGTGTAGTGTTAATGGTAGTAAAAAAGATTTCAGACTCAGTGTTGCAGGTAAATTACTAATGTTTTTTTTTACACAATATTAGTTCAGTAATAAACGTTTAGCTAGCACCATGTATGGAGTGAGACCCTCAGGTATAGGGACAAAGCATGTGTGAAAAGAAAAAAAGAAAAGAGTGTGTTAAAAAAAAGAAAAGCAAAAATAATGTGCTGAAAAGAAGAGACAAAAGTTGTGTTAAACAGGAAAAGAGAAAAAGAGTCTGCAATGGATTGGCACCCTGTCCAGGGTGTACCCTGCATTGTCCATAAGTCTCATGGGATAGGCTCCAGGCCCCTTCGACCCTGAATACAGGATAAAGCGATATAAGTGAGAGTGAGTGAGTGAAACAACAAAAACTTAAGTTGTGTTGGAAAATAAACGAGGAAAGAATAGACGAAAGAAATGTTGAAAACACTCTCCACAATCTCCCCTCTTAAGCCCCACATCGGCTCCCATTCACAAAACATAACGAACTTGGTGGCCATTTAATATCCCAAGATCGCCACTCATAGCAAATACGGTATTCATTCTATAGAAAAACGCAGTATTATGAGCCTTGCTTTACAGTAAAATATCAGACAATGCAATGTACAGTGGGATATTAATTATTGTAGGTACTGTAGGTGTTAGAATGGAAAGGTTCCTCTTTGTGTAACATTGTAAACGTGCAGTAAAACACTGAATTGTGAATAACTTGGTATTCAAGTGTTTTGCAAAATGAGCAAAAATGTTTAATAAACTTTAACTTGATAAATGAGCGAGGTCTTGAAATACGAGTAGTATGCATGCGCTTTTTCTGACGAGAGTCATGTGATCGCAACTAAACCAATTGTTCTACTCTCTATTTGTGATTGCAGGATTGTGGGTAATTGTCTTCCATGTTCAGTCTCATTGTGCATGCATCACTTGTATAGTATAATCAACATCCATGCGCACATGTAATGTTTACTATAGCATTGTTACCATGTGTGTGTGCATGTGAGGCATTTTGCATATAAAGCGTTTTGTGTTCAAGTGTAGTGACTGTTCTTTAGTAACTGTACACCAACAATGGCCTTGTAGAGAAAAAAGTGAAAAAGGCTGTAGCAGTGTGGGAAATCAATCTGTTTTTAATGACAACGTCATATTTCCGCGTCATCCTTGCAATAGCAATTGTCATTACAGAGATTTCTTGTTAAAGTCACATGTGTATGTGTGTGTGTGTGTGTGTGTGTGTATGTGTGTGTGTGTCGTCCTACACAATAATCCCCCTCGTCTTCCTCCTCTACTCTTCCTCACACCAGTCATGATTCTTTTCAAAGGTGAAGTCCAGGTTAATTTGTTTGAATTTTAACTTTAGATTTTGTATTAATCATTTTTATGTTAATACTTTTGGGTTGAGGAATGAATAATCAGAGTTTCCAATTTTTATTACAGGAAAGTACACTTTTATATACAGTACAAGTTCTTTGGAATATAAGCATATTTCCAGAACGAATTATGCTCGCAATTCAAGGTTAAACTGTATTGGATTAAGTTTGTTACATTTGTTTTATTTAAACAAGCTCTCATGATACACTGTTGTCAACCTGAAATGTATTTTATAATTCTTTTAAATATTTGCACTATTCACATGTTTTACTGCAGCTAAAAGTCTCATCACTGTACTGTGCTTGAAGTCTACTGTAAATGTCAATCATTTTTAAATCTTCATTCATGGGACATTTCATCACAAGTTTTGGTTTGACTTGATCACCCCTCGTATAAATCTGTGTAAGCTACAGTAGAATAAGAAAAATGTGTTAGGCAGCTCAGTAGTTAAAGTTTTGAGTATGTTGTCATGAAAAAATGAGAGGGTTAAAGTAAGGGCAGACTTTTTTTTTTAGCTGTAGCTGGGCTACAGGCTAAACGTGTATACTCATGCCCACACACGATGACTAAAACAAAGAGTGAAACACCTCGATAGTGTAACAGGAAAACAGTTATAACAGTATAATCAGACACAAGACGATGAAGTACAACACACACTATAAATAAGCTGATCACACATAACATGGCCCAGGTGAATACCTGTAAGACTGCTGCCTGATGTATTCTATAGAAATAAGAGAAAAATCTGAGGAAACCATGACACATCATTTGTATGAGTTCAAATCCCGGTACTGCCAAACTATTGTGGTTAACCTTCACCTGCACTTTCAATAAAAGCATCTGTGACGGCATATGTCAACTGTTAAAGGCTCTATACAAATAAAATTGAATTGAATTGAATATTCAACTTAATTAAATTTTATTTGTATAGCTATTTTAACAATTGCATTAATTTGCTGTAAAGCAATTTTCTGTAAAGCAAATTAATCTGGGCCCGGTTTCCCAATAACGCACACTCTAAGCGCTCTAAGAAGACTCTTAAGATATATCTTACATAAGTTGATTACTTTTCTAATTGTGTTTCCTGAACTGTCCCTTAGGAGTCTTCTTAAGTCGCTGAGTTTTACATCTGACGTTACAAGGTGCTGTGTCCTGAAGTGGAGGTCCTGAATTAGCTGACATCGGTTGCGCAGGAATCGATTTTTGAATCCTTTTGCATAACAGCGTTAAGAAAGACGGCACTTTCTATGCAAATTAAACATTGCAGTAAATTCTTTTTTTTGACATGGGTTAGCTTGCCATAATAGACAAATATATAAATTAAGTCACCAAACTGTCGCTAATATTTTCATGTACCCTGTAGTGACGGTGAAACGAACCGGGTATACAATCATAGTTGATGGACAAACAGCTGATAACACTCTTCACCAGCTTCAGAAACAACGTGAAGCATGTCAGTGGTTGGGGTTGTATAGCGCACTTATGGAATGTATACGATGAGTTGACAGAGTGGAGGGTTAATACCCCTATCTCACCTACGTGGTTTCGCGTGGTGGCCATAAGTATGGTTCATCATGATTCAGCGCGAGTTTTGCTGCCGTTTCCATCTTACCACTCAAAACAATTAAACATGTTTAACATGTGGAAGCTCGCAGACCTTGCAGATCTTCGCAGAACGTCGTGCGGTCACTCGAGGCAACTCACGGTGCCCCTATCTCACCTACAGTATGTGGTTTGACTCATGGTGAGATGTGATGTTAGACACCGTGACCTGCCGCGATTGCCCACCGACGTTCCGCTAACATTCTTTGAAGTTCTGCATGGTCCGCAAGCTTCCCGCGAGGACCACCAAAAAAATTAAACATGTTTAATTTTTCACGCAGAAAGATGGAAACACACATAAAACGAAAGATTTACATGAACCACACGGCTCCGCGAACGGCGCCGTCTTCAGTTTAGCACATCAACCAACTGCCAAATTGTTTGCCACCTGTTCAGTATTAAAAGTGATTGCCAATTTTAAGGCATTAGTCACATTATGAAATAGGCTAATTAAAATTCACTCTATTAGTACTGATATAAAATAGAATAAAATTATTAAACAGGAAATACTGAGCGTACAAACGTTATGGGAAATGCGCCATAACGTTAAGAGAGAAGTTAAGTTACAACTTAAGAACTACTTAGCGATAAGAAGCTTTCGAGAAACCGAGCCCTGGACTTTACCTGTGAAAAGAATAGTGTGTGTGTGTGTGTGTGTGTGTGAAACTAGTGTAAATCTAACGTAATCATTGCTTTTTTACACATAATTGCGTAACTCTCATGACACAGGTCACAGTGTTATGGGGAATTTGTGAACCTTTCAGGCAAACTTTGTAAATATGCATAAATGATTACTACACCTCAGATACTGACTTAATTAACTGGTGTGTCCCTACAGGCTGCAGGCTGGAAGGAAGAGGAGACCTGAAAACCATCACTGCATACACAGGAGACTCAGTACTGCTGCCCTGCTCCTGCACTGACCTCCACACCACACCTGGGACATTCACATGGGAGAAATACATAACAGAAAAATATGTAGAGATATCTCCTGAGAGTGATCAGTACAAAGACAGATATCAGCTGGTTAATGATCACTCTTCAGGAAATCTCTCTCTGCTCATATCACACCTGACTGTAGAGGATGGAGGAGATTACAGGTGTAGTGTTAAAGAGCGTAAATACAGAGACATCAGACTCATAGCTGATGGTAAATGATTAATTTTTATACACAATGCTACTTCAGTGATAATCTCATGACAGATTAAAAGTAGTAAAAGGTAAAAGTCAGAGTAAAAGTTAAACTGATCTCATGTATATGAAGCATGTGAAGCTGGCTCTAGTGTCTATTGAAGTACATGGAATATTGTTTGTTTGTGTTTATGTCTGTGGTTGTGGATTATCTGAATGTCTTCTGAGCTGCTGTAACTTTGATGCCCGGATTTATTCACAAAAGATTAAATATTTTTGCAGAAGCCACAAAAAGACAATTAACATCAAGACCAAAAATGAAAAGTTCCAAACGAGGTACTACACACCACTGTAACACACAGTTATAGTACGATAGTGAGTGCAGGCTGACGCATCAGCTTGGAGCAAAACACAGTTCTTAAAAAATTTCACATTTTGAAAACAGGTTTTTCTACAAAACCAATTCTGGTGGTGAATGACAAAACAAATCCGCACTCGGAAAAACCTGGAAAAGGTAATGATCAATTCACTGCATTTCTTTCATTAATGGTTTAATTATTCATGTTTTTGTTGTTGTTGTTGTTCTTCTCAAACTTCTCTTTTAAAATTATATTTACACTCTATTTATGATCCAGATTTTTAGATACAGTACTAAAACTTCATATATAAAATCGCAGAGATTATTCAGCAATAAATATATGGTGTAGTGGTTAGTACTGTTCTCGTCTCTGTGTTCATGGACTTTGCATGTTCTCCTGGTTCTTGGTGGGTTTCCTCCGTGTACTCTCCCACAGTCCAAAGACATGCAGGTTAGGCTAATTGGCGTTCCCAAATTTCCTGTAGTGTGTGAGTGTGTGTACTGTATGTGTGTGTGCACTGCGATGGATTGGCATCCTGTCCAGGGTATACCCTGCCTCGTGCCCTAAGCATCCTGGGATATGCTCCAGGTCCCTGCGACCCTGAATGCAGAATAAAGCGGTATAGAAGATGAGTGAGTGAGAGTGATTGGGCATAAACACATTAGCGGTTTCTTTGAAAAATCTTCAAATTTAATGCATTGATTCACTGTGACATACAGGATGCAATGTTCTCTCATCTCCTATATAATTCCTTCTGTTAAAGTAATTTTCTAATCTATAATTTTCCAATCTAATACTGATATTAATAAAAACTCTCCAGGGTCTCTTCCCTTTGTCCCCTTCGCTGTGGTGACTGTGATCTTTCTGCACATCACTGTAGCTGTGGTTTATTGGAGAACCAGAAAGAAAGGTACACACTCTTTCAAACATTCAAAAAAAAACATGCAGAAAACTGTTCTGTTGTATATTTTTGCTGGTTAAATATATTGTATCACTTTCTTTTAAAGCTAATGGCAAGATGTTCATGCATGAAGATGTAATTTGATTAAAATGTTGAATTCCTATTGCAAAGTAAAACATTTGCTTTTGCATATGAAGTTGAAAAGTTTTTATATCTAATGTTTAAGGTATGAATTTCAGTGGTAGGTGTCTCGCCTGCTATGCGAAAGGACCGGGTTCGATTCCCAGCCAGTGCCCGAATCCTAGCCACTGGATGCAGTACCGATCCCAAGCCTGGATAAAATGGGAGGGTTGCGTCAGGAATGGCATCTGGTGTAAAACCTGTGCCAAGCTTGAATGTGCAGACCAAGTATCCGCTGTGGCGACCCCTTCCCAGGAGCAGTCAAAAGACTAACAAAATGTTTTAGGGAATTAACAATTTTAAGTATTGAATACTTAAAAATATATAACAAGCATGTAATTTTTTTTATTATTGATAAAAAAGTTTTAGTTAATTTGAGTTCATCTGTCCTTACGCATTAAGTACAGTATACTTAATTTAAAACATCTAAGATTATCTACTTTAAAAAAGAATCTTATTACCTCAAAACTTTTACAGTGCATTGTTTCAGTCATTTGTTTGTAAATCTTTTTTATATTATATTTATATGTTTTATATCTTTGTCTTTCGGCTGTTCCCTTTCAGGGGTCGCCACAGCGATTCATCTGCCAATTTATATGTTTTATATAATATTTCATATTCAATTTTCTTTATAAAGACATTAAGAAAATTTTTGCTCTTTCCATTTAGTCCAGATCGCCACAGAAATATAAAAAAGATATTAAACATTAAAATATTTTTAATGCTCATGCTTGTTCTGACCATGTTTCCTCGCTAAAAAAGTGTAGTAATTTTTATCCATTTCTCATGAGGTTCAATGACTTTGTTCACACATGGCATTTGAACACAAAATAAATTAGAATTTTTTTTATTGTGTTTTATGCACTGAAATGATACTTTGGATCAAAATTCTGCAATTTGTTGCAACTAAATTTTTTTACATTTTCTCTCAAATAAAATGTAATAATTTTATTTAAGGTTTAATTTTGATTAAATATGAGTATATTTGTAAAGTTTCCGCAAATAAAAAAAAAATTATCCATACAAATCAAAAACAAAAGTTATTACAATAGGCCTTAGGCCAGTAAAACTTATTTTCTACTTAGTAACAACTTGATTATATCACTTTAGAAAAACCTAAAATTTAAGTTTGTAAGTTTAGTTTTTACCTTAAAAGAAACAAAATACGTTCATGTAGTATAAAGAAATAGGAGTAAATTATAGTAATCTTTTTCATTTTTCTCAAGTTAAAAGTAGGATTCAGTACAAACTTAATTTTATGAATTATAGGAAAGAACAGTAGGCTTTTTCTGAAATCAAAAATTTACTTCTCTAAGCCAAAAAAGTTCATTTATGTAGATTGTAATCCAATTCTGTTTTCTGACAACTTAAATCTTAATATGAACCCCGATTTCCTGTGGTGGCTGAAGACAGCCCTTGTCTTCCTTGAGGACAAACAGAGCCATCGTGCACCTCTCAAGTTCTGCCCGAGCTTCCTGTTTCTGAACAACCTAATAAAAGAAAGTTCCTCTATTCGGCAAAACAGTGTCTGATGTACTGTATGCATGTAAAAATCACTTAATGCTCCCTATGAACGCAAAAGACACCTAGGATTATGGTGCATCAAGTTAAATTTAATTTTGTCAATGAATAGGCCAAAACAACTGATCTACAGTACATATACACACATTGTATTGCCAAAAGTATTTGCTCTCCTGCCTTCATATACATATGAACTTGAGTAACATCCACTTCTAAATCCATAGGGTTTAATATGATGTTGGCCCTTTGCAGCTAAAACAGCTTCAACTCTTCTGTGAAGTCTTTCCACAAGGTTTAGGAGCATGTATTTAACTAATGTTAATACATGGTGTTCCCAATCATAAATTATTGGTCATTGGAAATGATTGGGTAAGACTTCAATTGGTGTATAAAGCAGAGTTCAATCACGTTTCCACACTCCTTTCTCAAACCTAAACATGAAGCTGCCTTTGAACAGACACACACACACACACACACACACACACACACACTTATGCTGCTTTTTGGCATCCATGGCAACCTGCACAGGAATCAACAACAATTTTTACCGCATTTGCTGAAAAACAAAACTGCAACATTGTCAACATTCATGGAACATTCTTGCAGCTCTGATATGTACAGGTTTTTGATGCCTTTCTCACAGTTTAGTTTGTGGCAGCACAATGACCAGGAGATATACTGCACATGAAGCTGTGGAATTATATTTAACATTGACAGTGATCAGGTTAACAGTGAGGAGGGTTTAGAGGAGGAAGAGTCAGAGGCTGAGGATAACACAGAGTATAACCAGAGGAGTAAGCCTCTGACACTGATGAGGAAAAAGACCCAGCTGAGGTTGTGGTCTTCTTACTGTCCAAAAAAAGAGTGAATGTCATCGATTCCTGTTTCCAACTTTTATTCACGGACTCCATTGTTGCCGTGAACAGGACAAACCTAAAGGGTAGAAGAGTTTAGGGAAACACCAGGAAAGAGGTAAACCCAGGTAATATTGAAGTCTATGTGGGTGTGTATATTTTGTGTTGTGTCTACATACTGTATCCCGCAATGAATTTGCATCCAGCATATAAGGTGTGAACACAATTGTAAGCAATTTTTCACGCTACAGTGTCTGTACAGACATTCCATATCCTGTCATGTGTGATTCGCTTTGTTGACCACCACACAAGTACAGTCTAAAGTTAACGAGACAGGCTGAGAAGTTTAGCAGAAGTGGTTGGAGCGCCTGTCTCTCATTTACAAACCAGGTCCTGACATCACTGTTGATGAGCAACTCATCGGTTTTAGGAGATGGTGCCATTTAAACAGTATATACCAAACAAACAATCTTACTGTGGTATAAAATATGGGCAGCATGTGATGTGAAGACATGTTATGCTTGGAACATGCAAGTTTACACAGGCAAATCGGCTGATCAGTGTTCCTGAAAAAAATTAGGGGCAGTGTGCTGGAGTCTTAGGAATAACAGCAGGGCTACTTTTAAATAATAAATATGTTTATGCAGTGTATGGGTCAAGCATTATATTTGTAATATAGTTAAGTTTTCCCTGTGTATATTTGGGATTTTGTTTTAAATAAATAAATCATATCTGACAGTTTTGACCGGAAACACAAAAGTTGTTATTTTATACCACAATTTTTTAAATTGTACGAAACTTTTTTTTTTTTAAAGTGACTTTGGTAAACATTTCAGTGAAGTACCATATGATAAATAGTGAAATAGGTTTCATCTTAGTATTTGTTATAGTCAAAATAATATATAATACTTTTTTCCCTAAAACAATGAGTGGTTTGAGCTCAGTTAAATGAGGCCTGTAGGACATAAACAGCAAATACAAGTTCAAAACTTGTAATGTTCACAAGCGCTCAAGTTGATAAAAAGATCTAATACAACACTGGATGATAATATTTGTATTATTGTAGATTTATAATGAAATAAAATGATCCAGTCAAAAGTGCCCAGGAACATTATGAGTGGGAGCCACAAACAGACAGAACATGAGGGTTAACGAAGCCCCCCAAAATTCCAGTCACAATTGTTACAGAGTAAGAGACAGGCTCACATGGCCCGTCGTGACTGAGGTGTAAAGATCAACCAATTTAATCACATCATGTGAATGTTGCCTAACGTTCAGAACACACATAAAGAGAAGTGTTGCAGTATTGCATAGATGGCATGTACTGTATTTGACAGTAATGTTCCACACATCACTAAAGTGCTGTCATTGCTATTGATGGTAAATCAGAGACAGAGACATACTGTAGTAGTGTATTAGGCTATAACATGACTTGGATTGGTAAGGGGAAGTATTGGAAGCTATATGGAAAATATGGTGTGTGTGTGGGGGGGGGGGTGTTAAAGGGGTTTAAAAAAAAAAGAAAGAAAAAAATATCTTTAAAAAAAAGAGCACAAACATACACAAATAATGCACAAACAAATGTACATGTTTTTGTTAATTGTTTGATCTCACAAGAACTGAAGTCCGATGATTTCTTTGTCTTGGTATTTTATTTTCAGCATCAAAGATTCAACACTTCATACAGTCGTCTTGAGTAAATCCACTGTGGTTACAACACCTGTTGCTGTATCTTGTAAATTTCTGACTTTTACAACAACCTACAGTATGTTATATCTATCTGATTGCGTTCAGCTCACGCATCTAACAACACTTTTGTTGTATATATCTGCTTACGGGTAGCTCACGGTTACAACAACCTAGTTGCTGTATCTTACATTCTAAGCTTACGTATATAACAACACTCTTGTTGTATATATCTACTTACGGGAGCTTACGGTCAAAAGCTTGTGTTTCCGTAGCCTTCCGCATCTAAACTGAATTTTCTATCATGCGATAGTCATACAAATACATGTCATAGTGGAATGACATCACAGACCAACTCACGATTGTCAAAATGGATGCATAACAAAGAAATTTAAAGCTTATGGCTTATGTAACAAACTTAATGCTTAATTCTTTACTAATGAATAGACCAAGGTAGAATAAATGAAATAATAACAAATAAAATAAACACAACAACAAATTCATAACAAGTACGATATGGCTCTTACATTCCAGCCCTTAATTGACAGGCATGGAGACTGACAATTACAATTTGTGTTTTTGTTTTTGTTTTTTTGACAAAGCCATTAAATCAAACATTCTTAACCTTCTAAACGTTGTAAATCTTGTAAATGTATATTTATCTCAGGTGTTTATATTTGCATATCAAATTTCATAACATATTAGCACACATTTAACAGTCCATTTCACATACAGATGTCGCCATTAAAAATGCGCGTTTCGAGAAAAGGGATCCCATGACTTGCCGCGGCTTTGCGCGGCTGCGTGCGGGAAGCTGTGAACATGCCCTTCATTACCTGTAGGGGGCAGTCGTGTTTCAGTCTGAAGTATTGTGTGTCTACTGAAGCCGAAAATGTGTGCAAATTAAACTGCGCATGCGTGTTTGGAGACGCTGTGCCCGCGCTATGGATCAGTCGGTTGGGAATCATCACGGAGGTTACAACACGGTGTGGCTGCAGCTGGAGTTTGTCATGTTCGAGGTAAGTTTAGCTTTCTTTTTTGGACGTGATTCTCGCTTTCATTACTCCCAATTAATGTTCATCTTAATCTCAGGACGTACAATTAGCAATTTCAGTTTTTAATAGTGTGGAGATTCACAAAACACCGTTTTCGTGTAAAAACCTGAACCTACGAAGCCCCCATGGGTCCTGTGGTAAATAAATAAATAAATAAAATAATAACGAACCGAGCGCGCGGATTAATAAACCGAGATGTGTATTTCTTACCCCCCACACCTCGTGAAAACGGCGTGTTCAGACAAAGCCTCGCCAGTTAGATGCCATTTCTGAACAAACTGAGTCGTGTGTGTTAAAGCATTAAATGGTAAAAGAGCACTAGCAATAAAAGTTTTTGTCTGAATCCGAATTTTATTAATAAGTTTCAAGTTAAATTTCAACTGTAAAGAACCTGTACATATGTTCATACAGTATTGACAGCAGCTCTAATTTGTCTAAATCGCATTGCAGACAATAAAAATAAGTCGAGTCATCCTGTGATCCTGCATGCTTAATCTTTACACACATGATTCTTGCTTCTCACTTTTTCCTTAATCTCCGGTTCGGTTCTGGTTTCGGTCTGTTCTCATGAGTTGTGAAGCGAGAGGAACAAAGTATAAATATTGTTCATTTGCTAAATTAAGTATCATGAATTTTAATTGAATATCTATCTCTATTTTTTTCACAGCAGTTTGTGACTGAAAGTGTGTCTGCATCTGACTTCAGGAGTTTCCTGACCAACGGATCTAACGGTCATATTTAAAAATCATAAAGTACAAAACGTTCACAAAACACCGTTTTCGTGTAAAAACCTGAACCTACGGAGCCCCCCAGGAGTCCTGTGGTAAATAAATAAATAAATAAATAAATAACGAACCGAGCACGTGGATTAATAAACCGAGATGTGTATTTCTTACCCCCCACACCTCGTGAAAACGGCGTGTTCAGACAAAGGCTCGCCAGTTAGATGCCATTTCTGAACAAACTGAGTCGTGTGTGTTAAAGCATTAAATGGTAAAAGAGCACTAGCAATAAACGTTTTTTTTCTGAAGCCGAACTTTATTAATGAGTTACGAGTAAAGAACCTGTACTGTACATATGTTCATACAGTATTGACAGCAGCTCTAATTTGTCTAAATCGCATTGCAGACAATAAAAATAAGCCTGTGACCCTGCATGCTTAATCTTTCCACATATGATTCTTGCTTCTCACTTTTTCCTTAATCCCTCGCTGATCTATCTTGTATTTTTCTAACGGTGTCAGAAACGTTGTGTTAGTAGCACTGCTTGACATGCTTGATGCCTTCCTCTTTTGTAATTTGCTTTGTATAAAGGCAAACTTACAAAAGATGAAGAAATGCCTAAATGTAGTTGTACGAATAAAAGATTATGTAATGATACAATGTAAATATTTTCACAGAAACAAAGCGTAAAGATGAGACGTGAATCTGAAGAGGATCTCTTTGATGATTGCCTGGTAAAGCATTGTTTTCTTATTAATTATACAATTTATTAATACCTTGAATATAGTGTTTGTTGTATTGGACAGAAGCATATGAATGCAAATGAATATATAAATATGAGTTATTATTGAATGAATTTTCATGTTTGGACTAACCCTTTAAATACAAACTCAGCATTCATCATAGGATTTCCTGACACTGTAAAGGTGCAGAGTAATCTATGGAGTGTAGCCATCTCATGCCATGTTTTACAATGTTTTAGTGATGCAAGATTATTGCTAAAGCAATTTAACCCAAGTTGAACAATCTGAAGTATATGAAGTGATGGTCATTTTTTATTATCAATTATTTGTATTATTTTTTTTTCTCTGTGAAATGAAGTCAGCACAGGTTGAAGCAATTCAGATTTTTTTTTTGTTGTTGTTTCTCAAAATAAATTATTTATTTTCTTGTAAATTTTATGCAGGGGGACAGACGAAGTGATGCCAGTATGCACCTTCTTAAAATCCTTGTCGTCTGTGCTCTTGAAGGGGAAGAACCGGTTGGTGTATCCATAATCCTTGAAGGAGAGGAAATTTTGCAAGAATGTGGCAATAGCTCCGAGCACTGCGCTACACATTTGAGCTATTTTCAGAAAGTTCTTCTAGAACTTGATGGGATTAAGCTATCACCAAAAGTGCAAGCTTTAAAGATGAAGTTATCTTAAAACATTTGATTTGGCTTGACTACAAGTCTTTACATGTTGTGTTTACATGTTCAGCTTAAAATGTTTTCATGCATTAAGGTTTCAATGGCATACTTTTAAGTGCACTAGTCCAGAGTGCTGATTTGAATGTTGCAACTTCACTGCTTCCGAGGGCTATTAAGTTTTAACGTTTATTCTACAGTTTGTTTAATGTATTTTCTGCTGTATTTTATTTCTAAATGAATGCTGTATTTTATTTATTATTATTTTACACAATTTTGTTTAAAACAAGTATTTCAGGCCCTGGTGCCGTGCAGTTTTTTCTATGGATGCAAAATTTAGCTGAATGCACTTTTATTAAAAAGACAACTTGGATCTAGACTGTGAATGTCACAAATATTTGGTAATGTTGGTGAATAAACTGTTTAATTATATTTTAGTTGTGTGATTTATGAAAGATATAGATGAAATAATTACTTAAGTTTCTTTCCAAAACATAAATTAGCAATGTTTACATTATTATAGGGAGTAATATAAATTGATAAAACCAAGTTAATGGAAAAATCTCACAAAACAAAATGATAGTAATTTCATAAAATTAAGGTTCCTGCTGATACAATAATGAATTAACTTTACTTGATTATTTTAAATAAATCTAATTTGTGCATTAAATATAATTATGTAACTTTTACTTGATTTCTTTTATTGTTAATTTATTTAAGTAAATTTTACCTGACAATTACGGGTGAGTTTTACTTAGGCTGAATCACAATTCTATTTTCTTCCCCTTGTCCCTTGAAACGAAGTGGAAAGGGGAAGGGTATAAATATTTCCCCTAAGAAATGGGACAACACTGTTATACGTCATCATACGTTGTCGCTGGTTCCTAATGTTACGTCAGAGGACATGCGCCGATGTTTATCACACATTCCAATAAGAGAGATTACTCACTCCCAAAGGTTTTTTGCGCCGTATTTCGATTTTTAAAAAAGTTGCTCATTTTCACCACGAACACGGATGAGTCTTCGGGTTTCCTCAGCCGTCCATATACAGAATATAAATTACAAAACTGTGGTCACGTTGTAAGAATAGTGTAAGCAAAACAATAGTGTATGGCCGTAAGCAAAACAAACAATGCGTTATCAAATGCTCGGCAAAATGCCGTGCTACTGAACTTTCATATTTGTTTGTAGCATGCAGTAAAGTGTATGTGACATAAAAATATATATTTGTAATATTGTGCAATACGTGCTATCCGCTAGCAAACTTTAGCGATTTTTTTTGCAAACGTTTCTTTACAGAACATCACCATAAACACAAACACAAGACTAAAGGTAATATACATATAATGAAAACTTGTCATAAAAATCTTTATTAATGGCAAAAATGACAACATTTATGGGTCTGTTTGCTCGAGTGAGCAGCCATGTTGAAAACTTCGCTTAGCCCTTCGTTTGAAGTGAGGTCCTGAAAAATCTTCGTTTGGAGGGCTATCTGGCCCTTCCCCCCTCCCCCTACACCTCCAACCAAAAGAGAAATGAGACACCTCTACCCCTGCACGTGAACGCGTCAAATGGAAGGGTAGGGGGAAGGGGTAGAAATGGGATTCAGCCTTATATTGGAGCAATAAAATTTACTTAAAATCTGTGTCCAAATTGTTATGAGGATTTTATCAAGTAAATCTTACAAGTTCTTTTTTTCAGTGCATGGGTGAACACGATGTTTTAAGAATTTAATTATATATATATATATATATATATATATATATAGGCGGCGCGGTTGTGTAGTGGTTAGCACTGTCGCCTTGCACCTCCAGGGTCTGGGTTCGATTCCCCGGCCAGGCTCGATTCCCGTCTCTGTGTGCATGGAGTTTGCATGTTCTCCCCGTGCTTGGTGGGTTTCCTCCGGGTACTCCGGTTTCCTCCCACAGTCCAAAGATATGCAGGTTAGGCTAATTGGCGTTCCTAAATTGCCCGTAGTGTGTGATTGGGTGTATGAGTGTGTGTATGTGTGTGTGCCCTGCGATGCATTGGCACCCTGTCCAGGGTGTACCCCGCCTAGTGCCCGAAGTCTCCTGGGATAGGCTCCAGGTCCCCCGCGACCCTGAACACAGGTGTAGATGCGGTCATATTATTTCACCAGTTTTGACGCGTAGCTTTGGTTTAAAGTTTCACTCACACGACAGAAGTCCAATCTCTTTGTCTCTTGTAGTTTATTTTGTCAGCATCAAAGAATCAACACTTCATACAGTCGTCTTGAGTAAATCCACTGTGATTACAGACACCAGTTGCTGCATCTTGCAAATCTCTGACTTTTACAACAACCTGTTTGCTGTATCTTGTAAATTACAGTCTTAGCTCACGAATATAACAACACTCTTGCTGTATATATCCACTTACGTTAGCTTACGGTTACAACAACCTAGTTGCTGTATTTCACATTCTTAGCTTACCGGGCTTACGGTCAAAAGCTTGTGTTTCCTTAGCCTTCCGCATCTAGACTGCTCTCTAACATATGACAGTCACACAAATGCATGTAATAGTAGAATGACATCACAGATAGAGATGTTCCGATACCATTTTTTCCCGATACCGATTCCGATACTTGGGCTCAGGGTATCGGCCGATACCGAGTACCGATCCGATACCTGGGTGTGTATCTGTACAGTGTGTGTGTGTATATTATGTATGTGTATATATACATATATATTTATATATATATATATATATATATATATATATATATATATATATATATATACACACATACATACATAATATAAAAAAAATATATATATATATATATATATATATATATATATATATATATATAATTTCTTTTTTAAGTAAAATACTACTAGCCCTGTGTAACGGGTTCGACCCTAAGTGCACGGGCGACACCATGAAACACGGACACGAGGCGAGGTCTTACAGGAAAAAGGGTAATTTATTTAGAAAAATGGGTAAGGAAAGGGTTAAATGCGGTCTATGCGGTCTTTTCACCTTCGGCGGCAGGGATGCGAAGGCAGGCTCGACGCGGAAGTGAAGGTGCTGCGGGAGCTCGCGGCTCGTTCACGCGCTCCTCTCGCGGAGATCTAAGGCGTGTGGAAGAAAGTTTGTTTAGATTTTATGTGATTTTACTTATACTTTAATTACTCTTAAGAAATAGAAGGTATCCCAGTTGGAAATAATCAGGGGTATGCGTGCGAAGCTAGACATGTCTGGAAAATATGCTTGCACAAGGAATTTGATATATACGTTGAGTCCCCCAAGAACGGATAGGCCTAACAAGGTCCAGATGTTTGGAATGACATCATTGCCTATAGAATGTATTCCTTTGTCTAGGATGCCTATATAATGGGGGGAATGCTAGCGATCGGTGTGACTCTGGCAGCCTCGCCCGGCCGGTATTGCATGATAAATAAAGGCCGTTATCTTCTGAAACCAAAGCCTGAGTCTTCAATTAATTTCCACGACATCTTGGCGCTGCGAGCAAGGGTGGAGAAGGGGCAAAGGTGTGGCTTCCTGGGCGAGCAGCACAAACAGGTGGCCACCTAAAAAAGGTAAGCAACTTTTGCTTATATACTTAGTTTGTGTTGTTTGCTGGGAAACCGCATGGTGGTAAGGACACTGATAAAGACCTCTCCAACTCAAGTAATTTAAAATGGGCTTTGTTTTCAGAAAAGAATGCATGCATCAAACTTACTAACTGTTGTACTGATAGTAAATTGATAAAATAAGAATTGCATTGGTCTGGGTGTTGTCAAGTGGGCATTGATTGATGGCAACAGTAACAGACGGTATGAGGAAGCGCATTTGAGTGTCTATTTGTTTTGTTAAGTGGGCTTTGATAGATAACAGGACAGGAAAAAAGTAGATAATCTCGGTATTAATTTGTACTCATTGTCAAGTGGGCCTTGATTGGATGGCATGAGTAGTGCAGAGTTAATAAGGAATTGCGCTTAATTAGTTACGCAAGAAGTTAATAAGGAATTGCGCTTAATTAGTTATATTGCTTGTGTAAGGTTACCCAGCAATTAATAAAAAAAAAATACCCATTGTATGAGGAACGTACTGTTGTATGTCATAAGCAATTTTTGTAGCCACCGTAAATGTTATATGGTATGAGGTTGGTGGTTTTTTAATTGATATCTCTTCGTATGTGGAATGTACAACTGTACATCATAAGAAATCACCCCTTATGTTTTATTGATATGAGTGACAGGGGTAATTAATATCTCTTCGTATGGGGAGCACGATTTGTGCCATTAAGTTGATTTAAGTTGAACGCAATTGCAATTGTTTGTGTCTAAGTGATTTTGTGTCTATCTGTTTCTGTCTGAATGTGTGAGAGCTCTGTGTTCGCCTAGTGTGTGTGTGTGTGAGAGAGAGAGAGAGAGAGAGAGAGAGAGAGAGAGAGAGAGAGAGAATTGGTTGAATGAGATAAGCTCTGTGTGCTGTGAGCAGGCTGGACCTCCCGAGGGAATTGTGTGTGCAACCCTCAGAGGGGGGGCAGCTTGCTGCTAGACCAGAGACGTGTGTCTGAATGAGCCCTATTTAAGTAATAGCTAGCCTAATAATTAAATACATAAATAATAATCAATAAAGGGACATGTGTGAGTGGATGAAATGAGCCCTCATTAGCAAGGGGGACAAGTATGAAGAGAATAAGCCCAATTTTCTAGGAAAATTGGGATGAAGTCTGAATGCTATGCCTATGAATAAAGAAATAAATAAATAGTGTCGAGTGGTGTATGTGGTTGGATTCTATAAATGGTATTAATCGGTAATTGATGAAAGTGTTCACTGTGTAATAAAAATACTGTGCTTTTTGGCAAATGTTAATTTGAAAATAGTGAAGTGGTGTAGATTAAGGAGTGACTATCATTGATGAGCCTTGGTAAGTGGAGGTGGATACTTCTGTTATTCTAAAAGAGTGTATATTGTTGTAAGTAAATTTAGCCATTAAGTAAGTACACAGGCATAAAATAAATAAATAAATAAATAAATAAGAAAATATCTAAGTGGTGACATAGGCTACAGCATGATGGCAGCCTCTCCAGTGGAGACTTTAGTGCTAAAGCATCCGTTGTGTGCAGAACTCATAAATAAGATCTCAAATAAATGGCAAAAGAGAACTAAAGATATGATTACAAAATGGCCAAAGGAGGGGACATTTGATCTAGCACTGTGTTCTGAGATGGACACCTTGATAAAAAATTACAAAGCGGCAGCAAGAGAGAAAAAGCGTGTTCAGAGAGAGTTAAAAAGACAGCAGGAGAGGGAAGTCCTAGCTTTGTTTAAGCAAGAAGGGGAGGAATTGATAAGACAGAAAAAGCAAGTAAGACGAAAGTCTAAAAAGTCAGGAAACGAGGCCCGTAGTAGCGATATAGAAGCTGTGGTTACACCACCTCCGTATGTACAAACTGAGGGTCATTTTCCGATGCTTAAGGGCATGGTGGGAGTTTCTGGTGAGATGAAATTGGAAGGTCCTGTAGAATTAGAAGAAGATTATGAAGAGTCGGGTGTGAAGTTGAGAAAGAGGCAAGGTAGGAAAGAGGATAGAGAGGAAAGCACACCATTAGATTGTTACAAGGAAGTAAGGGCAGATCTACAGAGGGTGAAAAGGGTGTATGGGAAGGAAGATACGATAGAGGAACAGGAAAAGATGCAGGCGAGTGGAGGGAAGATAGACAGGAGTGTTAAAACACCAGTAAGAAGTCAGATAGGTACAACATTAAGGACTGGACATAGACCATTGTGCAGTGAAAAAGATGAAGAGGAGGAGGAGGAGGATCTGTCATTTAACATGGGCAGTTGGAAACAGGGAAGGAACACTGGTAAACTTAGACACCTAGCTCCACAATTCCCAATTTTAATTAAAGGTGCTCGGGGACAATACCTTCCATGGGCAACGCAAGATCTCGAGGGGCTTGTCAACCGCTTGCCAAGCATCCTGGAAGGTGCGAGTAAATGGATACGATGTTTAGAGGAAGAAACATCTGGCAAACTTTTGTCGGTGGGAGACATTAAAGCTTTACTGGCAAGGATTGTGGGGGTAGGAAAACTGGAAGAAGTCCTCCATTCTTCTGACCTGAGTGAGGCCGTAGATACATATCATATGGATGGAACTGTTTTTGATGCTTATCGTCCGTCTGTGTGGCATGCCTTGCGTGCAGAGTATCCCACGAGGGTTGACCCAAAAGCATTAAAAGGTGAACAGTTAGAAGACACAGAGAATCCAACGCTGTACATTCAGAAGCAGTTAAAGAAATGGAAGCAAGAGACTGAAAGTGATCCTGAGGGAGATGCACTGTTGTCTACGCTGTTCAGACAAACCATAGTAAATGCTATGCCTCAACCAGTGAAAAGTAAACTGGAAGATGTGATCACGTCTCACATGCTGTTGAACAGTATAGGAAAAATGAGCAGAAGTTGAAAGCCCAAGAAAAAGAGTTGCAAAGGAAATTGACTCAATTACAGCTTGAAGAACTAACAAAGAGGAACAAGAAAAAGGTCCAAGCTACACTAAGAACAGAGGAAGCAGAGGAATTGTTTGTGAGGGCCCTAAGTAATCCAACACCCACAGTCCAGCAGGCTGCATCCACTGCGATGATGTCACCAGCTGCAGTTTCTCCAAACTCAAACCAGATGCCTGCGCCTGTCGTTAACGTTTTCACACAAAGGCCAGTCCAGAGGGAGTGGAGAGCCAGTCAACAACCTAGAGGACAAAGAAATCCTCAGTCGAACTTCCCCCCAGGCGTGTGCTGGGGGTGTGGACAAGCTGGACACAACCGGTCAAATTGCCTCTCACATCCATGCCGTCAGAACCCAAGGGGTGCGGCGGTGGGCGGGTGGCAGCAGCCTCCTCGAGATAGAGTTGAACCCATTAATCCGTGGGCCCCGAGTCAGGGGTGTTAGAGGTGCCCAGAGAATCCTACCGGGGAGAACCAATTGCCTATTTTGACAACTAGTGCAGAACAAGAACCCATGTTACATATTGAGGTTGACGGTAAAAGTACACCCATGTTAGTTGATACAGGAGCGGTTTATACATGCTTAAATTTAAGTCATGACTCTCATCTCCCCATGTCTGGAAAATTTGCTAAGACAGTAGGATTCTTGGGTAAAAAGCAGTTGATCCCTATGACCGCTCCAGTCCGTCTACAAACAAACAATAAAAGTGTGACTATATCTGTATTAGTCTCAAGTCAGACACCGGTTAATTTATTAGGAAGAGATGCATTATGTAAATTAGGACTCCAAATATGGTGTTCTCCAGAAGGGGTGTACGTCGACTTGACAGGTATTAAAAATCAAATGGTAATGTCTGAGCCACATGCAAATGTGTATTGGATAGGACAGCTGGAAAAAGATGTCAGTCAAATAATTCATAAGTGGGGAAAATTCATTAAAGCACAGATTCCTGAAGCACAGCTACCCTGTTCGGCTTTTCACTGTACAATGATGTATGACAAATCTAAGGATACTGAATTAGAACGGAAATGGCAGGAAGAGACAAAAGGGAACGAGGTTGAATTAATTACACAACACATCATCATAGGTAGGCAAGGAGCAGCTATCAGTGTAGATGAGTGTGATTTTGTAAAGACGTGGTTTAATGTAACTGATTCTGTTCCTCATGTGACATTGTATGTAGGACAAAACTTCAGTTCAAAGGACTTAGGACCAATGATGAAGGACGCTACTGAAGTCCAGTGGGAGTCAACCATTAACCCGTTGATTTTTCATTCTGCAGATAAGAACTACATCAAGATCTTGTGTGGTAATAGTTTAATTGGTACTCCTCAGGAAGTTGTAGTTAGCAGCAAGTCACAGACACAAATGGCATCAGCATCAGAGGTAGTTGAGACGGCTGAAGATGAGTTGTATAGGCAAATGGAAAGTCAAGTCCCATCTGAATTATGGTCACGGCATGATACAGATGTAGGCCTAATTAAATCAGCCAGCCCAATTCATGTACAGCTTAAACCAAATGTAAAACTGCCCAGAGTAAGACAATATCCTTTGCGACCTGAGGCAGAAGCTGGAATAAAAAACACAATTGAAGGTCTTGTTAAACAATTACAACTGGAACTCAGATCATATATGAAGAAACTAACTGCCATACATAAAGCAATCTTTGTGCAGGAAAAGAACAAGGAGACGGAGGAAGAGAAAGACGCTCCGTGTCCCATCCCACTTCATGCCACTTTCTCCCAGGAGAAAGTGGCATGAGCCCAGGAGAGAGGGTCCTTACAATGTTGTAGCAGCCACTCCTACAGCAGTCCAAGTGGAAGGCAAAACCACCTGGTATCATTTAAACCATTGCACAAGAGTCCCTAAAGTAAGTAAGGGAACAGGTGCAGAAGAAGAGGACCCACCCAACGACAGTGAAAACCTACAGGGTCTTGAAATCTGTGTGAAAGGGGTGGAGGAAATAAAGCAGAAAAATGGGGAAAATAAAGTGGATAGCAGACCTAATGATCATTATCTTTCAGGTATTACACCAAGCCGTGGTCAGCTCACCTGTACACAGCTCCAATCAGACTTCCCAAGAATTAAGTTTACAGCAATCGACTAGGCCTAATGATATAACAACAATAACCCCCAATGTACAAAACTTAATTGAAAGATTTAACCCATCGAAACAACGTAGACATACTAAGAATAAGAGTAATGGTACAGTAAAAGATAATGATTTAGATTCTTTGTGGGACACCGCCAGACATAATGAGTGGTACCTATGGGCAGCATTTACAGCAAATGAGGTGGGTATGGATAACTGTCTATTATGTTCCAAATCACCCTTAAATAAAGTAACTGTAGTTCCAAATCCGCATGACTATCAAAAATGTGCTGACTTCAATCGAAACTTTTGTCATTTAACTGATATATTTAGGCCATATTGCGCTGCTGAATGTTTGTCATTTTTAGGAAACTCCAAGTATACCAGCTATTTTGAGAGACCACATTTGGGTGATTGGTGTGGGCATTGGGATATGAATAAAAACATTAAAGTACAACCAGGAAAAGTAGAAATTCCCAAATGGTACACCATTGATCATAAACAAGAATATGAGTGTTTTTATAAACCAGAAGGGATGCTGGATTTAGGAAACTTTACTGGAATCTGTACCACCACCTGGTTTTTAGACAAAAAGACTGCTTGGGAATCTGTGGTACCTTTAAGAGCACCAGGCCTCCTAGCCCAAGGAGTAAAAAATGGAACACATATCACCTTAAAATCCTGCGAAAACCAGACTATAATACCACCTTCAATAGAAATAATTAAAGATCAAGCTATAGTAGTAGCAGATTTTTATTGGCTTTGTGGGAAGGAGCGCCTAATGGCCTCCTTACCGATAGGATGGAAAGGAATTTGTACTAGAGTAAGACTGCGTCAGGAGACAAACATAATACAATTGGATGAAACCAGAAGGCATGATAAAAGGGCTTACCAACCTGATCCCAACGTGTATATAGACTCAGTAGGACAACCCAGAGGTATACCTAATGAATTTAAAGCCAGAGATGAGGTAAAATCTGGATTTGAGTCAATTTTTATATGGATAACACCTAACAAAAATGCTGAATGGATTAATTATATTTACTATAATCAACAGAGATTTATTAATTACACAGAAGATGCTTTGGCTGCATTAGGAGAGCAATTAGTGGCTACTAGTACAATGACCTGGCAAAATAGACAAGCACTAAATTGGTTATTGGCTGAGAAAGGAGGTGTGTGCATTCTGTTTGGTGATCAATGTTGTACTTATATTCCTAACAATACAGCGCCTGATGGGACTTTTACTAAAGCCATGAATCAACTTAAAAATCTGAGACGGGAAGTAACTGAAAATGCTGGGAGGGATAATAAAATATGGGACTGGCTAGATCTGAAACTGGGAGCTTGGGGAGCATGGTTTGCTAAATTTGGTATGTTCTTGGGATTTGCTATATTAATAGGAGGATTGTTGTTTTGTTGTGTACTTCCTATATTAAAGTCCTTGGTCATAAAAGCTACAGTTCAACAAATGGAGGTATTAAAGTGGCAAGATGAGAAAATACCCCTAACCTATAATAAAGACATTTACAGCTCAGACTGTGATTCCCAAGAATCAGGAGGAGATTCAGGCACCTCGGACGAGGACGAAGAAGATGATTAATGATGAGCCATGCCTTGGGTGAAAGCACTGGCCTAGCCTCTCCCCAAAGGCGACCCTCTACGATACGCAAAGTATCTGGGTTGAAGTTCTTACATTATGACCCAGCTGTTCAACATTATATATGCTTTAAACATTGTATTGTATTATGCATGCTTCATTTTAGACTGTATAAGATGTCCAGGTTATTTAGGTTAGTGTAATCCTAGGAAAAATCATTATATTAATTACATATTCATGTTATGTTATTGTGTAATTGTATGTTCCATTGTAGGTTATATGATTATCCTATTGATGTAATCCTAGAAAATCACTGTATTAAGTACATGTTCATGTCATGTCATTGAGTAATGGGACGTACGATGTCATGGAGGTCGAGTCTTTTACTCCTATTCCTAGTCAAGGGTGGAAGGAGAGGTTTGGCCGATTCTCCACTAGAGGGCGAATCCATGGGTCGGTCATTGATAAAAGTCCAGTGATTTAATTGAATCACTAGATTAGTGTAAGAAGGGCTGGCACATGGATTTGCACTCCAGATAACATTTATTATGGGACTTGTCAGCCCCAGAGGGGGGATGTGTGGAAGAAAGTTTGTTTAGATTTTATGTGATTTTACTTATACTTTAATTACTCTTAAGAAATAGAAGGTATCCCAGTTGGAAATAATCAGGGGTATGCGTGCGAAGCTAGACATGTCTGGAAAATATGCTTGCACAAGGAATTTGATATATACGTTGAGTCCCCCAAGAACGGATAGGCCTAACAAGGTCCAGATGTTTGGAATGACATCATTGCCTATAGAATGTATTCCTTTGTCTAGGATGCCTATATAATGGGAGGAATGCTAGCGATCGGTGTGACTCTGGCAGCCTCGCCCGGCCGGTATTGCATGATAAATAAAGGCCGTTATCTTCTGAAACCAAAGCCTGAGTCTTCAATTAATTTCCAGGCGCCCCCCTTTTTAAAGTCTCTGGGGCGCATCACATCGCCCCGCTCTTGTGCCACTGTCTCTCATAAAATCCACCACGTCGCAAAGTCCAGCTTCCCAACAGTCAGACCCCGAGCTACACTCCCCGCTGTGTTTTATAGCTCATGGGCCGTTGCCTGATTCTGTGGCCCTGCTACTTCACATATTTTTTTGTGGTATCGGCAGCATTTCCGATACCAGTATCGGAATCGGAACAACCCTAATCACAGACCAACCTACGATTGTCAACTTATGATGCATGACTAAGAAATATAAAGCTTATGGCTTATGTAACAAACTTAATGCTTAATGCTTTACTACTGAATAGAACAAGGTAGAACAAATGAAATAACAGCAAATAAAATAAAATAAAATAAACACAACAACAAATTCATAACAAGTGCGATATGGCACTTACAACAGGATTAAGCGGTATAGAAAATGAATGAATGAATTCCTGATATCGTGCAGCCCTAGCACACACACATACACACACTCACACACCCAATCACACACTACGGGCAATTTAGGAACGCCAATTAGCCTAACCTGCATATCTTTGAACTGTGGGAGGAAACCGTAGTACCCGGAGGAAACCCACTTTAAACAAATGTGATTGGAGCAGTCTCATGAGGATAATGTCATGCAGCGAGTCACGCATCTATAAGTTTTGTCTGCGTGCATAAAGCTTTCACACAACTGCTGCTGATTTCACCATTTCGCTTTTCCACCATTTAAAACTACAAAAACCTGTAAAAACCGACTATAACAATATCTACAGAATGATTGTTTTTTTTTTTTAATTAACAGTAATATCAACAAACAGTACATAAACTGTAAACATATGATGCATATTAATTGTTTCACTGAAAACATCAACAATCTTACAAAAGGTAATGACTGGGGAATTCTGGTTTCTGTGTAATGTTGCTTGCACGAGCTCGTCCCAGTGTGTAGAACCAGTTACAGATCTAATAATATACAGAATCTCTTCCAATCTCTTCACCTCATCAGGTACACAACTGAAACGGGTTTTAAACTTTAAAGCCTCGTCGACTCTGTTTTCGATGACTTTAACCACCAGTTTCTGCATTTCGCTGGTCACCAGATACTCGCACGCATACGAGCTCCATGTTCTCAGGCAGTTACACATTTTCTTTCTTTTCTTTATTTCTTCTTCTTCTTCAGACGTCGTTCTCGTACCAGAAGTTCACAACTTTTTCCAAGTTTCCGCTCGTACATCCTGGAACTCTGGCTCCAAATGACGCCTAGTTAGAAGACAGAACACACCTGCAGGAGAAAGTGCTTCACCGAGAGGTCGGAGGTCAGCGGACCGGTAAGTGCACCTGCAGTGAGTTACACTAATTATATACCCTCAGATATTCTAGTCATTTTACTGTGATATAAAGAATTTAGCCAAAAGTATTAGGACAGTATACACCATGTATTAGTTCTCTCTCTGCACAAAATAGTTGACGTCACTAATTATTACGGCTCTGAGTGAAGAGACGAGTTAATTAAATGTTCTGTTGTGCTAACTGTAAAATATAAAGCTAATATATGATGTGAAGATTACAGTAAAGACCCTGTGTAAACTCAGTGTTTCTCCCTCAGCAGTGATATTTTACACTTTTTTACAGCCTCCTCTGGTGATTATGTGTGTTATAACAGCATGTAGTGCACTAGTTAGGGATCTGTAACATTTTATAATCCATCCTGGACGCACTGAGAATCTTCAGAACACTCATGCCAATTCCAAAAATCCCACAATAAACAGAAATGTGTAAATGTCCAAACCACTGCAGCAAACTGCACACACACATCCACTGCTACTGTGGACACACACTCTGCTTACACACATGTTGTTTTATTTTATAATAGTCACAATTACAACATCCAAATGTCCAACAAGACAGAGGACAGAAGAGAACAGTATTAGTGAACATTTCATATTAAACCTTTATTTCAGTAAGTTTCATATGAAAAGAAGAAACCAGGAGCATTTTATTCTGGATCACAAAATCTCACAGTTGATCCATTATAAGGCAGCCAGAATCCAGCGTACAGAGGCTGAGTGAATGTGGTGTGGACTCTGTGGAGGAGCTTCATCGTGTCAGAGACCCTGTAGAAGGACAGAGTTCCTGCACTGTGATCCACATACACTCCTATTCTGGAGGATGATGGAGCTCTGAGATCAGTCTTAATGTTGTTGTGACAGAAACAGAGAGAAGAAGAAGAACACCTCAGACTCCAGGACTGATTGTTGCCTCCAAACCAACGCTCAGCACCCCGTCCTTTCCTGCTGATGTCTTTATATGAGACTGATATGAACACATAGTCCTCACTGCTCCACTCCACCTCCCAGTAACAGCGTCCACACACACTCTCCTTACTCAACACCTGACTGTAGGAGTCAAATCTCTCTGGATGATCAGAGTACGTCTGCTCTCTCTCACTGCACGTCACCGCTCTGTTCTTCTCAGACAGAATGAGGTTATAATTTACTGTGTTGGGATCCAGAGTCAGATCACAGAAATCTAAACACATGAAAAATGTCAACATGTTAGATATTAATCACAGGATACGTGTGTGTGTGTGTGTGTGTGTGTGTGTGTGTGTGTGTGTGTGTGTGTGTGTGTGTTACACGTACAGTGTAGAAAATCTTCTCTGCTCTTTGGTTCTGAGGGTAAAATCATCTGAACTGCTGCAGCTGTGGAGACACAGAAACAAAATGGAGACGGAAAAATCAGCTGCTGTAAAAGACAGAAACAGTTTAAAGTCCTACAGTTTGTGAAAGTAAAGATTTCAGAGCAGGACAATTTCTCTCACCATGTCGAGGGATTTTGATGAACTCCTCCTGGCAGAATTCCTCGAGTCTCTTTTTCAGATCAGAGAGAGATTTCCTCACTCCATCAAATGAGAGATGTTGATTGACAGTGATGCTGGGTGAGTCCTCACGTCCAGAAGAGACACTGAGAGACTGGAGACTCTACAGAGAGAAAGAAAAACATCATGGAGAAGGAGAAAGGAGGAGAAATATACATGTGACTATACAGACAGGTGTGTGTGTGTGTGTGTGTGTGTGTTACCTGGAGGAACTGGATGTGATCGTGTGTGTGTGAAAGCTGCTCCAGCTCAGTGAGTCTCCTCTGAAGATCAGCAATCTCCTGCTCCAGTTGCTCCAGGAGTCGTTCAGCTCGACTCAGTTCAGTCTTCTCCTGATCTCTGATCAGCTCCGTCACCTCCGAGCGCTTTTTCTCCATGGAGCTGATCAGCTCAGTAAAGATCCTCTCACTGTCCTCCACTGCTGTCTGTGCACTCAGCTGTTACACACACACACACACACACACACACACACACACACACACACACACACACACAGGATTTAAAGCTCATCTATCATTCCCTCTCTTACTGCGACTCTAAATGTCTCCATGTTGTCCATGTTGTGTGTGTTTCTAGGAGCAGCTCTGTCTCTGCTCACTGCTCACCTTTATAGTGTTCACAGCCTGTTTCAGCTCCTCCACCTTCTTCTGCTTCTCCTGGATTCTCTGCTGGGATTTCATCTGCTCCTCCTTTAACTCACTCTGAGGACAAATAAAACACATTTCACTCTTTATGCATCATGAGGTTATGAGTTCAGTGTATGAATATTAACTTCAGATAAAGGGTTAAAGTTCACTCGGGTTCTATGGAGAACCTTATTAAAGTGTAAAAGGACAGTTTCTCACCTGTTTTTCAGTTCTGTAAGCTTTAACTGAGACAGTGTCGTGGCTTCTGTGTTCATCCGTCACACACAGATAACAGATGAAGCGTCGGTCAGTACGACAGTAGATCTCCAGCACTTTATCATGCTCAGAGCAGATCTTCTCTTCTAGACTTCCAGAAGCTTCCACTAAACTGTGCTTTTTCAAAGCAGGAACTTCATAGTGAGGTTTCAGATGAGTTTCACAAAAGGAGGCCAGACACATCAGACAGGACTTGACGGCTTTGTGTTTTCTCCCGGTGCAGAAATCACACTCCACATCTCCAGGTCCAGCGTAACAGTGAGCAGGAGAAGCAGCTTGGACTTCAGTCTTCTTCTTCTTCAGTTTCTCCACCACTTCAGCCAGCATGTTGTTTCTGCGTAGAACAGGCCTTGGAGTGAAAGTGTCTCTGCACTGAGGACATCTATAAACTCCACTCTTATCCTCCTGATCCCAGCAGTCATTAATACACACCTTACAGAAACTGTGACCACAGGGGAGAGACACCGGATCCTTCAGGAGATCCAGACACACTGGACAGATGAACTGATCCTGATCTACTGAAATACTGGCCTCGGCCATTTTCCCTAAACTCACACCGAAGTAGAGAGAGAGAGAGAGAGAGTGTGAGTTTCGTTTCTTCTAAAATGAAATGTCACTTCCTGGTTGTGTGTGTGTGTGTGAGAGAGAGAGAGAAAAAGGAGGAGCACAAGGACAGAGGTCATGAATGTTCCTCTATTAACCCTTTCTTGGACACAATTCCTTCTGGGGCAAAATAAAACTCTAAACTGCACCATATAACATTCGAGTCTGTGTCTGAATCCCTGAGCTGATACACTAGTCTGGGCTCAACTTACACACATTCCATAATCATTATCTTCATTTTTAAAAACAGAAAACAAAATGCTTCACAAAAAGTCAACATTTAATACAATAAATTGAAATTTTTTTAATCTAATATAAAAATCTGCAAACAAATGATTAAATGAGAATACAGTATATACCTGAAAACAGAAAAATAAAGTAAATTAATAAAGCTTTCTCAACACACTTAGCAACAGATCTTGTACAATCAGAATATTCCAGAAACCATAAAAAAAATCTGTGAAAGTATCTATAGAAGGAAATGTTGTGCTTATGGATCATCCTGGCTAGTGGGAGCGTGAAGAGATTACATAATGTCTGCACATGTCTGGACTCCGCCCTCAAGAATGCAAGTCATGGGTGTGTAGTGGACCCGTGACAGTGAAGCTCTCAAAATATGAATCTCTCAGAAAAACAAGGTACACAGTAGTAGAAATAATGCAAAAAATGCATTTAGAACCAGTTGAGTTCCCCCTCCGCTTCCTCACAGTGGTTTGTCCCAATGCCTGCTTTCCCAGTTCAGGTCAGGTGTGCGGCTGCGGCTCAATTAATGTTGAACTCCAGTAAGGAGGGTATTTTATTCACTTTAAATAAAGCGATTCTCTTTAATGTAGTTGATCCAGACTCATTCATAAATTATTTGCGGAAAAAATGCTGATTACTGATGTAATTTTCCATGAATCTGCTATATTATATTAGCGATTAAATTATTACTTATCTAGTTAACGTTATCTTGTTTACAATATCTTGTTTACATAGTGCACTGTAACTAACACGACAAACGCCGTTTCCCATGCAGTGTTTTATTTGTGACGACTTGGCATAATATTAACTTAACATTAACGGCCACAATTAACATATTGTTTAGCTGTACATTTACTAAATGAGCTCTGTGCCTAGTCCGAACTGACACCACTGTATTGTTCCCTTTCAAGGCTACACTCGATGCTGCGTGAAAACGCTATGGGAACCAGTTTGTCACGTTGCCGGTCGTTGAAGCATGCTGTGAAAACACGCCAAAGTTTTTGGCTATATATAACCTCGACAGGTGTCATCTGATTAGATGTAGGTGGAGGTTATAAAAACAGGTGAGCCGGCAACAACCTCAGATCATTTGTCTTCAGAGCCTTGTTGTGAAGCGTGCTTGTGATAAACCAGCAAAATAATAAGGTGTTTAACTCACCAATTTGACGAGTTTAAATCCCTCCGTGTGTGATAATCCATATCGGAGTGCGATCTCTACACTGCTTCGACTAGTGCTGCGCGCGCCGCGCATTCCGTGAGAAGCTGCGAGCCGCCGTGCATTCCTGGCTTAAAACTCGTGCATCTGACAGAGCTGCGGCAGACGGAGGTAAGAAAACTCCTTTCTTCTGCGTTGTCATCACGAGGATTCCTCTCTTGTTTACCGGAGATGAAAATAGCCTTAAGCACTTAAAAAAAAAAAAAAAAAAAAAAACAAGCAGTAGACGGCAGCTTCTGTCGGGTGGCCGGGGGGCGGAGCCTCAATGACGCTCTCCCCCCTCTTAGCTCTCTTCATATGAGTTAACCCTTTCATGGAGTAAGCTGTATTCATGCTGTGTTTTTCCTGCCATCGACTTGTTTGTTCATTTAAATATAGTCGATGTGGAAACGCGGGATTGTATGATGACGCCCAGATAGCAGAGACGCTTCACAGGCTATCTCTCTCCTGGGACATCATCCTCCCTGGTAAGCTTATACTTCCTTTCTAGCTGTGTAGACTTTTATCTTCCCTAGAGGGAAAAGCTTTTCAGGCAGTGGGTCAGCTTGGTGCTCCACTGCACACAGGAGGTCAGACTGATTAAAAAAAAAAAAAAAATATATATATATATATATAAAGTGTGTGTAAAATAAAATAAATGGGGGTGGCCCCCCAATAGGGAGAGGCACCCAGAATTCCTTTTTAATGAATAAGTGTTCTCCCTGGCACCCCCAGGAGGTCGGTGTTTTGCTCCGCCACCACTGGTGTTTCGGGCAACATCAGTCTCCAATAGGCTGTTAGTTCTTCGGTTTTTCCTGCCATGCTTCAGGATGCCGAACATCTAACACCCCCCCCCCCCCTTTAACCAAACTGCCGAAACTTTTGCCCTTTTATGAGAAACTGGCAGCGTGGAAGCTACTGCCAAGTATATCTCCTTGGGTACTAAGCACTGGAGAGAGGAACTACAGGATTCAGTTCTCACTTCACCTTCTGTGTTTTCAATGGCGTGGCCTCCACTTCCATGAAACCGGAAGGTGCACATCTCCTGACAGAAGTTGCTGGGTATGGGGTCATGGAACATGTTCCCCTACCAGACAGTGAGTCAGACTACTATAATCAGTATTCCTTGGCAGAGGAACGGGGGGCTGCGCCCAAATTTTTAGATCTCGCGGGATGTACCGCTATCTAAAATAAACAATACAGTTCAATGTTGACTGTTAAAGTGATTGCTCTCTATCCTACCAAGCGATTGATTTGTGACAATCGATTGAAGGACGCTTACTTTCATATAGAAATACTCCCACAACACAGGAAAGACCTGAGGTTCGCTTTTGGGGGCCAAGCTTACCAGTATCGGGTCCTTTCAGTCGGTCTAGCTTTCTCACCAGCACATATTAAAATGCATGGATGTAGTTCTGGCTCTTACGACTACTAGGGCATCCATATTTGAATTACATAGACGACTGGCTGGCCCTGTCTCATTAGCTAGCGCTTCGACATCAGCATGTCGTCCTAGCTCATCTTGTCTCTTAGGATTGAGACCCAACGCCACGAAAGCGTGCTCTTTCCTGTTCTGAGGATTGGGTGTCACATGAGATTCGATCCTAAGCGGGCACAGCTGTCTCTCGCTCGTGTCGAATCCATTAACAACACCCTCAAGGAAATCAAGCTAGACCAAGAAAGTGACCATCACTTTCAGTGATCTTAGCTCTTATGGCAGCCGTATCCACGGTGACCCTTGGGCCTGCCCATGAGAGCATTTCAGTTGTGGCTAAGACAGGGGATTTCACTCTAGTGCCAATCCCCAACAGGGGTTACGCGCCAGGTGCTTCGTACCCGTCCTATGTGGTTCATACCCCGGGTTCTGACTCTGGGTCCCACTCTAAGTTCGTCTTGTCGTCGCAGATGCTAACGACAGATGCTTCCCTCACGGGCGGGGGGTGCGGTCTTAGGTGACCGTCCCAGCCCAAGGGTGCTGGAGAGGCCTTCTTCTCGCACGGCACATCAATTGCCTCGAAATGATGGCTCTATATCTCGCCCTAAAGCACTTCCTCCAGCTGTTGAGAGTGCCATGTCCCATTGCGGGTGGACATCACTATGGCAAGTCTCATATATTAATCGCCAGGGCGGATTGTGCTCGCGCCGCTGAATAGCTAGCGCACCAAGTTCCTGTCCCTCAGCGCGATTTACGGTCCAGGGCATATGAATGTGAGAGCAATTGTAACTGCCCAGTCAATCTCTGACACACGGGGAATGGAAACCCCACCCCGAAGTGGTCAGTCAATCTCGGTGAGATTTCATGCAGCAGAGGTGGACCGCTTTGCCTCGCAAGATCAGCAAATGTCCCCTTTGCTACTCCCTGACTCTGGATCTAGGATCGCCTCGTTTATTGCACCAGCAAGAGGTATTCCCCTGCAGCAAGTGTGTGATAAGCAGGCAGACCCAGTCCACTGCCGAAACGTTTCAGTGCTGGAGTTTCGGCAGGAAAAGCTTGTCCTCAGGCTTGTGCCCTAGTACTCTCAAGATGTACTTATCCGCGTCCTCACTGAACTATCTTCCCGAAAAGTTCCATTTGTAACGAGCAGGAGAAACTTCACTTACTGTCCAGTATGTGCTCTTCAGATTCACAGTACGTCCACCGCATGAGCCAGTGGCATAAATCAGAGCACCACTATACTGGGTGAGAGATGCCATTGCCCTCTCCTATGAGGCGCGTGGGCTCACTTCGCCTCTAGGAATCAGGGTTCATTCAACCTGGGGGATCGCCTCATCTATTGCACTAGCAAGAGTTATTCCCCTGCAGCAAGTGTGTGTGCAAAGCAGGTAGACCCAGTCCACTCCTGAATTGTTTCAGTGCTGGAGTCCCTGCAGGAAAGTTGTCCTCGGGCCTGTGCCCAAGTACTCTCAGGACGCACGTAACTGCATCCTCACTGAGCTATCAGCCTAAGTCCATAAACATCACCCTATTGTTTTGAAGCATTCCATCCTCCGCCTTTACAGCTTCGGAGCAGGAGAGACTTCACTTACTGTGTCCAGCAGGTGCTCTTCAGATTTACGTCTAACGCATCAGCCGGTGGTGTAGGTCAGAGCAGCCTTTACATGTCTTGGGGCCACTGGCGCGGCCACCACTACACTGGGTGAGAGATGCATATTGCCCTCTCCTATGAGGCGCGTGGGTTCACTTCGCCTCTAGGAAGCAGGGCTCATTCAACCAGGGAGATCGCCTCCTTTTGCACCAGCAAGAGGTATTCCCCTGCAGCAAATTGTGTGACACGGAGGGTTGCTCCTCCCCGCACACATTACATTTACGTTACATTATAATCTGGATGTTCATGCTACTCCGGGCTCAGGCAAAGCCCCGAGTTAGCTGCCCAGGCATGGTTCTGAGACCTTCTCGGCTTTGTGCCACACGCTACACAACCTTGGGGTCCATACACCTGTAGTGCGGCGGCGTTGGTATTCTCGTTCCCATAGCGTTTTCACGCAGCATCGAGTGTAGCCTTGAAAGGGAACGTCTCGGGTTACATTTCTGTAACCCTGTTCCCTGAAAGGCAGGAACGAGATGCTGCGTCGCAATGCCGCACTACCACGTGACCGGACGGCTGTTCAGACAAATTAATCTGAGGTTGTTGCCGGCTCACCTGTTTTTATAACCTCCACCTACATCTAATCAGATGACGTCACCTGTCGAGGTTATATATAGCCAAAAACTTTGGCGTGTTTTCACAGCATGCTTCAACGACCGGCAACGCGACAAACTGGTTCCCATAGCGTTTTCACGCAGCATCTCGTTGCCGCCTTTCAGGGAACAGGGTTACAGAAATGTAACCCGAGATGTTTTGTATAATCAATATCCATTCTGTTCTAAGTGTCTTAATTTTAAATACAATTTTAAACCTTTTTTTTAATTCCTTGTTTTTACTGTTGTGATTAATTTTTATGATAATTTTACTTTCTTAATGTAAAGCGATTTGAATTACCATTGTGTATGAAATGTGCTACAGTATAAACAGGGGCATTTCTAGGATTTTCAGTTAAGGGGGGCTCAGCCCCCATCGATGTTTAACACATATTTGGTTTGTTCAGAATCAGTACTAAAATGAGTCTTCTTGATCACACATGCTGTTTACCGTATAAACCTTTTTCTATGTGCAGGTACAATCAGAAAAATGTAACCATAGGGTCATAGAGTCTGCATTAAGGGGTTCATGTTCACTAGAGGAAACAGCTGGTGTGATGAGGGTGAACACAGCGAAGATTTAACTGATTAATCCCTCATGACATTTTGTAAACTGTATTTATGAGAAAGGACTGCACTGATGCAGATAGAACAATTTATCATAAACACACACCTTGACTTAATCCTCCCTCTGTGATGGTGAATTGAAGACCCGCTGAAACACGGGGAGGAGCCGAAGTCTGCCGACACTTTCATATGAAATTTAAAGGGTTACGATGATGGGGGACCAGCAATTTGTGTGAAGTTTATGGAGAATTTTTAGGGGGGCTGAGTACAAATGTTAGGGGGGCTAAAACCCCCCTAAAAATGGCCAAGCGATGCCGATGAGTGATGTGCTGTCAATTTATTGTTAATATACATATATCAAAACAGTTATATCTTATATATTTGTCTCATCTACTGTATATATACACACAAGATGTCATACACATAGTCAATAATGTATGCAATATAGACAAATTAACATCAGGGTAGGTAGGTAGGTAGGTGAATAGATGCATGCATGAATAAATGAATAAACAACTGAACAAAGACGCAAAGAAATAAGAAATTTATGTAATACCAAAGTGTAAGGGGTACTAAAGTATAAAGAATACATACTGTATACGGAATGCAGAATTGCATAAATTATTAATTTAATTTAAGTCTACTGAATACTGAAGTGTGTGAAATGCAGAAGTGTGTGTAAAATGTTTAAATATGCAGAATACTGAAATTTTAAAATAGCTACCTCAATTAAGTAATTAAATAATGAGACAAACACACACACACACACACACACGCAGTTTCAAAGTGAAATAGTACAACCATTTGTAATGTTGTCATTTATTTTTAAATGAAACATACATTAAAAGAACATTTTAAAATAATATGAAAAAATCTATTACATGCGCATTGGGATATAAAAAATATTCTATAAGCTTTCTTCTTGTGATGCACTTACCATAGGAAGCCACTAGATGGAGTCAGATCAGTGATGCTGTAGACTGCAGCTGAACATCTCTGCTTCATGGGACATCCTGTAAGATACAATAAAGACATATTTTCCAAGAAGAAAAGAAAAATGAAAAATCACAAGGCTTTGTTTTGTGATGCAAATAAATATATAAATAATAAAAAATAGTCTATTACCAATGGTTTATTGCCATTAGATGATTCATAATATTTTAGAACATAGATTCAGTTCTCCTGCGCAATAGACATTATCATGTCTGTGTTTAATACTATACTGCTAAGTTTACACTTCCTGTGTTATGTTTAAGGGTGTTGAAGTTACAGTCTGTTCATGGCAGTGGTTTTTGATATAATTAATACTTTATAGTTTTGGCAATAAAAGTTGTATTATTATTTATTACTTCTTATCCCATAAACACAAGCGGCACAGATCCATGCTGGCAACATGGCATAGGTCAATGATGATAAAAAAAAAAGTGCCATACTCCTTCCATTTCTGAATGATGGCTTGAACAGTGGCTCCGTGGGATGTTCAAGGCTTTGGAAATCTTTTTGTAGCCTAAGCCTGCTTTAAATTTCTCAATAACTTTATCCCTGACCTGTCTGGTGTGTTCTTTGGACGTCATGGTGTTGTTGCTCCCAATATCCTCTTAGACAACCTCTGAGGCCGTCACAGAGCAGCTGTATTTGTACTGACATTAGATTACACACAGGTGCACTCTATTTAGTCATTAGCACTCATCAGGCAATGTCTATGGGCAACTGACTGCACTCAGACCAAAGGGGGCTGAATAATTACGCACACCCCACTTTGCAGTTATTTATTTGTAAAAAATGTTTGGAATCATGTATGATTATCGTTCCACTTCTCACGTGTACACCACTTTGTATTGGTCTTTCACGTGGAATTCCAATGAAATTGATTCATGTTTGTGGCTGTAATGTGACAAAATGTGGAAAAGTTCAAGGGGGCCGAATACTTTTGCAAGCCACTGTATATATTTCCTGATATGAGCTGCATCACAAGCATGTAAACATTTTGCCTGTCTCAGTAGAAACATAATTCGAGGAAATCAGTGGACTATGCCTGTGTGCTGTAGACCTGCTAACATAATTACTATTTCCTTGACAGTGTTTGTGCATGATAATGTGTGCTGCTCTGCAGAAAGAGTTAAGAGGGTTAATGATCACTCTTCAGGAAATCTCTCTCTGCTCATATCACACCTGACTGTAGAGGATGGAGGAGGTTACAGGTGTAGTGTTAAAGGTGGTGAATACAGAGACGTCAGACTCACTGTTAAAGGTAAATGACACAATGCAACTTCAGTGATAATCTCATGACATTTAAAGACCTCTAAGTCAGAGTAAAAGGTAAACTGATCTCATGTGTATAAAGCATGTGAAGCTGGATGTCCAGGGTGTACCCCGCCTAGTGCCCGAAGTCTCCTGGGATAGGCTCCAGGTCCCCCGCGACCCTGAACACAGGATTAAGCGGTATAGAAAATGAATGAATGAATGAATAATTAACTACTTAATAAATTAAAAGGTTCACAAAACAGTAACAGCCAGTTTCTAACAAACTACTGTGACTGCTTCTCAAACTCAGACTCCAACTCAACCCCAAGAACCTGCTTTACTATTACCTGTGTACAAAACAGTGTGAGTTCATTTATCTAGTGAAAATAAATGTCTTAATCAGTTTGAAAAAGTTATAAAGATTTGTTTTCATTCAGCCCCCCATCAACCTCACCCATATAATCCAAAACTATCCAGAATAGCCTCTGTTAGGGCTCTGAGAGGTCATGATGGATCCAAGTGCAGGTGAAGGGTCGGAAGAAGCTCCTCGCAGTTTATTGTGCTGATATTTAGTTTAGGTGAAGCTTGAAATAGGTTTGGCAGATAATGTAGGGGCCTTGGTAATGCACTTGACGCTGGCGAGATTGCTGTTCAGCATTGGGAGGCTGTGTGTGTGTGTGTGTGTGTGTAGAGAGCCTGGCTGGGACGTGGTAGTGCAGAGAGCCGGCACGGGAGCTCTGTGTGCAGCGTGAGCTTTGTAAGAATGCAGAAGTTATTTATTACTTATTACTTATTTCATCTGTAAATGCTTTGTACATGAAGCAACAAGTCTGAAACAATGCTGTTCCCCACTCGCTTGCCTTTCCTGAGAGGAGAGTAATGATATGTGACCTTGGATCATTTGATGGGAAATGATTCAGCCTGCAGAGGACACACAGGGAGCACTGAGGCAGAAAGAAACTAAGGGCAGATGGATTCCCATCATAAGTAAGTGGGGCAGGGAGGCATGGTTCATGACCAATGGTGTGTACTGGAAGGGAAGCCTGGGGAGAGTTTGCCGGGGTGGTCGTTGTAGCTGGGTGGTAAGTGACACCAGAGTTTCTGTGATGGTTTTGCGCGTATTGGTGATCTGCCTGATTTCCTGTGGGTGGATGCCTACTGTAGGAGGACTCCCCTGCTCTCTAGTGGCCCTCTCAGCGAACTGTGTGTGCTGGATCCATTTGTGGCCAGGGCTCTGTGTGCAGCATAAGCCTGGTAGGAATGCAGAAGTGAGAAGCATGAGTCTTGCGAGAAGGTGGAAGCGCTGAGAGTCGATGAGAGAGGAGTGAACTCCGCAATGAAAGCTGGGGTGAGAGTTTAAATTTTATTTCATATGTATGTTATATAATGAAAAAAAAAAACCTCTTAATATCTTGAAAAAATTACAGCACAAACCTGCACAAATGATGCACAAACAAACTGACATGGTGTTTGAACATTTCTGCTTACATGGCAGGCCGGTTTTACACAGGTGTGTATTTTTCTCTCCAGGTCCTGATAGAGTTCATTACAGCACACATGATGGAGATGAAACAGTGAATCTGCAGTAGAGAAGAACATCAACAGAAGATGCACGCACTTAACCACAATGACAAATCAACACACCTGATTAAAAGAGCATATCCATACCTACACACCTGGAGCCATATTAGTAAAACTTATAGAGCATAGAGAGCAAAATCCCTTAGTGCCTTGCTTTAGCGTTTAGTTTGCAACTTAACCGAGAAAGAAAGTTGACACGGGAGAGATGCTTTGCCTTTCTGGAGCATGGTTTCCCCCTTGTGAGTGTATTATTTTCCCCTTGTGGTCTTTTTCTTTCTAGGTGTTTCCCTTGTGAGTGTGTTTGTTTTTTGCCTTTTTGCCTGATATTCAATTTTTTTAAGATAAACTTTATTTCAAATGTCACATTCATTGTTCACGTGTATTTTAATTATTCGGCAATTTATGATACTCTTATTCTTGAACATTCAATTCTAAGTTCATAGATATACTGTAAGTTGCTACTACACTGAAAAAAATTTGGAGTAGGATTTACTCAAAAAATGTTAGGAAAGTTTTTTCACTTAGAAAATGTGAGTAATTTCAATAGAATTTCCAAGTAAAAACTAAACACAAAGAACTGTAGCTTTAATTAGAAAATCTCAGTAAAGTTTACTTGGAATTTCCTAGTAAACTGTATTGACTGTTTCTTTATATATTTTACTCAAGGAATGCTTATAAATGTTTTTTTTTTACACAATAATCCTAGTTATCTTATTTTAAATGGAGTAACCTTTACTTTAAATATTATTTTAACATTTGATGTTGTTTATGTATTTAAATGGTGGTCAATAAAATAACACTGACATACATTTTACTTGAAATCTTTTATTTCTTTGAGATTCCTTAACAGATGAGAGCATGAAAAAAAAGTAGTAAAACTGCATTTGTTTGATAAATGGTACACTATAGTGCATTTTATCTCCAGTAAACTTTTTTTTAGAACAACCACAGTGCATTAAAGTGCATAAACATTTAAACATATAAAACCTTTAAATATAACATGAACAATCTCAGTTGCAGATATAAAATACAAAAGTATAAAAGTGCAAATAATGTTAAACTAGTAGCTGCCTTTCTTGCACAAAACAAAACAAAAAAACACAGTAAAACAGCATAAGTGCAATAAGTGCAAGTACTGTAGTGCCCAACTAGATTACAAGCTTTCTATGTAAAGAGTTAACCTTTGGAGAAAACTTTAAAGCATCTAGCCCAAGAAAGATTTTCTGGAACACTTCAAATGTGTTTCTCAGCTTTGGGGGATAGCTCAAATTTAGGGAGTAAATGCAGCCCATGAGTAAAATACATGCATTTGTGAGATTTTTACATCCCAGCAGCACCTCAGTACCCTCGATGACAATGATGACATCAGATATACTGGCATCTTCCTCTTCTACAGATCTGCTCAGTACAATGATTTTCATGACATGACGGGCGAAAGTATCCTTAATCATGTCTCTGCTGACATCCTGTGAAATATACAAATCAGAGCAAAGTGGTTAAAATACTGTACAGTATCACCTTATCAATTTCTATATATAGCTATCATACCCAATAGTAGAGGTAAACAATATAAATAAAGTTCAATGTAATATTTGCCTTGTACAAGTGCATTTTAAAAACTAACGTTAATCCTGTGTGATTAAGACGCGAAAAACAGGGTGATTATTAAATTTCGGCAGCTCGAACTTTACTGGGACAGAATGCTAGAACACGACAGGGCAATGCCTCGAGCTAAGTTTGCACGGATGTTAAAACTCATTTTTACAATAATCGTCTGACAAGATTAAGGTCATATGTGACCTTCTAGATTTTTCTCTCTCTGACCCGGTTTATCCCACCCTTCATCAGCACACGCACTCAGGACTTGGATGATGTTGCAATTTATTGCATTTCATTAGCACATTAGCACATGGCAAAACCAGGTACATCAAAACGGAAATAAAAGTATCAAAATACCACAGATATTGAACAAAAATACACTTGACAGATGAATCAATACCTATGCTGTTGAATACCTTTCAAACAGTGCCTGACATTTCTTGTGAAATTATATTTTTTACTTTTATTGTGGCGCTACAACAGATTGCAACTTACCCACAGCAGTTCTCCACAGCTCTGCTGCAGACTGTTCGAACACAGTGGGAAACAGCGCCTCTGGCGTAACCAATAGGAAGCGCATTCACATTAACGTAGGATTTACTTACAGAACTCATATTTATATCTGTGTAACATTTATAGTTAACTCTGTCAACTATAGCTTCATTTAGTAATGTTTTAACTCTGTTTAACAAAACTAAGATTAAGTTTTAACGTTATCCAAACATCTGTTAACACTGTTAACATGAACACTTTTAGCACTTGTACCTCAATAAAAAAAAGAAACGGTAGGCACAAACCACTGGGGCTGCAGATAGCTTAATGACTCTACACTTTTCTGCAAATATATTTCAATTAATTACTTAGCATATTAATAACTTACCGTGGTAAAATTCACATTAGCCGTGGTGAAATCTCTCTTCCTTTCCTCTGTGCGCGCCGCTTCAAACTTCGGAGCCAAAGCGTAAGTACGTCACGAGTCTGCGTGCACGTAGTCCATTACCTTGCCGAACTGAGTACATTTTACTTTAAGTTGTTCATTTTTGGTGTGATTTGATAAGATGGCAAACACTAAGTAAATATTACTGAGGAGATTGTATTTAAATTTACATATGTATTTTAGTATAATAAATGACAAAGAAACTGCAAGTAATGTACTGAATTAAACATGACATTTTTAAGTAAAAAGACAAAATAGTATTTGTTTGTAAAACATACTTAAATAATGTTACCATTATTTACAAGGTCAAAAAATCACTTTTTACAGTGTAAGGGAGAAAGTCTAATTGACTGTCCCACACATTATTAACACTTAAAAGGACAATGCTGAAGCATTTACAGAAGAAATGTGGCTGCAAAACCGTCATGAATGAGATAACATGGCCTTTAAAGCTCAGGGCATATACTGTATTTGCTTTGATGTTTTTTTTTTAATAGACATACATAGAGGATATATAGAGTGCAGAATAAAGAGACATATAATTTTGTATAATAAAATAGTCAATATAATAAACTGAATTTTAGTTCATTTTAACCAACTTCCCCAAACACGACGGAGCAAGAAAGTAGAAACGCACAAAGGCAGAGACATAGCACAAAGACACATGGACACGTTTTTTATGGTTGTTTTCTATGACCAATAATAATAATAATAATAATAATAATAATAATATGCTCATATTCTGATAGTGATAAAATGTACCCTTGATAAAAATTTATGATAACTACTCGACATATCTGAAAACCCAAATATACAGTCTGACGTCTGAAGCCGCCCTGTTAACACACACCAAAGAGGCTTCTATATAAGCACATATATATTTTTTACTCGTCATTGACCTATGCTGAGGAATATCTGTGCCACTTGGGTTTTAAGGGATCAACAGTTGGAGTTGGATCATATAAATAAAAGCTATGTTTAATAGTGAAAGTAAGAGCATGTCCATACACACAATGTTATGAGCGTTCACATCAGAAACAAAGGCTTCAGTTTGCTAGGGAGCATAAAGATTGGACTTTAGACCATAGGACAAAGGTCATGTGACCTCATGAGTCTAGATTGACTCTAGTTGTTGAGAACTCTGTATTTGGCAATGCAGCATACTTTATTATTATATTTAATATTTTAATATTAAAACTACACTTGGTGATTTATTGAGGCTACATTTACTTTTACATTTGCTTCTGAACAGTTTTCATGTATATTTAACTGAATTCTGACCAAAACAAACAGTATAAAACTATCTAGCATCAATAAACATATCTACAGCATAAAGTACAGTATGATGCATAAGTAATATATCAGAGTAATAAATCTCTTTGGGACGTGTTGTTATCTCTTTCATCTCACCACATTGTTGCTGATTATTTTCCGGTAACTCCACCAGACTGAGTGTTTTAATCCTCACTAAGTTTGTAACACTGGAACACTGGCAGTGAAATATATATATATTTTTACATGGAATGCCATAAATCTCCTGGCTGATATTAAGCCAAGTTTATGATCTGAGAAATACAGTGAAATACATGCAGAGTTGCAGTGCTACAGAGGAACACAAGATAAAAACAGACTAGACATGTAGATTTCGTATTTTCTGTCCTAGATAAAAGTAAATTCATTGTAAATGTCAAATCTACCTCAAAATAAATTCCTGCTAAATGTTCATGCATTTTCCCCCAGAGAAAGGTGCTTGTGAGCATTGCGTGATTTATTTCATCCGTTTTCTCCGATATCACCTGCATGACAAACTTGTAAACATTTTGCGTGTCTCAATAGAAACATCAGACAGAGAGATGAGAAACTTCCATCAAATGTCCAGGTGGGTTTGGTTCCTGCAAAAACATGAAGAGTTAAGAGCTTTGAATAGACATTGTCCGTACTGACATACATAAATATTTAAAAGAAATTCTAGTAATATACAGTATGTGCATCTAATGTGCAGCTGCACTGCTGTCAGGGTTGGATAATGATTCAGCATTGGTGATTACTCTGTCCAATCAGAATGTAGAATTTCACCCCCATGTGTACTTTTTACTTTTCTCCTGTTCCTCATTACACCACCATCATCACCTGTACTGCTGCTGGGGTTCTGCTGCTGCTGCTGATACTTGCAGGAGTCATGGTTGGGGAATCACAGAGGTACAGTATACTCTATATATACTGTATATTACCTGATTCATATTGATTTATGAAAACATGTGGGCAGGATGCATTAGCATTAAGAGGTATTGCTTATTTCATGCCAATATTGTAATATTTTGACATTTGTATTTCACTTAAATGTGACCCACTTTACATTAACGTGTGCTGCGGATGTACATTACTGTACTGGTTAAGCACAACAGACATGGTGGTGGCTGACAGAATAGCTTATAGCTCTTAACAATTAAAAAATCTACTATCTACTATCAATCAAAGTTACAGAATAGACATGTTCACCTTTTGAAATTTATGTTCATTTATGTATTCTATATTTGCTCAGGGCTCCTTTAGGATCATCAGTGTGGCATAGCATGGAGGTGATCAGCCTGTGGCACTGCTTAGGCTTTATTGAAGACCAGGTTGCTTTGACAGCAGCTTTAGCTCATCTGTATTGTTACAGTAGGTCAGGTGTTTGTCATCTTTCTCTTGACAGTAACACATAGATTCCCTATGCAGTTCAGGTCAGGTGAGTTAGCAGGGTAATGAAGCACATTAATATCATAGTCAACAAACCAGTTAGTGTTATTTTTGGCACTTTGGGCATGTAATGCTGGAAAAGGAAATCGGCAGCTGCATAAATCTTGTCAGCAGACAGAAACATGCTTGACAAGTGCAAGACAATGCTTGACATTCTCCTTAAGGTTGCGGTCATTGTAATGCAGTGGTTCTCAAACTTTCAAGCCCGCGACCCCTAATTGAAGATCGACAAGATCTCGTGACCCCCACTATCAAAAATAAACAATAAACATAAGCTGTTCACAGTATTTTGACTACATTTATTATACATCAAAATAATTTGGGCTTATTTCAATGGGAAGGCTGTACTGTACTTGTTTTTGGCAGCACAAAAGCTTCATTCGTGGCCTGATGGTGGATACAGCTACCCGCATATCATCTTCCACATCATGACGTGAGCTGTATTTCTTTTTTTATATATGTAACAGCGGAACAATACTGCTCACACAAATATGTAGATCCACATTGAAGCAGTACATCCACTGCTGCACGGGACAACTCGTGTATTCGGTTGCTACGGCAACTTAGTGAATACTGATACTGCACTTTATGAATTCTTCCTCATATTTCCGACGTTTCCTACTTTCTGACGGGGTCTTCCTCTTTTGCTTGGTTGATGTACATGGTTCTGATGACTCAGGCAAACAATTTCCTAAACATTTTTAGATTTGCGAATAACACATTTATCCATCTCGGCAGTTGCGGTTTTCACGTGCAGTTGTGCGCTGTTGCAAAAACTAGTGAGTCAGTCGCTGCACAGTGATGTCATCTTTGAGTCGCAATTTTTTTTTAACACTCAATTTACATTTACATTTTAGGCATTTGGCAGACGCTCTTATCCAGAGCGACTTAAATTTTTTTTTTATGTCATTACACATCTGAGCAGTTGAGGGTTAAGGGCCTTGCTCTTGTTTGAACCTGGGATCCTCCGAACCGTAGTCCAATGCCTTAACCACTGAGCTACCCCTGGGCCCTATTCACACTCACACTCAATCAGTAATATCTTTACAATTCAGAAAATATTTATTTATAGCATTTACTTGTAATACTGAAAAGTGTGTATTATAATCACAAAGAATATATAATCTTTTAATCCCTCTCGCGACCCCTTGAAATTATTCTTTTCATGAATGCGCTTTGATACAGTAACTTCTGTATGAGTGATCATCATCAGTTTTCAACATGCATGTAATAAACTAGACTAAGAGATACACAGTATTCATATGGAATGAATAGTCATTTACTCAAACTGCAATATTCTAATATTTTTGGATACCAGATTTTTTTTTATTTTAATGAGCTGTCAGGCAGAATAATTATAATGAAAACAAAATAATGCTTGAAATATAAATATTTTACTCTACATATAATGGGTCTAGAATATGCTGTATGAGAGTTTGACTTTTTGAGTTAAATTAAGTGACGTCGGGGGCGTTTCTAGGATTTTCAGTTAAGGGGGGCTCAGCCCCCATAGATGTTTAACACATATTTGGCTTGTTCAGAATCAGTACTAAAATGAGTCTTCTTGATCACACATGCTGTTTACCGTATAAACCTTTTTCCATGTACAGGTACAATCAGAAAAATGTAACCATAAAACAGCATATAACTTTAAACTTACATTGATTAGCAAAATAAACACCACACCTATGAGGCTGGACAATGGAATAAACTGTGTGGGGGCCAATAGTGTCACATTTATCTGTTAAAGCTTTGACAATACTGCTGCTTTTTGTTGGAAACTGGCAGACATTAAAAAAATGTGAAAAATAGTCTCTGATGCAACGACTTCAATCAATGTTGGGGACACAGTGTTAATGTGCTGCGCTTTCAGAGAACTGAACTGTAGAACTGAACTGTAGATGGAAGGTTTTTCAGGTCACATGGTTGTAGGTCTCCAGATGAGCAGCAGACCTGAAGAATAGAACATCTTTTTTTTTATGTGACTTGAAAAACCTTCCATCTACAGTTAAATATAAATATTAAAGCTTTGATCATGTTATCTAGTTTTAAATAGTGTTTTAGCTACATAAATAAGACAGTAGGTTCTCTATTCAACCCCTTAACATTTCATAGCTACTAGGCTATTTATTCAAATTCATTAATATAGACAAACATTGTTTTAATGTAATTAAACAAAGCATCTTTTTAATATCATTCTTTTTTGTCTCTATTCATATAAAAAAGTAACTTTTTCTAAATCAAAGTGACAAAAACCCTACTCTAAGGCTAATAAATGTATTTTACGATTTGGGACATTATTGGATACAATATTTATAAAAAAAACAGGATTTTTCTATCTCTGTAAATCACACTGCTATACAGTTAAACGAGGCACTGAATGCTGTCTGTCACTATTTTTAATCATTTATGTTCATAACTCTATGGTAGTTAATGCCATATGCACTGTGTAATGTTTTATATAGACAGTTAGGTTTTCCAATTAAAACAGTAACAGCATGATTGATGTATAAAGTAGACTGTAGGGTCATAGAGTCTGTATTAAGGGCTTCATGTTCACTAGAGGAAACAGCTGGTGTGATGAGGATGAACACAGTGAAGATTTAACTGATTAATCTCGCATGACATTTTGTAAACTGTATTTATGAGAAAGGACTGCACTGATGCAGATATAACAATTTATCATAAACACACACCTTGACTTAATCCTCCCTCTGTGATGGTGAATTGAAGACCCGCTGAAACACGGTGAGGAGCCGAAGTCTGCCGACACTTTCATATGAAATTTAAAGGGTTACGATGATGGGGGACCAGCAATTTGTGTGAAGTTTATGGAGAATTTTTAGGGGGGCTGAGTACAAATGTTAGGGGGGCTAGCGACGCCCATGAGTATAAATAAACGTGCCTTGTAGTGTCATAGATAAAATGACAGAGAAAAGATAAATGGATATAAGATAATTTTTTCAGTGACCTAAACGGCAAGTAAGTACAACAAGTTCACATATTAAGGCAATTTGGCTTTAAGAATGGGTGCTTATGAAAATACTAATGTCACAATATCAATCACAGACAAAGGAGACAGAAATTATTGAGGGACAGGTAGACCAGGGTCAATCAGGTGTACAGTGTCGGGTAAGTGTGGTGCTTTTAGTGAATGACAATATTATTGAATAAGACAATATTTTAAAAGGAATAGCAATAAAACTGAACAGGTAAGCTGAAATAAAATCAGTAGCAGCATTAGCTCACGCTAGTAAACTAGTTACTAATTTTAATTATTATGGTAGTCAATATTAATTCTAAATAAAGCTGAGAAACATTATTTTGAATTAATATTGACCATTATAATATTTACTAGCAGGAGTTAATGCTGCTACTGATTTTATTCCAGCTGACCTGTTCAGTTTGATTGTGATTCTTTTCACTTGGCTCTGGTAGATCAGGGGGTTGGTGTTGGTCATCATCAGCCGGCACTGGTTCATCATCACTGACCTGCTTACACTGATGATCTTACACTGCATCACGATGATACCCCATGTGAAATGTTCATGATATCTCACAAACAAAAAGACCAAGCTGTTTTTTCCTCATAAAGTGTGTAGGTGAAATTCCACCCATACAATCTCACATTCGCGTTCAACTTCCCACACACCGGACTGCATTACCCACAATGCATCTCCCACACTGGACTACACTCCTGTAAACAGCTGTCGTAAATCAACCTCTCTCGCGCCCGTGCGATCGACGCACTCAACCATATGAGTAGGAAAGAGGTGCAATATTATGGTTTCCGTCATTTAAAAAAAAAGAATTTATATATATATGTAGCCAATGATAATAAATACAGTTCAACATTTGTAACTATCATCAATACAATATGGAATTTACTCTTCACTACTTTTCATGACTGATTGGTTGCCGTGTTAAATATTCGTCATAGCAACAAAGCACAGAACGGAGAGCGGGAATCACAAACTGAAGCACTTCTGTGATTTTATTAATATAACTCGACATTAAAAACATTGTATTTGACTTATCAGCCCAGAAAACGGTGTAATTTTAATGTGAGTTTTATTATTTTGTGATTAGTTTTTCAGTCGCACTTCGTTATCTGATAATGACCTGAGACAGGACACGCCCACACGCTATTCACAGAGAAAACCGTCTGGGTAATCTACATACACGGCCACGCCCCCACCACGCGCGCTCCAAAAGAGAGAGAGACACACACACAGATTAAGGGAGCTTTCTGCGCGCGTGTGTGGAAGATGTGTGGAAGATGTGGAAGACGTTTTTTTTTTTTTTTTATAGAAAAACGAATCACTTGAAACAGTTACATCAATGGGCTAAAATGGGAGAGAACTTACTTTTCTTAATAGATGAAAAGTTGGTCTAAGTCAACTAGAGAAATATAATTAATTGAGCCCACAACCTGTACTACTTAATCTGACTTAAATATTTGAATTACAGTTGAGTCAGCATAAGATTTTGAACTGGGTTCAACTAAACAGCAATTTAAAATATTTAGTTTGGACAGCAAATTTCTTTAAACTTGAAAAAACTGTGCAACTTTTTAAATTCAAATTTTATTTGTCACATACACAGTCATACACAGTATAATATGCAGTGAAATGCTTACACGACCGCCAGTGACCTTAAAAAGAAAATAAAAGCTTGTACGTAAAATAAATAAATAAAAAGGAAATACTAAAGAAATAAATTTAACTAGTAAAATTAACTGTACAATAAGGGCATAATAAAATATTGCAAAATATAGAAATATAGGGGTGTGTGTATATATATATATATATATATATATAAAATTAAAAGTGACCATGGTTGTGCAAATATGCATGAAAGGTGACTAATGAAAGTGACATGTGCAATTGTCCAGATGTATAAATATTTAGTGCAGGAGTGTATGAATGTGTCCATGATTGTCCAGTCAGTGTTGTGAGCTTAAAAAGATGTTATTAGTCCTGTGTGGAGGTGTGATTGTGATTGAGAGACCTTATCGCCTGCGGGAAGAAGCTCCTCCTCAGCCTCTCTGTGTTGGCCTTTAGGGAGCGGAATCGCTTCCCAGACCGCAACAAAGTTTTACTAAACTTTTTACGTTGAGGCGGTGTAAAGTTTTTAAGTTGTGTAGTAGAAGAAGCGAGTGTCAAGATGGACTAACCTGAGGTGACCAGAAGACGTAGCTTTAGCGGTTAGCCCAATGTAGCGTGGAGGATAAACCCAAACGCGGAAAGAAGCGAGCAGGCAGGATAACCACGCGATTTAGTTTAAGGACTCTCACAAAAACGGAGCAAGGGAAAAACACAAATTTAACCCGCGTCCTAAAAATACACACACAATAGCAAAGACAAAACGGAACCAACATGTGAGTACTCACGGTTTGCTGAAACGACAGCTGGAGCTGACATGGGCCGAACTCAATGACTGAGCGGTAAGCCATCGTTTGTTTACCTCTTTTATACTTCCTGGTTTTGCGCCCGTCTTACTTCCGGGTCCTAGTGCCGGGCGCAGATTGAGTGTGTATGACAGTACCCCCCTGTCCAGGACTGGCTCCTGACGGTCCTGGGATGGAGGATACCCTGTGACGGTAGTCCCGAATTAGCTGGGGGTCGAGAATGAACCGGGCCGGGATCCAAGATCGCTCCTCGGGGCCATAGCCCTCCCAGTCCACCAGGTATTGCGTACCTTTGCCCCGAGGGCGCGAGTCAAGGATTCGGCGCACGGTGTAGGCGGGACCGCCGTCGATGATCCGGGGAGGAGGAGCTGGGGGGGTGGGTGGAATCATGGGTGAGGTGATGAAGGGCTTGAACTGGGACAGGTGGAAGACTGGATGGATCCGGAGCGCCGCAGGCAGCTGGAGCCGGTAGGTGACAGGGTTAATTCTGTGAGTGATGTGGTATGGTCCGATGAATCTGGGGGAAAGTTTCTTTGACTCGGTGCGGAGGCGGAGGTTTTTTGTGGACAGCCATACCTTGTCACCTACGTGGTATAGTCGTCCCGGAGGATGTCGGCGGCGATGTTGGTGGATGTAGCGGGCATTGGCACGTTGGATGGCCTGGTTGGTCGTAGTCCAGAGCCGCCGACATCTGCGGACCAACTGTTGGGCTGACGGTACATCAACCTCCGGCTCTGGGTGGTTGAAGATGGTGGGTTGGAAACCGTGGCATACCTCAAATGGGCTTAGGTTAGTGGCAGAGGAGATGTGGAGGTTGTGTGATAGTTCCGCCCAAATGAGGTAGCGTGCCCAGGAGCGCTGACGGTCCGCTACGAAACACCTCAGATAGCGCTCCAGTTGTTGGTTGGTCCGCTCCGTCTGACCGTTAGTCTGTGGGTGGTATCCGGAGGACAGACTGCAGGTGGAATCGATCAGACGGCAGAAGGCCTTCCAGAACCGGGCTGTGAACTGGGGCCCTCTGTCCGAGACGATATCCTTGGGGAACCCATGCAGACGGACTACGTGCTCTAAAATCAGCTCTGCTGTTTCCTTTGCTGACGGGAGTCCGGCGAGAGCCACCAGATGCACGGTCTTAGAGAACCGATCCACGATCGTGAGGATGGTGTCTTTTCCTTCGGAGGCCGGCAGGCCCGTGATGAAGTCCACGGCAATGTGCGTCCAGGGCCGTCGAGGGACGGGAAGGGGTTGCAGTTCTCCTGGAGAGGGTTGGTTGGTGGTCTTTGCCCTGGCACACACTGGGCATGCCTGAACGAACTCTTGGACGTCCCTCGTCATGGATGGCCACCAGAAGTCGCGCTGGATAAATTGGAGGGATCGTCGGGTGCCTGGATGGCCCGAAATTGGGGAGGAGTGTCCCCAGCGGAGAACCTCGGGTCTCATCCCTTCAGGCACGAAGAGTCGTCCAGGTGGCACACCTGCCGGTTCGGTCTCTGTACCTCGTGCCTGGCGCACTCTCGTTTCCAGGTCCAGTTGCAGGGGTGCGATGATCTTGGAAGAGGGGAGGACAGGCGCGGGGTCCGCCCGGGGGGGGTCCACCTCTAGTTGTCGGGAGAGGGCGTCAGCTTTGGTGTTCTTGGGCCCCGGGCGGTATGAGAGGTGGAAGTTGTAATTCTCAAAGAATAATGCCCACCGCGCCTGTCGTGGATTTAACTGTTTAATGTTTCGGATGGTGATTAGATTTTGATGGTCCGTCCAGACTATGAATGGCTCACTGACGCCCTGGAGCCAGTGACGCCACTCCTCCAGAGCCCACTTTATGGCCAGCAGTTCGCGGTCCCCTACCCCGTATCGCTGCTGAGTGGAGTCAAATTTTCTGGAGAAAAAACCACAAGGGTGTAGTTTTTGGTCTGGACCTTGCTGTGAGAGGATAGCTCCAGCGCCCACCTCTGAAGCATCCACCTCCACAACGAATGATTTATTGACATCTGGGTGGTGGAGAATCGGTGCAGTGGTGAAGCGGTGACACAGTGATCGAAAAGCGGAGACAGCTGCCGGGTTGAGGTGAAAAGGGAGAGAGGAAGGACGGGTCAGAGCGGTTAGGGGGGCGGCAACTGTACTGTAGTCCCGGATAAAGCGACGATAGAAGTTCGCAAACCCGAGAAACCGTTGAAGCTGTTTGAGGGTCTTGGGTAGGGGCCAATGACGCACAACCTCTAGCTTCTGCGGGTCCATGGCCACACCCTGGGGCGAGATGACAAAACCCAGGAACGTGGTGGAGCGCTCGTGAAAAGCGCACTTTTCCAACTTACAGTACAGTTGGTGGGCGAGTAATCTCTTTAGAACCGCCCTGACGTGCTGGGTGTGTTCTTCCATGGTGCGTGAATAAATTAAAATATCGTCCAGGTATGCGAATGCCCACCGACCGAGCATGTCCCGAAGGACGTCGTTAATGAAGTGTTGGAATGCGGCGGGGGCATTGCACAGTCCAAATGGGATGACAAGAGTTTCATAATGTCCGGTGGGGGTGATGAATGCCGTCTTCCACTCATCGCCCTCTCTGATGCGCACCAAGTTGTAGGCGCTCCGGAGGTCCAACTTCGTAAAGATGGTGGCGCCAGAGAGGGCGTCCAGGGCTGAGTTGGTAAGAGGCAGAGGATGTCGATTTTTGATGGTGAGATGGTTGAGCCCCCGATAGTCGACACAAGGGCGAAGTTCCCCGCCTCTCTTCTTCACGAAGAAGAACCCCGCGGCGGCAGGTGAGGAGGAGGGCCTGATGGTGCCTTGGCGCAGGGCGTTGTTTACATATTCCTCCATCACCTGGGTCTCGGTGGGTGTGAGTGAGTAGAGATGGCCGCGGGGGGGGATCGTACCGGGTTGGAGGTCTATGGCGAGGTCGTATGGACGATGAGGAGGAAGATGGGTGGCTCGTCGCCTGCAGAAAACCTCTGCTAGGTCTCGGTATGGTTCGGGGATGGAGTTGGTGTCGACGTCGGGGGCCTCGGACTCCCTAGAGCACGTCCCAGCCGCTGCCCGTAGGCATAGTTCGTTGCAGGTCGCGCCCCACTGAAGGATCCGATTCTGGGTCCAGGAGATTAGAGGGTCATGTTGGAGCAGCCAGGGATGACCAAGGATGATGGGTGGAGATGAGATGGAGGTGACGAAGAATTTTAACTGTTCATGGTGTTGGTTGATGGAGACGGTGATGGGTTCTGTTCGGGTGCTGATTGGGCTGGTGGAGAGGGGGCGACCGTCGACAGAGGTGATGCGAACGGGCTGGGATAACGCCTCGAGTTTTACCCCCAGGGTTTTGGCATATGCAGAGTCAATGAAGTTACCTGCTGCCCCGGAGTCGATGAACGCAGCACTTCGGACCCGTTTGTGGCCAACCTGGAGGTGTACCTGAACCGTGAGACGGGAGGAGTTGGTGGTGATGGCGGAGAGACGAAGGGGACCCGGCGAGTCTCTCTCTCCTCTCACCGGGCCTGGGCGTTTCCCGGTCTGAGCGGGCATGTTGCCCTGTGATGTGTAGCTGACCCGCAATAGGCACAGAGCCCTTCACGAAAACGTCTCTCCCGTTCTGCAGCGGTCAAGGAGGCGCGTCCTAGTTGCATGGGTTCCCCGGCTCCGGTGTCAACCACGGCAGGAGGTGGAGAACCGACATGTCCCGGGGTGGCGTAGGTGGCGGAGTCTGCGGGGCGTGGAGTGGTGACAGTGAAGGCGGGTGGTGGTCGTGACGTGGTGACGGCGAAGGTGGGTGCAGGTGGCAGGGTGCGAGGGGCTGGCCTCGGACGAGAGAGGAGGCGCTGGTCGATCCGGAGAGCGAGTTGGATTAGGCCCTCCAGGGTCGCAGGAAGCTCTCGCCCGGCTAGTTCGTCCTTAATCCGAGAAGCCAGTCCCTCGTAGTAGGATGTTCGGAGTGCTGCATCGCCCCACGTTGTTTGGACGGCGAGAGTGCGAAACTCGGCCGTATAGCGGCTCACGGGCAATCCTCCCTGCCTCAGGTGATAAAGTCTGGTGTCGGTCTCCACCTCGCCCGCTGGATGTTCGAAAGTGAGTTTGAGTTGGTGAGTGAACTCATTGTAAGAGTGGGCGGTGTCTGTATCTGCCCGTAAAACTGCCGTGGCCCACTCTGCTGCCTGCCCTTTTAGCAACGAGACGAGAAGAGCAATGCGGAGGCGATCGGTGGAGTATTTGGTGGCATTAAACTCAAACACCAGATCGAGAGCTGTTAGAAAAACGCTGCACTTCCCGTCCGTGCCGTTCCACTTCTCTGGTAGAGAAAGAAAAACATCAGAAGGAGGGGGGGGGGGGGGGGATGCGGCGCCGCGGCCCCCGCGGCGTGCGATCGAGCAGTGACGTCACCAACAGCTGCGCGGAGATCCGTATTCTCCCGCCGGAGCTCAGCGACCTCGCGGCGGAGGGAAGCGAGATCCGCGGTGAGCTGATTGATTAGCGCCGCATGCTGATCTACAACGTCGCAGAGACTCGCATAATCCGCTGGGTTTACCGCGGAGGGCTCAGTCATTCTGTCAAGATGGACTAACCTGAGGTGACCAGAAGACGTAGCTTTAGCGGTTAGCCCAATGTAGCGTGGAGGATAAACCCAAACGCGGAAAGAAGCGAGCAGGCAGGATAACCACGCGATTTAGTTTAAGGACTCTCACAAAAACGGAGCAAGGGAAAAACACAAATTTAACCCGCGTCCTAAAAATACACACACAATAGCAAAGACAAAACGGAACCAACATGTGAGTACTCACGGTTTGCTGAAACGACAGCTGGAGCTGACATGGGCCGAACTCAATGACTGAGCGGTAAGCCATCGTTTGTTTACCTCTTTTATACTTCCTGGTTTTGCGCCCGTCTTACTTCCGGGTCCTAGTGCCGGGCGCAGATTGAGTGTGTATGACAGCGAGTTGCTCTGTCTGCTGTGATTGAGTCGCTCCTGCACCAGGAAAGCTTACCAAAACACACACACGTTGTCTGTCAGAAAGGTCTCTGTTTATTAACAGTAAAAGATGTGGTTTTTATATGTTTGACCAAATGCCTGTGCCGTAGACATATGTTACTACAAAGAACAAAACCCATTGTTAATGTCCTGGTGAGATCCTGAAGGTGTCCGTCCGGAGACGAATCACAAGTTGTTGGCTCGAGTTAGGGGGAGAGGGGGAAGGAGACGGAGTGAGATGGAGAGAGATAGAGAGGGAATGAGAATGTGAGCATGGGAGCGTTCGCACGTTTAAGAACAGATGCAAGAGGAGACACGAAGATAGCAGCAGGAAATATTTAACATGTTATTATCAGGTCTATGAGGAAGAGAGTAGAAATAACTCTGTTATATATAAAATAATTCTAACATGTCGCTTTTTCTTTTTTTTAATAGTGTGTGTGTGTTTGAAAATCCACTTTTCACAGGAAATGTTGTTACGACCCGCAACATGTTGGTCGCTGTTTGTTTTATGCGTCTGCGTTGCTGTGCTTCGTAGCATGTGTGTATCAGTGTTGCCAACTATTTTCAATGGAAAAGTCGGCAAATGTCGCTAGATGACGTCATGCGTATATTTGCATATTGATGACGTATTTACGTCGTATTTGCGTTCTGCATGTTTTCCCTAATCCTTCTTCATGTGTCCAATATAAAACTGTTATCAATTACGTTACATATTTTCTGTCAGACAACAGTCTCCAGGTATTTCGACTGCCACTACGCCAGAGGCTGCCTGACCTTCCACAAGTGCGCTTCCGCCCTGAGTGACGTATTCATGTATGAGAGATACTATGTTGTTGTTTTTTCCCAGTATAATGATTCACTACAGTAAGACACTGTGTGCATGCAACTTAACTTAAAACAGGTTAAACAATAATAGTTATTTTGAATATTAAGACATGATGATTGATTGATTTTTATTTATTTATTTTTTATTCATTTATTTTAGCAACTGATGAAACATTTAATCAGTGTAGTAAAAAACGAGAGATCACTTTGAATGACTGGTTAATTTTTTTTTATTCACTTAGAGAAGCTGGTACCTTGTGAACGTCTTCGCTGGAGTTTCTTGAATGAATAAAAAGGGATTCCACGCTCGAGTCGTGATTGGCTGGATCAGTTTGTGACGAAACATCGCCAACTCCTCTTCAGTTTAGACAATTAAAACAAAAAAACTTCTTCTTTTTTTTTTTTCCAGCATTCATCTAAAAGCAAATGTTTCATGTGATAAAAATGTAGGATTAGGAATGTATCTAAGGCTGACGCGTAGACAGAATAGTAATAACGAGAAAAAGAACGAACTTTTATCCGGGAATTGTCAACATATGTTATGTTACGACCACTTTGGATGGAAACGTTATGGGTTATGGGTCTAACTATTAATTTTTCTAAATTAGTTTTTAGTACATCTATTGGGAATTAGTTTTTTCTTTTTTTTTTTCAGAATAAAGTAGAGAAATACATACAGTGGTGTGAAAAACTATTTGCCCCCCTCCTGATTTCTTATTCTTTTGCATGTTTGTCACACAAAATGTTTCTGATCATCAAACACATTTAACTATTAGTCAAAGATAACACAAGTAAACACAAAATGCAGTTTTTAAATGAGGGGTTTTATTATTTAGGGAGAAAAAAAAATCCAAACCTATATGGCCCTCTGTGAAAAAGTAATTGCCCCCTGAACCTAATAACTGGTTGGGCCACCCTTAGCAGCAATAACTGCAATCAAGCGTTTGCGATAACTTGCAACGAGTCTTTTACAGCGCTCTGGAGGAATTTTGGCCCACTCATCTTTGCAGAATTGTTGTAATTCAGCTTTATTTGAGGGTTTTCTAGCATGAACCGCCTTTTTAAGGTCATGCCACAACATCTCAACAGGATTCAGGTCAGGACTTTGACTAGGCCACTCCAAAGTCTTCATTTTGTTTTTATTCAGCCATTCAGAGGTGGATTTGCTGGTGTGTTTTGGGTCATTGTCCTGATGCAGCACCCAAGATCGCTTCAGCTTGAGTTGACGAACAGATGGCCGGACATTCTCCTTCAGGATTTTTTGGTAGACAGTAGAATTCATGGTTCCATCTATCACAGCAAGCCTTCCAGGTCCTGAAGCAGCAAAACAACCCCAGACCATCACACTACCACCACCATATTTTACTGTTGGTATGATGTTCTTTTTCTGAAATGCTGTCTTACTTTTACGCCAGATGTAACAGGACACACACCTTCCAAAAAGTTCAACTTTTGTCTCGTCGGTCCACAAGGTATTTTCCCAAAAGTCTTGGCAATCACTGAGATGTTTTTTAGCAAAATTGAGACGAGCCTTAATGTTCTTTTTGCTTAAAAGTGGTTTGCGCCTTGGAAATCTGCCATGCAGGCCGTTTTTGCCCAGTCTCTTTCTTATGGTGGAGTCGTGAACACTGACCTTAATTGAGGCAAGTGAGGCCTGCAGTTCTTTAGATGTTGTCCTGGGATCTTTTGTGGCCTCTCGGATGAGTTGTCTCTGCGCTCTTGGGGTAATTTTGGTCATCCGGCCACTCACCTCAGGTTCACCACTGTTCCATGTTTTTGCCATTTGTGGATAATGGCTAGAAATAAATGGCGCTGGGCGTGGATTGAAGAAAGTAGAGATGACGAGCCTTTTGGCAGTTGGTGCAAGAAACTGAGAGAACCCGGGGCTTGTTTCTGCACGATTCGCTCGAGGAAGCTACTGTATGCCAGCAGCGGTAAGAAAGTGCTTGCTCGTCATGATTTAGACTCCGGTCATAGAGCCGCTGCCCGTGCACTCAAACTTACCACGACGTTGCCGGTGTTATGCGCTAAAATGCCCCCCCTGCCATGGATTGCCCCCCCCCTACATAATCGCTATCTAAGATTATATTAGAACATAAATTCATAGGTTTATTATTATCAAATATGATATTACAATTATAATAAACTCTAGGCACGTGGCAGCCGTCAAGACCATTAATACAAATTCTTGTATAATGTTTATTTTGTGGCACATTAATTTTTCAGGGCTTTGAACATGAATATGCAAAAAATCAGAAATAAACATTTATATATATAAAAATATAAATATTGTTTATGATGAAAAATTAGACGAAACTAAGTTTATTATAAAATAAAGAATATAAAAGTATACATGTACAGTATAAGAAAAAATATTAATTATTTTTCATGTACAACATATTTATTTTCATATTGCTTATTTTATTGTATTGTCTCATGTAATTTTTAATTTGTAAACCATTAACCTATGAATTTATGTTCTAATATAACCTTAGATAGCGATTATGTAGGGGGGCAATCCATGGCAGGGGGGCATTTTAGCGCATAACACCCCGGGAGCAACTGTTACAGCTGACACACCGTTGTTGATGACTGACCATCTCTGCGATTTAAAAATACATTTGTGCACATTTATAGCAGAACATGATTTGTCATTCAGAATTTCGGATCCACTGGTCACCCTGTGTAAAAAAACTGGCAGAAGACAAAAAAGCGTTAACTAGCCTGTCGGTTTCAAATCAACATGCGAGTTACATGAACACTCATGGAAGTGCATTACAGTTCAAAAAATGTTTGTCTGAGAAACTAAAAAAATGCATGTTCTCACTCAATGTTGATGAAGCAACAACCTTGAATATGGATAAAATACTCAATGTGCTTGTTCGCTTTTTTGATAATGAAAGCAACAGAGTAATAACACAACATCTGGCAAGCAGAAAAGTCAACATTGCAAATACCCTATTTTTAAGCACTTTAAGCACTTGTTACTTTATTTTTGTTATTACTGTCAATATTTGAAGTAAGTCCTTCAAATAAAAAATCCCCCCCCCCCCCCCCAAAAGAAATTTTTTTTCTTTACTTTAACCCCTGTGATGGACAGATTGACAGACGAGGTTACTTAGTCCCATGGACTTTGTTGTCTGCCAGTCATGTTGTGATGAGCAGCAAGAATAGGGAGCAAGTTGAGATGAGTCTAAAGAATCCACTGGTGAGAAGGTTCATGAAGATCAGTAGGAGAAAGACAGAGTATATGTGTCTCTTGTGAATGAGAGCAAGAGTGGGGGAAAGATGCAGTTACAAGGAGTAGAGGTAGGGATGGTAGAGTAAGTAGGAAAATTAACTGTGTGATCTTAGATTAACATCCACAAGGCTTGTGAAGTACAGGGTACACTGAAAAAGAAGTCCTCTGCACTCTGCAGGTTCTCCGGAAGGTTTTCGGGGCTTTGCCTAGTACACATATAATATTTATTTATTTATTTTAAATTTCTGACTGTTTAAATCCTACAATGTAAACCTTTTTTAAAATGACTATAAAAATGACTATAATCTCAGAGTAGGAAATCACTCATAAGTGGCCAAAGATTCTCAGAATGATGTCATTTTGGTCGAACTTCCAGGAGTAAGAGCTATTTATCAACATTCTTAAAATAGGAAATCAGTCCCATCTCCCACATAATGTAGGAGAGCTCTAGAGCTAGAGGCGCGGCAGGTAGAGGCGAGTCCATTAATGAACATGTCGTATGCTGCCTCCACAGGTGACTGATACTATACGGTGTTTAATGATGGTGAAGATGCAGCTTTGAAACAGTGACATTTTCAGAAATAATAAATGAAACTCGTACAGCACCGCAGATCACGTGCAGATTCATATATTTACCATCAGCGTAAAATGAACGAAAAAGTTGTGAGCATCATCCATGGCACACATTAAAATTGTTATATTTATATATACATTTTTAGGGCTGCAACTAACGATTATTTTGATAATTGATTAGTTGGTCGATTATTTTTTCCGATTAATCGGATAAAACTACGTGCTTTAGTTTGCTGTTTTGCTTAACTATATAAAACCATAAATCAGGGTATTATTTATGTATAAAAGTAAACTTTAAAAAATGCAATAACCACAGAGTTTAATTATCTTTAATTTTGACATTTAAACCTTATTTTATGTAAATCAACATTTTTGTTTTTAACAATAATTGGCAAGTTGCCGCTACTGGGTTCACTCTGTTTATTTTAGCTTTTTCTGCATTTCCCTCTGTATAGTGTGTAGGATTATGGGATATATCCAGTCCTCCGAAGTACTGTATAAAATGAACGTGATGAAAACGCACTAGAAGTGTTTTCCTTACGTTTGTTGGGATTTGAACACCAAGAAAAAGCTGCATGCAACTTTTTTTTTTTTTACACCGTATAACCGCACAGCCGGACAAACGCACGTCACCAAAGCCCGTGTGAACACACTCACTGACTCCTATGTGTAGAAAACCCTCTGCGCTTCATCCGCACTCACTGGACACTACGAATGCCCGATTAAAAACCGCTTGATTTTAACGCCCGATAAGAGGCGTTTAATGTAAATTGCTGCCATACCTGGGAGGACTTGGGTCGCGTGCTTTATCCTGCAAACGCTTCTGTAACCGCCATTGCGCGAGCGACTGTGTATCTGTGTGTCTTTGTGTATTTGTGCATCTCGTGGTCGCGCTCCTCAGTAACGTGAGCAGCCCAAATAATCGATAACGTCATTCGCTGACAACGAATTTCATTATCGATAATTATCGATTTTATCGATTAGTTGTTGCAGCCCTATACATTTTATATACTTACAGTATACTAAATTATTTAAGTGTACACAATTGTTTATTTTAGATTCTCCTTTATAAGCAGCACTTCATTACATTAACAAGGCATGATGATTAATGTGTGTTTCACACCCCTTGGGCTACCTGCTGCAAACTGACAGGTGGCATTGATGCTCCCACAAATTGCCTCAACTCATTTTTTATCTTTAGAGGTACGAGTAGGGCAGAAATTCTCCTTAATTATTTCTTTATATTTTACTCCCTCCTCTTCAAGCAAAACGCTCTCGTTCCTCTCTCCAGTTTCATTTCTTTTCAAATTAATTTTGATCAGATTATGACAGATTATAACTCTATTAGTGAACATACCACCAAGTTGTCACTGTTGGGTCCTTGAGCAATGCCCTTAACCCTCAACTGCTCAGATGTGTAATGAGATACAAAAATGTAAGTCTCTCTGGATGTAATGTAAATGTATTAGAGGCTTTAAACAAATGTGATTGGAGCAGTCTCATGAGGATAATGTCATGCAGTGAGTCACGCATCTATAAGTTTTAAAGCTTTCACACAACTGCTGCTGATTTCACCATTTAAAACTACAAAAACCTGTAAAAACTACATCACCGACTATAACAATATCTACAGAATGATTGTAGTTTTCACTAAAATAACTATAATATCAACAAACAGTACATAAAGTGTAAACATATGATGCATATTAATTGTTTCACTGAAAACATCAACAATCTTACAAAAGGTAATGACTGGGGAATTCTGGTTTATGTGTAATGTTGCTTGCACGAGCTCGTCCCAGTGTGTAGAACCAGTTACAGATCTAATAATATACAGAATCTCTTCCAATCTCTTCACCTCATCAGGTACACAACTGAAACGGGTTTTAAACTTTAAAGCCTCGTCGACTCTGTTTTCGATGACTTTAACCACCAGTTTCTGCATTTCGCTGGTCACCAGATACTCGCACGCGTACGAGCTCCATGTTCTCAGGCAGTTACACATTTTCTTTCTTTTCTTTATTTCTTCTTCTTCTTCAGACGTCGTTCTCGTACCAGAAGTTCACAACTTTTTCCAAGTTTCCGCTCGTACATCCTGGAACTCTGGCTCCAAATGACGCCTAGTTAGAAGACAGAACACACCTGCAGGAGAAAGTGCTTCACCGAGAGGTCGGAGGTCAGCGGACCGGTAAGTGCACCTGCAGTGTGTTACACTAATTATATACCCTCAGATATTCTAGTCATTTTACTGTGATATAAAGAATTTAGCCAAAGTTTAAAGAGACCAAAACTGATGTTTGTCTCCTTAACACACACACACTAAAGAGAGAGAGAGAGAGAGAGGTACACGGTGGTGGCCGAAAGTATTAGGACAGTAAACACCATGTATTAGTTCTCTCTGCACAAAATAGGTGACGTCACTAATTATTACGGCTCTGAGTGAAGAGACGAGTTAATTAAATGTTCTGTTGTGCTAACTGTAAAATACAAAGCTAATATAGGATGTGAAGATTACAGTAAAGACCCTGTGTAAACTCAGTGTTTCTCCCTCAGCAGTGATATTTTACACTTTTTTACAGCCTCCTCTGGTGATTATGTGTGTTATAACAGCATGTAGTGCACTAGTTAGGGATCTGTAACATTTTATAATCCATCCTGGACGCACTGAGAATCTTCAGAACACTCATGCCAATTCCAAAAATCCCACAATAAACAGAAATGTGTAAATGTCCAAACCACTGCAGCAAACTGCACACACACATCCACTGCTACTGTGGACACACACTCTGCTTACACACATGTTGTTTTATTTTATAATAGTCACAATTACAACATCCAAATGTCCAACAAGACAGAGGACAGAAGAGAACAGTATTAGTGAACATTTCATATTAAACCTTTATTTCAGTAAGTTTCATATGAAAAGAAGAAACCAGGAGCATTTTATTCTGGATCACAAAATCTCACAGTTGATCCATAAAAGCTGAGCCAGAATCCAGCGTACAGAGGCTGAGTGAATGTGGTGTGGACTCTGTGGAGGAGCTTCATCGTGTCAGAGACGCTGTAGAAGGACAGAGTTCCTGCACTGTGATCCACATACACTCCTATTCTGGAGGATGATGGAGCTCTGAGATCAGTCTCAATGTTGTTGTGCCAGAAACAGAGAGAAGAAGAAGAAGAAGAACACTGCAGACTCCAGGACTGATTGTTGCCTCCAAACCCACACTCAGCACCCCGTCCTTTCCTGCTGATGTCTTTATATGAGACTGATATGTACACCCACTCCTCACTGCTCCACTCCACCTCCCAGTAACAGCGTCCACACACACTCTCCTTACTCAACACCTGGAAGTAGGAGTTAAATCTCTCTGGATGATCAGAGTACGTCTGCTCTCTCTCACTGCACGTCACCGCTCTGTTCTTCTCAGACAGAATGAGGTTATAATTTACTGTGTTGGGATCCAGAGTCAGATCACAGAAATCTAAACACATGAAAAATGTCAACATGTTAGATATTAATCACAGGATACATGTATGTGTGTGTGTGTGTGTGTGTGTGTGTGTGTGTGTGTGTGTGTGTGTGTGTGTGTGTGTGTTACACGTACAGTGTAGAAAATCTTCTCTGCTCTTTGGTTCTGAGGGTAAAATCATCTGAACTGCTGCAGCTGTGGAGACACAGAAACAAAATGGAGACGGAAAAATCAGCTGCTGTAAAAGACAGAAACAGTTTAAAGTCCTACAGTTTGTGAAAGTAAAGATTTCAGAGCAGGACAATTTCTCTCACCATGTCGAGGGATTTTGATGAACTCCTCCTGGCAGAATTCCTCGAGTCTCTTTTTCAGATCAGAGAGAGATTTCCTCACTCCATCAAATGAGAGATGTTGATTGACAGTGATGCTGGGTGAGTCCTCACGTCCAGAAGAGACACTGAGAGACTGGAGACTCTACAGAGAGAAAGAAAAACATCATGGAGAAGGAGAAAGGAGGAGAAATATACATGTGACTATACAGAGAGGTGTGTGTGTGTGTGTGTGTGTTAGTTACCTGCAGGAACTGGATGTGATCGTGTGTGTGTGAAAGCTGCTCCAGCTCAGTGAGTCTCCTCTGAAGATCAGCAATCTCCTGCTCCAGTTGCTCCAGGAGTCGTTCAGCTCGACTCAGTTCAGTCTTCTCCTGATCTCTGATCAGCTCCGTCACCTCCGAGCGCTTTTTCTCCATGAAGCTGATCAGCTCAGTAAAGATCCTCTCACTGTCCTCCACTGCTGTCTGTGCACTCAGCTGTTACACACACACACACACACACACACACACACACACACACACACACACACACACACACACACACACAGGATTTAAAGCTCATCTATCATTCCCTCTCTTACTGCGACTCTAAATGTCTCCATGTTGTCCATGTTGTGTGTGTTTCTAGGAGCAGCTCTGTCTCTGCTCACTGCTCACCTTTATAGTGTTCACAGCCTGTTTCAGCTCCTCCACCTTCTTCTGCTTCTCCTGGATTCTCTGCTGGGATTTCATCTGCTCCTCCTTTAACTCACTCTGAGGACAAATAAAACACATTTCACTCTTTATGCATCATGAGGTTATGAGTTCAGTGTATGAATATTAACTTCAGATAAAGGGTTAAAGTTCACTCGGGTTCTATGGAGAACCTTATTAAAGTGTAAAAGGACAGTTTCTCACCTGTTTTTCAGTTCTGTAAGCTTTAACTGAGACAGTGTCGTGGCTTCTGTGTTCATCCGTCACACACAGATAACAGATGAAGCGTCGGTCAGTACGACAGTAGATCTCCAGCACTTTATCATGCTCAGAGCAGATCTTCTCTTCTAGATTTCCAGAAGCTTCCACTAAACTGTGCTTTTTCAAAGCAGGAACTTCATAGTGAGGTTTCAGATGAGTTTCACAAAAGGAGGCCAGACACGTCAGACAGGACTTGATGGCTTTGTGTTTTCTCCCGGTGCAGAAATCACACTCCACATCTCCAGGTCCAGCGTAACAGTGAGCAGGAGAAGCAGCTTGGACTTCAGTCTTCTTCTTCAGTTTCTCCACCACTTCAGCCAGCATGTTGTTTCTGCGTAGAACAGGCCTTGGAGTGAAAGTGTCTCTGCACTGAGGACATCTATAAACTCCACTCTTATCCTCCTGATCCCAGCAGTCATTAATACACACCTTACAGAAACTGTGACCACAGGGGAGAGACACCGGATCCTTCAGGAGATCCAGACACACTGGACAGATGAACTGATTCTGATCTACTGAAATACTGGCCTCAGCCATTTTCCCTAAACTCACACCGAAGTAGAGAGAGCGAGAGAGAGAGTGTCAGTTTCGTTTCTTCTAAAAATGAAACATCACTTCCTGGTTGTGTGTGTGTGTGTGTGTGTGTGAGAGAGAGAGAGAGAAAAAGGAGGAGCACAAGGACAGAGGTCATGAATGTTCCTCTATTAACCCTTTCTTGGACACAGTTCCTTCTGGGGCAAAATAAAACTCTAAACTGCACCATATAACATTCGAGTCTGTGTCTGAATCCCTGAGCTGATACACTAGTCTGGGCTCAACTTACACACATTCCATAATCATTATCTTCATTTTTAAAAACAGAAAACAAAATGCTTCACAAAAAGTCAACATTTAAAACAATAAATTGAAATTTTTTTAATCTAATATAAAAATCTGCAAACAAATGATTAAATGAGAATACAGTATATACATGAAAACAGAAAAATAAAGTAAATTAATAAAGCTTTCTCAACACTCTTAGCAATCAGAATATTACAGAAACCATTAAAAATCTGTGAAAGTATCTATAGAAGGAAATGTTGTGCTTGTGGATCATCCTGGCTAGTGGGAGCGTGAAGAGATTACATAATGTCTGTACATGTCTGGACTCCGCCCTCAAGAATGCAAGTCATGGGTGTGTAGTGGACCCGTGACAGTGAAGCTGCTCAAAATATGAATCTCTCAGAAAAACAAGGTATACAGTAGTAGAAATAATGCAAAAAATGCATTTAGAACCAGTTGAGTTCCCCCTCCGCTTCCTCACAGTGGTTTGGCCCAATGCCTCCTGCTTTCCCAGTTCAGGTCAGGTTTGCGGCTGCGGCTCAATTAATGTTGAACTCCAGTAAGGAGGGTATTTTATTCACTGTAAATAAAGCGATTCTCTTTAATGTTGTTGATGCAGACTCATTCATAAATTATTTGCGGAAAAAATGCTGATTACTGATGTAATTTTCCATGAATCTGCTATATTAGCGATTAAATAAATCGATTAAATAAATTATTACTTATCTAGTTAACGTTATCTTGTTTACAATATCTTGTTTACATAGTGCACTGTAACTAACACGACAAACGCCGTTTCCCATGCAGTGTTTTATTTGTGACGACTTGGCATAATATTAACTTAACATTAACGGCCACAATTAACATATTGTTTAGCTGTACATTTACTAAATGAGCTCTGTGCCTAGTCCGAACTGACACCACTGTATTGTTCCCTTTCAAGGCTACACTCGATGCTGCGTGAAAACGCTATGGGAACCAGTTTGTCGCGTTGCCGGTCGTTGAAGCATGCTGTGAAAACACGCCAAAGTTTTTGGCTATATATAACCTCGACAGGTGACGTCATCTGATTAGATGTAGGTGGAGGTTATAAAAACAGGTGAGCCGGCAACAACCTCAGATCATTTGTCTTCAGAGCCTTGTTGTGAAGCGTGCTTGTGATAAACCAGCAAAATAAGAAGGTGTTTAACTCACCAATTTGACGAGTTTAAATCCCTCCGTGTGTGATAATCCATATCGGAGTGCGATCTCTACACTGCTTCGACTAGTGCTGCGCGCGCCGCGCATTCCGTGAGAAGCTGCGAGCCGCCGTGCATTCCTGGCTTAAAACTCGTGCATCTGACAGAGCTGCGGCAGACGGAGGTAAGAAAACTCCTTTCTTCTGCGTTGTCATCACGAGGATTCCTCTCTTGTTTACCGGAGATGAAAATAGCCTTAAGCACTTAAAAAAAAAAAAAAAAAAAACAAGCAGTAGACGGCAGCTTCTGTCGGGTGGCCGGGGGGCGGAGCCTCAATGACGCTCTCCCCCTCCCCACCCCTCTTAGCTCTCTTCATATGATTTAACCCTTTCATGGAGTAAGCTGTATTCATGCTGTGTTTTTCCTGCCATCGACTTGTTTGTTTATTTAAATATAGTCGCTGTGGAAACGCGGGATTGTATGATGACGCCCAGATAGCAGAGACGCTTCACAGGCTATCTCTCTCCTGGGACATCATCCTCCCTGGTAAGCTTTTACTTCCTTTCTAGCTGTGTAGACTTTTATCTTCCCTAGAGGGAAAAGCTTTTCAGGCAGTGGGTCAGCTTGGAGGTCAGACTGATTTAATAAATCAGTCAGACTGGTCAGACTGATGAAATAAATGGGGGTGGCCCCCCAATAGGGAGAGGCACCCAGAATTCCTTTTTAATGAATAAGTGTTCTCCCTGGCACCCCCAGGAGGTCGGTGTTTTGCTCCGCCACCACCGGTTTTTCCTGCCATGCTTCAGGATGCCGAACATCTAATACCCCCCCCCCTTTAACCAAACTGCCGAAACTTTTGCCCTTTTATGAGAAACTGGCAGCGTGGAAGCTACTGCCAAGTATATCTCCTTGGGTACTAAGCACTGGAGAGAGGAACTACAGGATTCAGTTCTCACTTCACCTTCTGTGTTTTCAATGGCGTGGCCTCCACTTACATGAAACCGGAAGGTGCACATCTCCTGACAGAAGTTGCTGGGTATGGGGTCATGGAACATGTTCCCCTACCAGACAGTGAGTCAGACTACTATAATCAGTATTCCTTGGCAGAGGAACGGGGGGCTGCGCCCAAATTTTTAGATCTCTCGGGATGTACCGCTATCTAAAATAAACAATACAGTTCAATGTTGACTGTTAAAGTGATTGCTCTCTATCCTACCAAGCGATTGATTTGTGACAATCGATTGAAGGACGCTTACTTTCATATAGAAATACTCCCACAACACAGGAAAGACCTGAGGTTCGCTTTTGGGGGCCAAGCTTACCAGTATCAGGTCCTTTCAGTCGGTCTAGCTTTCTCACCAGCACATATTAAAATGCATGGATGTAGTTCTGGCTCTTACGACTACCAGGGCATCCATATTTGAATTACATAGACGACTGGCTGGCCCAGCCTCATTAGCTAGCGCTTCGACATCAGCATGTCGTCCTAGCTCATCTTGTCTCTTAGGATTGAGACCCAACGCCACGAAAGCGTGCTCTTTCCTGTTCTGAGGATTGGGTGTCACATGAGATTCGATCCTCAGCTGTCTCCCGCTCGTGTCGAATCCATTAACAACACCCTCAAGGAAATCAAGCTAGACCAGTGGTTCTCAAAGTGTGGGGCGCGCCCCACTAGTGGGGAATACAGACATGACAGGTGGGGCGCAATGAACGAGAGGAAATTAGTGGAAAATAATAGGAAAAAACTAAACAATCACACACAAATAAATGGATCATTAATACAAGTAAATTTAAAATAACATCAGTTGTGGGCCGGGAGAAAAAGTGGAACCATAGTGCAACAATAATGGTTTAACGTCGGGCCAACTTGAGCAGCTGCTCGAATCACAAACCTGCGCGACCCACTGGGCAGCGCTTCGCGACTCTGACAGAAATAAACCGCGCCGACCATCAAAATACATTTTACCCCGCTGGGATGCGCACGTACAAACCAGGCATGGCAAGGCGGAAACAATATTAAACAGTCCTGATATTTTAAATTGTTTTTAAATAAAACACAGTGGGTTGCGCAGGTTTGTGATTCGAGCGGCGCTGTGCGATCCACCGGGCTGCGCAAATAAACCAGATCATCACTGCGCTATCCAGATAGTCGCGCTGCGCTGTATTCGCGCAGATATTCGGTTCAATCGGGTGCCACGGTTTCGTTACACTTTTGATGTGTTTGGCTTCACATACACTTCGACAATGGAAGATGGTGCAGCAGCAGTGAGTTTGCTTACATGTGACGAGGAGAAAAAAAAGCTGCATCGTCTGTGGTGTGGAATTGGTTTGGGTATAAGAAAAGTGATACGAATGAGATGAACGTGATTTGGAAGGTACACAAGTGCACTGTTTTAACAAGTGGTGGAAACACATCAAACCTTTTCTATCATCTGAAATCCAAACATCCAAACGAATATGGTAAAATAAAAGTAAAAAAAAAAATGCGGCAAACCTCAGCAATTCACAGTTTATATAAAATTACATTATGTAAAACAGTTTCTTTGTGTTTGAATTTTTATTTATGCATTTTCAGATACAAATTGCTATATTGTGATTGTGATCGTTATCGAGGTAGAACATTGCTTCTACCATGATAGAAGATTTTGGTTATATCGTCCACCCCTAATGAAGCCTAACTTGAGCTTGGATTCATGGTGGGGATGGTGGGGGCAGATGAGAGGCTCGTGTGTGCTTTGTGTCTTAAACTGCTGGCAGCAGACCGCATGAGACCCAACAAATTAGGAAGACACTTAGAGACAACACACTCCAGTCACGTTAATAATCCACTCGACTTCTTTCAAAGAAAGCTGGCAGAATACAGACAGCAGGAGAATCGCATGGTAACATCTGAATCAGTGGACAGCAAAGCACAAATGGCTTCATTCAAAGTTGGCCAGTGCAAAAAAACTACAAACGATTATTGAGCAGCTAATAAACATGGGGTCAATTATGCAATGATAAGTGACAACGTAAGCCTTTTATAACAATTGCACGTGTATTTTATCTGTTTTTAACTTGGTGTTGTTTGACCTTATTGGTTTAGAAATTGATATTTCAATAAACAGTAAACTTGGCCGATTTCGTTATTATTTTGTTGACAAGTGGGGCTCGAAAATTTGCTCACCCCGTTAAGTGGGGAATGACAGAAAAAGTTTGAGAACCACTGAGCTAGACCAAGAAAGTGACCATCACTTTCAGAGATCTTAGCTCTTATGGCAGCCGTATCCACGGTGACCCTTGGGCCTGCCCATGAGAGCATTTCAGTTGTGGCTAAGACAGGGGATTTCACTCTAGGGCCAATCCCCAACAGGGGTTACGCGCCAGGTGCTTCGTACCCGTCCTATGTGGTTCAGACCCCGGGTTCTGACTCTGGGTCCCACTCTAAGTTCGTCTTGTCGTCGCAGATGCTAACGACAGATGCTTCCCTCACGGGCGGGGGGTGCGGTCTTAGGTGACCGTCCCAGCCCAAGGGTGCTGGAGAGGCCTTCTTCTCGCACGGCACATCAATTGCCTCGAAATGATGGCTCTATTTCTCGCCCTAAAGCACTTCCTCCAGCGGTTGAGAGTGCCATGTCCCATTGTGGGTGGACATCACTATGGCAAGTCTCATATATTAATCGCCAGGGCGGACTGTGCTCGCGCCGCTGAATAGCTAGCGCACCAGGTTCCTGTCCCTCAGCGCGATTTACGGTCCAGGGCATATGAATGTGAGAGCAGTTGTAACTGCCCAGTCAATCTCTGACACACGGGGAATGGAAACCCCACCCCGAAGTGGTCAGTCAATCTCGGTGAGATTTCATGCAGCAGAGGTGGACCGCTTTGCCTCGCAAGATCAGCAAATGTCCCCTTTGCTACTCCCTGACTCTGGATCTATTATCCCTCTTCAAGAGCTTATGCCCTCAAATGGAATGTTTTTTAAAAGTGGAGAGGCCTTCTTCTCGTACGGCACATCAATTGCCTCGAAATGATGGCTCTATTTCTCGCCCTAAAGCACTTCCTCCAGCGGTTGAGAGTGCCATGTCCCATTGCGGGTGGACATCACTATGGCAAGTCTCATATATTAATCGCCAGGGCGGACTGTGCTCGCGCCGCTGAATAGCTAGCGCACCAGGTTCCTGTCCCTCAGCGCGATTTACGGTCCAGGGCATATGAATGTGAGAGCAGTTGTAACTGTCCAGTCAATCTCTGACACATGGGGAATGGAAACCCCACCCCGAAGTAGTCAGTCAATCTCGGTGAGATTTCATGCAGCAGAGGTGGACCGCTTTGCCTCGCAAGATCAGCAAATGTCCCCTTTGCTACTCCCTGACTCTGGATCTAGGATCGCCTCGTTTATTGCACCAGCAAGAGGTATTCCCCTGCAGCAAGTGTGTGATAAGCAGGCAGACCCAGTCCACTGCCGAAACGTTTCAGTGCTGGAGTTTCGGCAGGAAAAGCTTGTCCTCAGGCTTGTGCCCTAGTACTCTCAAGATGTACTTATCCGCGTCCTCACTGAACTATCTTCCCGAAAAGTTCCATTTGTAACGAGCAGGAGAAACTTCACTTACTGTCCAGTACGTGCTCTTCAGATTTACAGTACGTCCACCGCATGAGCCAGTGGCGTAAGTCAGAGCACCACTATACTGGGTGAGAGATGCCATTGCCCTCTCCTATGAGGCGCGTCGGCTCACTTCGCCTCTAGGAATCAGGGTTCATTCAACCTGGGGGATCGCCTCATCTATTGCACTAGCAAGAGGTATTCCCCTGCAGCAAGTGTGTGTGCAAAGCAGGTAGACCCAGTCCACTCCTGAATTGTTTCAGTGCTGGAGTCCCTGCAGGAAAGTTGTCCTCGGGCCTGTGCCCAAGTACTCTCAGGATGCACGTAACTGCATCCTCACTGAGCTATCGGCCTAAGTCCATAAACATCACCCTATTGTTTTGAAGCATTCCATCCTCCGCCTTTACAGCTTCGGAGCAGGAGAGACTTCACTTACTGTGTCCAGCAGGTGCTCTTCAGATTTACGTCTAACGCATCAGCCGGTGGTGTAGGTCAGAGCAGCCTTTACATGTCTTGGGGCCACTGGAGCGGCCACCACTACACTGGGTGAGAGATGCATATTGCCCTCTCCTATGAGGCGCGTGGGTTCACTTCGCCTCTAGGAAGCAGGGCTCATTCAACCAGGGAGATCGCCTCCTTTTGCACCAGCAAGAGGTATTCCCCTGCAGCAAATTGTGTGACACGGAGGGTTGCTCCTCCCCGCACACATTACATTTACGTTACATTATAATCTGGATGTTCATGCTACTCCGGGCTCAGGCAAAGCCCCGAGTTAGCTGCCCAGGCATGGTTCTGAGACCTTCTCGGCTTTGTGCCACACGCTACACAACCTTGGGGTCCAGACACCTGTAGTGCGGCGGCGTTGGTATTCTCGTTCCCATAGCGTTTTCACGCAGCATCGAGTGTAGCCTTGAAAGGGAACGTGACCGGACGGCTGTTCAGACAAATTAATCTGAGGTTGTTGCCGGCTCACCTGTTTTTATAACCTCCACGTACATCTAATCAGATGACGTCACCTGTCGAGGTTATATATAGCCAAAAACTTTGGCGTGTTTTCACAGCATGCTTCAACGACCGGCAACGCGACAAACTGGTTCCCATAGCGTTTTCACGCAGCATCTCGTTCCCGCCTTTCAGGGAACAGGGTTACAGAAATGTAACCCGAGACGTTTTGTATAATCAATATCCATTCTGTTCTAAGTGTCTTAATTTTAAATACAATTTTAAACCTTTTTTTTAATTCCTTGTTTTTACTGTTGTGATTAATTTTTATGATAGTTTTACTTTCTTAATGTAAAGCTATTTGAATTACCATTGTGTATGAAATGTGCTACAGTATAAACAGGGGCGTTTCGAGGATTTTCAGTTAAGGGGGGCTCAGCCCCCATAGATGTTTAACACATATTTGATTTGTTCAGAATCAGTACTAAAATGAGTCTTCTTGATCACACATGCTGTTTACCGTATAAACCTTTTTCTATGTGCAGGTACAATCAGAAAAATGTAACCATAGGGTCATAGAGTCTGTATTAAGGGCTTCATGTTCACTAGAGGAAACAGCTGGTGTGATGAGGGTGAACATAGCGAAGATTTAACTGATTAATCCCTCATGACATTTTGTAAACTGTATTTATGAGAAAGGACTGCACTGATGCAGATATAACAATTTATCGAAAAAACACACACCTTGACTTAATCCTCCCTCTGTGATGGTGAATTGAAGACTCGCTGAAACACGGGGAGGAGCCGAACACTTTCATATGAAATTTAAAGGGTTACGATGATGGGGGACCAGCAATTTGTGTGACGTTAATGGAGAATTTTTATGGGGGCTGAGTACAAATGTTAGGGGGGCTAAAACCCCCCTAAAAATGGCCAAGCGATGCCGATGAGTGATGTGCTGTCAATTTATTGTTAATATACATATATCAAAACAGTTATATCTTATATATTTGTCTCATCTACTGTATATATACACACAAGATGTCATACACATAGTCAATAATGTATGCAATATAGACAAATTAACATCAGGGTAGGTAGGTAGGTGAATTGATGCATGCATGAATAAATGAATAAACAACTGAACAAAGACGCAAAGAAATAAGAAATTTATGTAATACCAAAGTGTAAGGGGTACTAAAGTATAAAGAATACATACTGTATACGGAATGCAGAATTGCATAAATTATTAATTTAATTTAAGTCTACTGAATACTGAAGTGTGTGAAATGCAGAAGTGTGTGTAAAATGTTTAAATATGCAGAATACTGAAATTTTAAAATAGCTACCTCAATTAAGTAATTAAATAATGAGACACACACACACACACACGCAGTTTCAAAGTGAAATAGTACAACCATTTGTAATGTTGTCATTTATTTTTAAATGAAACATACATTAAAAGAACATTTTAAAATAATATGAAAAAATCTATTACATGCGCATTGGGATATAAAAAATATTCTATAAGCTTTCTTCTTGTGATGCACTTACCATAGGAAGCCACTAGATGGAGTCAGATCAGTGATGCTGTAGACTGCAGCTGAACATCTCTGCTTCATGGGACATCCTGTAAGATACAATAAAGACATATTTTTTGTGTTTTGTTTTGTGATGCAAATAAATAAAGAAATAAATAATAAAAAATAGTCTATTACCAATGGTTTATTGCCATTAGATGATTCATAATATTTTAGAACATAGATTCAGTTCTCCTGCGCAATAGACATTATCATGTCTGTGTTTAATGCTATACTGCTAAGTTTACACTTCCTGTGTTATGTTTAAGCGTGTTGAAGTTACAGTCTGTTCATGGCAGTGGTTTTTGATATAATTAATACTTTATAGTTTTGGCAATAAAATTTGTATTATTATTTATTACTTCTTATCCCATAAACACAAGCGGCACAGATCCATGCTGGCAACATGGCATAGGTCAATGATAATAAAAAAAAAAAAAAGTGCCATACTCCTTCTATTTCTGAACGATCGCTTGAACAGTGGCTCCGTGGGATGTTCAAGGCTTTGGAAATCTTTCTGTAGCCTAAGCCTGCTTTAAATTTCTCAATAACTTTATCCCTGACCTGTCTGGTGTGTTCTTTGGACTTCATGGTGTTGTTGCTCCCAATATCCTCTTAGACAACCTCTGAGGCCGTCACAGAGCAGCTGTATTTGTACTGACATTAGATTACACACAGGTGCACTCTATTTAGTCATTAACACTCATCAGGCAATGTCTATGGCCAACTGACTGCACTCAGACCAAAGGGGGCTGAATAATTACGCACACCCCACTTTGCAGCTACTTATTTGTAAAAAATGTTTGGAATAATGTATGATTTTCATTCCACTTCTCACGTGTACACCACTTTGTATTGGTCTTTCACGTGGAATTCCAATAAAATTGATTCATGTTTGTGGCTGTAATGTGACAAAATGTGGAAAAGTTCAAGGGGGCCGAATACTTTTGCAAGCCACTGTATATATTTCCTGATATGAGCTGCATCACAAGCATGTAAACATTTTGCCTGTCTCAGTAGAAACATAATTCGAGGAAATCAGTGGACTATGCCTGTGTGCTGTAGACCTGCTAACATAATTACTATTTCCTTGACAGTGTTTGTGCATGATAATGTGTGCTGCTCTGCAGAAAGAGTTAAGAAGGTTAATGATCACTCTTCAGGAAATCTCTCTCTGCTCATATCACACCTGACTGTAGAGGATGGAGGAGGTTACAGGTGTAGTGTTAAAGGTGGTGAATACAGAGATGTCAGACTCACTGTTAAAGGTAAATGACACAATGCAACTTCAGTGATAATCTCATGACATTTAAAGACCTCTAAGTCAGAGTAAAAGGTAAACTGATCTCATGTGTATAAAGCATGTGAAGCTGGATGTCTATCAAAGTGGAATATTTGTATTCTACTTTTATTGTATAATAAAATGCTATTTAGTACATTTATTCAGTTTTGCTGCCAAAAGCAGAAATTACTTTTAAAAACAGATGTGAAGTGTTTCTGTATCATGTCCTGCCGTTCATCTATTTCAGTTTCTATGGTTATGGATTATCTGTTTTCTGAGCTACTGTAACTTTGATGTGTGTGTTTATATACAAAAGATTACATATTTTTGTCCTTGCAGAGGCCACAGGAAGACCATTAAGACCCACACCACAGGCCAAACCAACGTCCACACCAGGTAGTACATGGTGTTAATGTTTTTGTAGATGTCACACCTACAAAACCAACCATGGCGGTCGAAGACAATAAATTCACACTCTGAAACATCTGGAAATGTAACGATCAATTAACTGCGTTAATGAACATTTCCCAGGCGAAAATGACATTTTTCCTTAAATCTCAAACTTCTCTTTTAAAATCATATTCACACTCCATTTATGATCCTGATTTCTAGATAGTAAAACTTCATATATAAAATCACAGATTTTATCCTGCAATACGTATTAAATATTGATTAATGTACAAGTACAGTAATTTGCACATTAGCTGTTTCTTTGAAAAAACCTTCAAATGTAATAAACTGCTCCACTCACATACCAATCTGTAATGTAATATTCTCTTAAAGCAAGTGTAAATGTGTAATAAAATGGAAAATTGTGAAAATTGAAAAGTAATTTTTAATTACTGATATTAATAAAGTCTCTGCAGAGTCTCTCCCCTTCGTCCCCTTCGTCCCCTTCGTCCCCTTCGCTGTGGTGACTGTGATCTTTCTGCACATCATCGTAACTGTCTTCTATTGCAGCACCAAAAAGAAAGGTACAGTACACATGTATTCAAACATTCAAGCTCTTCTCATCAAACTGTAATGATTTTTACACACACACACACACACACACACACACACACACACACACACACACACACACAGTGATTATAAGGTGATAGAAACGTATGAATTAGTGTTTATAAAATTATATAAAGGTTAATTTAGTTTCAGTTATTCTCAAATATGCTATAAACTAATTAATAAATAAATTTTATTTAATTAACTACTTATGGATTGGCACCCTGTCCAGGGTGTCCCCCGCCTAGTGCCCGAAGTCTCCTGGGATAGGCTCCAGGTCCCCCGCGACCCTGAACACAGGATTAAGCGGTATAGAAAATGAATGAATGAATGAATAATTAACTACTTAATAAATTAAAAGGTTCACAAAACAGTAACAGCCAGTTTCTAACAAATTACTGTGACTGCTTCTCAAACTCAGACTCCAACTCAACCCCAAGAACCTGCTTTACTATTACCTGTGTACAAAACAGTGTGAGTTCATTTATCTAGTGAAAATAAATGTCTTAATCAGTTTGAAAAAGTTATAAAGATTTGTTTTCATTCAGCCCCCCATCAACCTCACCCATATAATCCAAAACTATCCAGAATAGCCTCTGTTAGGGCTCTGAGAGGTCATGATGGATCCAAGTGCAGGTGAAGGGTCGGAAGAAGCTCCTCGCAGTTTATTGTGCTGATATTTAGTTTAGGTGAAGCTTGAAATAGGTTTGGCAGATAATGTAGGGGCCTTGGTAATGCACTTGACGCTGGCGAGATTGCTGTTCAGCATTGGGAGGCTGTGTGTGTGTGTGTGTGTGTGTGTGTGTGTGTGTGTGTGTAGAGAGCCTGGCTGGGACGTGGTAGTGCAGAGAGCCGGCACGGGAGCTCTGTGTGCAGCGTGAGCTTTGTAAGAATGCAGAAGTTATTTATTACTTATTACTTATTTCATCTGTAAATGCTTTGTACATGAAGCAACAAGTCTGAAATAATGCTGTTCCCCACTCGCTTGCCTTTCCTGAGAGGAGAGTAATGATATGTGACCTTGGATCATTTGATGGGAAATGATTCAGCCTGCAGAGGACACACAGGGAGCACTGAGGCAGAAAGAAACTAAGGGCAGATGGATTCCCATCATAAGTAAGTGGGGCAGGGAGGCATGGTTCATGACCAATGGCGTGTACTGGAAGGGAAGCCTGGGGAGAGTTTGCCGGGGTGGTCGTTGTAGCTGGGTGGTAAGTGACACCAGAGTTTCTGTGATGGTTTTGAGCGTATTGGTGATCTGCCTGATTTCCTGTGGGTGGATGCCTACTGTAGGAGGACTCCCCTGCTCTCTAGTGGCCCTCTCAGCGAACTGTGTGTGCTGGATCCATTTGTGGCCCGGACTCTGTGTGCAGCATAAGCCTGGTAGGAATGCAGAAGTGAGAAGCATGAGTCTTGCGAGAAGGTGGAAGCGCTGAGAGTCGATGAGAGAGGAGTGAACTCCGCAATGAAAGCTGGGGTGGGCGAAAGGAACTCGCTCAGGTTAGTGGCTGGTTTGCAAAGATCATTCATAGTGAAAAAGCACTAGTCTGAGATAGTCTGTGATCCAAATTCATGGTTGCTAAACAATTCCAAAGGTCGATAACAAAATGTCTGAGAGCGTGAGAATCCAAGACATGAGAGGTACAGTAGAATCCAAATTGGTAAAAAAAAATAATAAAAAATGTGGTTTGAGATTGTGAAAGCAAAAACATAGAAGAACGCTGCAATATTGGCTTCAAAGGCATGAAATAATCTGGCACTGAGGCATAGTCAGAGCGTGGTTGAAATAGAGATGAGAGGTGATTACTGAGGTGTGCAGGGAGGAGAATAAGGCGGTGGAAGGAAATGGAGTGCAGAGGTGATCATGGTGGGACTGTAGCTTGGCAGGGAGCGGGATATAAAGAAAGAGAGCTTAAATTTTATTTCATATGTATGTTATATAATGAAAAAAAAAACTCTTAATATCTTGAAAAAATTACAGCACAAACCTGCACAAATGATGCACAAACAAATTGACATGGTGTTTGAACATTTCTGCTTACATGGCAGGCCGGTTTTACACAGGTGTGTATTTTTCTCTCCAGGTCCTGATAGAGTTCATTACAGCACACATGATGGAGATGAAACAGTGAATCTGCAGTAGAAGAACATCAACAGAAGATGCACGCACTTAACCACAATGACAAATCAACACACCTGATTAAAAGAGCATATCCATACCTACACACCTGGAGCCATATTAGTAAAACTTATAGAGCTTAGAGAGCAAAATCCCTTAGTGCCTTGCTTTAGCGTTTAGCTTGCAACTTAACCGAGAAACAAAGTTGACACGGGAGAGATGCTTTGCCTTTCTGGAGCATGGTTTCCCCCTTGTGGTGTATTATTTTCCCCTTGTGGTCTTTTTCTTTCTAGGTGTTTCCCTTGTGAGTGTGTTTGTTTTTTGCCTTTTTGCCTGATATTCTATTTTTTTAAGATAAACTTTATTTCAAATGTCACATTCATTGTTCACGTGTATTTTAATTATTCGGCAATTTATGATACTCTTATTCTTGAACATTCAATTCTAAGTACATAGATATACTGTAAGTTGCTACTACAGTATTCATAAACCTACATGTTTTTAAATAGTTGGTGTTTTTACTGTATGTAACCCACTGCATTAAGCTGTTAAACACTTTTGAAATCACATTTGAAGCATTATGCTTGTGAATTTATCCCAGATTTCAACTCATCTTTCAATGAAATGTCTGGTCAGGTGAGATGACGGACCAATCAAGCAACATCATGGTCAGCGAAATAGTTGGTGGTAGTGTTTGTCCTTAGAAGGCTTACACTCCTTCTGGAAGGTGTATGTAGATGATCATCTTCTGGACAACTTGTTAGGTCAGCAGTCTTCCCCATGATCGCAGTGAAGTACACTACAAGTAAATGTAGAGGTGTTTGTTTTACAGTTTAAGGAGTAAAAACCTCTGTTTTAACTGCTGAACATATGGGATTAATGTATTCATAAATATTATGGAATATGTTGTTCGAACTGATACAGAGATCACTAATATCATCTCCAAGGCAGCATGCTTCAGTTAGCAGAAAAACATTAATGATGCTAAAATACTGTATATAAGCCTGTAGCCTCACACAAGGTGCAGTAATGTATACTGTATATAAGCCTGTAGCCTCACACAAGGTGCAGTAATGTACACTGTATATAAGCCTGTAGCCTCACACACGGTGCAGTAATGTACACTGTATATAAGCCTGTAGTGTCACACAAGGTGCAGTAATGTACACTGTATATAAGCCTGTAGTCTCACACACGGTGCAGTAATGTACACTGTATATAAGCCTGTAGCCTCACACAAGGTGCAGTAATGTACACTGTATATAAGCCTGTAGCCTCACACAAGGTGCAGTAATGTATACTGTATATAAGCCTGTAGTGTCACACAAGGTGCAGTAATGTACACTGTATATAAGCCTGTAGCCTCACACAAGGTGCAGTAATGTACACTGTATATAAGACTGTAGCCTCACACAAGGTGCAGTAATGTACACTGTATATAAGCCTGTAGCCTCAGATTACCCTCATGACATGCTACCTCACAACTTCAGCATCCCCGCCTGTGATAAATTATTCATCTGATTAATAAAACCACTCAAGCGTGTAAAATCCACAGGTTCTGCATGGTGACATATGGGGGTCTTACTGTATTCTCTTGATTTCATGATTTTACATTAAATGTCTCTCCAAGCTTGTAGAAATGGTGTCTCTTTTTTGAAATGGTGTCTCATTCCTCTTTCAGGCACCACTGTGGCCACCCCTCTGGCCCTGGCTCCACCCTCTACTATACAGAATGCACCCCATATTAAGTACTGTACAATAAATGACACACGGTTTTTGCAGTTGTATTGAACTTAATCACACACTACATTAAATGTTGCTTCACTGTTTCTTAGCATTAGAAAATGTATTATAATGTATTAGTTTTTAGAGCATAAACTTAGTTTCGTTGTGCAATGTGCATGACAGACGTTACATTTCTGTTGTAATTTTTGTAAATCCTGTGGTTGCACTTCCTCTGAATGTGTGAATGAAATGTGCTATTCTTGCAGTGTGTGATGTGTAGAGTGTGTTCATTATGATGAGACTCGGTGCAGCAGTTGGTCAGTGTGTGTTTAGCTCTAATTCTCTCTCTGGATTAATGTGTGTGTTTGGGTCGTCAGTAAGAATGCAGGTGTGTTTTCTTCTCCTCCTCATACAGCTTCATGTCACTGAAGGTGAGTCTCTCTCTCTCTCTCTCTCTCTCTCTCTCTCTTTAGTATCTATATGTCTCTCTATATCTATGTAGTAATATACCAGGAAACAGTATACAGTACGTAAGAATTTACCATCAAATAGCTTTAAAGCATGAGCATGTGTTATTGATTTACTGATATTTATCAAACCTGTTTACAACATAATTAAACGAGAACTTTGTGCCAGAGCTTTATTAATCCCTGTCTATGTCCTGAGTTCATGTCTCCTTCGTCCTGTGTCTCTCGCCACTCAACTTTGGTGGTATGCAGAGTTTCAGTGCTGCAGAGTAACACAAGATAAAAACAGACTCGACAGGTTGTGGCTTTTAGATCTTTGTATCGTCTTTTTTACTTCTTTAAATTTAGGTTAAATTTATCATAAATGTTACATTTAGCTCTAGTTAAATCATAGTTAAATTCCATCATTCACTGATAGATCTTCCTGTCAACACAGGAATATGATAAACTGACAAATTTGCAGTAGGTGATCTACAGTATAGAGTGTGATCATTATGATCAGGGCCAATGTAACAGGAATGCAGGTGTGTTTTCTCATACAACTTCATGTCATGAGTTACATCACTTGGATCTGATTTTGCTAAAATTACACACTATTTAGAATCAAAAAGTTTTTTTCTATAGTCAACATCTGTGCGTGTGTATACTGTTTACTATAACAATGATTGTGAATGAGAGTCTCTATTTGGTAAACTGGTGAGTGTGTGTGTGTGTGTGTGTGTGAGAGAGAATGTCGTCCTACACAGTAGCCCCCTTCCCTTCCCTCTCCTCTCTCTGGTTCTGTTTGCAAGCTAGTGGGTGTATGTGTGTCCATGTGTGTGTGCGTGTGTGTGTGTGTGCGTGCGCACTCGATTGCGTGAATGAGAGTCTCTATTGGTAAACTTGTCTGTGTGTGTGTGTGTGTCTGCGGATGTGTGTGTGAAACTTGTCCTACACAAAAGCCCCCCCCATATCCATCATATGGCTGTAGTGATTGGAAGTAGAGAGGAGAGGGACCCTCTACTGTCTACTTCCAATCACTACAGCCATGATTTTTTTATTAAATATACAGTGCAGATTAATTTGTTTAATTTTTACTTCATATTTTGTATTAATTATTATTATATGAATATTTTTGGACTGAGGAATGAATTGTTGACATTTCCTTTATTTCTTATGGTGGAAATTTGCTTTAATTTACTTGTTGCTTTGATATAAAAGCATGCTTCCGGAAAGTTTTATGCTCACAATCCAAGGTTTCACTGTATGGCTATATTTTATATTATAGGACTTTACTTTTAGAGCAAATGTACTAATAAACTATGGACATTTGCTTTCTGGTTAGTTAAACTCATAATACGGACATAATAATATTACTAACAGTACTAACATTTAATTAACATTAATTTGAGTGTAATTTAGTGTTTGTGTACTACACTGTTCCATAAAGCTCTTCTTGAACTCTATTAAAGTATTTACTCTGCTACTGAATGTTATTATTAGTAAATGCATGCACACACACACACACACACACACACACACACACACACAAAATAATTTTTTTTGGTTTTGTTAATTTTTCCAGTGTTTCAGTGTGTAAGTCCTGTGTGTAATAATGCACAGTGGATGCTACATGCTACAATGGAAGCATGAAATCCTCAGCCAAACATTAGGGGGCATAGTGTGGAGAGGTGCCCCCCTCCCCCCCCCCCCCCCCCCGCCCCTAATGTAGGGTGAGAATAAAAATAAACACAGCAGCATGTCATGAACTGGCTGTCTGTGTGGGCGTGGCATAAATGCAGAGGCAAGGTGACAGTTTGAAAGATGTTCTTTTATTAGTGTTGTCTTAAAGTCAAAACTGAAACAAAAAAGCTTTTGTCCCATCACCAAGTAAACTTGTGAAAAAAAAAAGTGAGTGCTCTCATCACCTGACCGAGGTGCCTTGTGGGAAATGAAGTTCCCTTCAAACAAACTACAACCAAAAATACAAACAGAGTCTGGGCATTTGGCGCCCTCTATGGGCTAACCCTTACACAGCATCACAGTTATAAGGTTTTATTTAAATCAAACACTTTAAGTACAATATATATCACAGCTTGCTTCTGCATATTTTGAGAAAAAAAATATCGACATAACATCTGGTTTCATATTTAAAGACATACCATGGGGTTAACAAGAGTAATAACAGTCCAGTACTAACTTCAGTGTAACATGAGACATCTAGCAAAGATTAACTTTATTATTTTGATTATAGTTGTGTTATAATTAAAGTTATTAAGTTATAATCATTTAAGTTAATTCTACAAATTAATTTTGAAGCAAAGAAGCAAAATTCTCTGCCAAAAGAACAATAAATTACTTGATGATGCTGCATGAACTTTGGCACTGTGGATGAGGAAGAGGAGACTGCAGCAGCCCCTACAGTAAACATGTCTGAAAGCTTTGCCAGCATCTGCCTCCAAACTTTTAAGCTTTCTCTCATCTTTTTTTTGCACCATTTTTCCTCTTATATCTGTGTATTTGGACATGAGAGATGAAAAGAAATTGGGGAGCGATTGCACAAAATGATTTTATAAAGGAGAAGAAAGTTACTTTCTTGGACTGACTATAGCACCATGTGATCAAGCGTACACTGTCAGTGTAAAAGACAATGAGCCGCTGTCCCTGCTAGATGGATCGGTCCATGGAAAAATAGAATAAATTCATAAAAGGTCTGAATGAAAAGCATTTAAAGCATTAAAGCATAATTAAATGGTTAGTGCACTGACAAGTAACTGAAGCAGTCATTAATACAGTATATGGCATTGCAACTGGTTTCCTAGCACAGAGCTTATTAAGAGTGTTAACAGGGCGATGCTAAATTCACTGCATCATTGTGGCGGATCATGTTCTGAGCATGGGTGAGGCAGGGACACGTCGCGGATTGGCTAGACTTTTAAAAGGCGTGCATCTGTATTATTTATTTGTGAACATATCAGGGCAAGGTGTAAAAATAAACAAACAAACAAACAAACAAACAAATATGGCCCTTGTAACTGTATTTACGATATATAAAATTTGAGCAGATTTAAAGCAGATCTATGTGTTCCTGTGGTTCTGCACCGTGCAAGACCCTCTTCATTACAAGCATGTTATCTTTTCATAATTTCACATTCAATTAAATACCCTTTATAAATTTTTTTAGTTTTTAGTTTGAGAAGTTTTGAACAGTACTGGTTGAGTGTGGTTCTCTACTGTTGCTGCAAAAGCTGATGTCTGTTAATGTGTGTGTTCCTACAGGCTGCAGACTGGAAGGAGCTGGAGAGACAAAACCCATCACTGCATACAAAGGAGACTCAGTACTGCTGCCCTGCTCCTGCACTGACCTCCGCACCACACCTGTGACAGTCACATGGAGGAAATACACAATAAACAATGGAAATGACTGGGTAGAGATATCTCCTAAAAGTGCGCAGTACAAAGACAGATTTCAGCTGGTTAATGATCACTCTTCAGGAAATCTCTCTCTGCTCGTATCACACCTGACTGTAGAGGATGGAGGAGATTACAGGTGTAGTGTTAATGGTAGTAAAAAAGATTTCAGACTCAGTGTTGCAGGTAAATGACTATTTTTTTTTTTACACAATATTAGTTCAGTAATAAACGTTTAGCTAGCACCAGGTATGGAGTGAGACCCTCAGGTATAGGGACAAAGCATGTGTGAAAAGAAAAGAGAAAAGAGTGTGTTAAAAAAAATAAAAGCAAAAATAATGTGCTGAAAAGAAGAGACAAAAGTTGTGTTAAAGAGGAAAAGAAAAAAAGAGTCTGCAATGGATTGGCACCCTGTCCAGGGTGTACCCTGCATTGTCCATAAGTCTCATGGGATAGGCTCCAGGCCCCTTCGACCCTGAATACAGGATAAAGCGATATAAGTGAGAGTGAGTGAAACAACAAAAACTTAAGTTGTGTTGGAAAATAAACGAGGAAAGAATAGACGAAAGAAATGTTGAAAACACTCTCCACAATCTCCCCTCTTAAGCCCCACATCGGCTCCCATTTACAAAACATAACGAACTTGGTGGCCATTTAATATCCCAAGATCGCCACTCATAGCAAATACGGTATTCATTATATAGAAAAACGCAGTATTATGAGCCTTGCTTTACAGTAAAATATCAGACAATGCGGTGGGATATTAATTATTGTAGGTACTGTAGGTGTTAGAATGGAAAGGTTCCTCTTTGTGTAACATTGTAAACGTGCAGTAAAACACTGAATTGTGAATAACTTGGTATTCAAGTGTTTTGCAAAATGAGCAAAAATGTTTAATAAACTTTAACTTGATAAATGAGCGAGGTCTTGAAATACGAGTAGTATGCATGCGCTTTCTCTGACGAGCGTCATGTGATCGCAACTAAACCAATTGTTCTACTCTCTATTTGTGCTGCAGGATTGTGGGTAATTGTCTTCCATGTTCAGTCTCATTGTGCATGCATCACTTATATAATCAACATCCATGCGCACATGTAATGTTTACTATAGCATTGTTACCATGTGTGTGTGCATGTGAGGCATTTTGCATATAAAGCGTTTTGTGTCCAAGTGTAGTGACTGTTCTTTAGTAACTGTACTCCAACAATGGCCTTGTAGAGAAAAAAGTGAAAAAGGCTGTAGCAGTGTGGGAAATCAATCTGTTTTTAATGACAACGTCATATTTCCGCGTCATCCTTGCAATAGCAATTGTCATTACAGAGATTTCTTGTTAAAGTCACATGTGTATGTGTGTGTGTGTGTGTCGTCCTACACAATAATCCCCCTCGTCTTCCTCCTCTACTCTTCCTCACACCAGTCATGATTCTTTTCAAAGGTGAAGTCCAGGTTAATTTGTTTGAATTTTACCTTTAGATTTTGTATTAATCATTTTTATGTTAATACTTTTGGGTTGAGGAATGAATAATCAGAGTTTCCAATTTTTATTACAGGAAAGTACGCTTTTATATACAGTACAAGTTCTTTGGATTATAAGCATATTTCCAGAACGAATTATGCTCGCAATCCAAGGTTAAACTGTATTGGATTAAGTTTGTTACATTTGTTTTATTTAAACAAGCTCTCATGATACACTGTTGTCAACCTGAAATGTACAAACCGGATTCCAAAAAAGTTGGGACACTAAACAAATTGTGAATAAAAACTGAATGCAATGATGTGGAGATGGCAAATGTCAATATTTTATTCAGAATAGAACATAAATCACGGAACAAAAGTTTAAACTGAGAAAATGTATCATTTTAAAGGAAAATTATGTTGATTCCAAATTTCACGGTGTCAACAAATCTCAAAAAAGTTGGGACAAGGCCATTTTCACCACTGTGTGGCATCTCCTCTTCTTCTTACAACACTCAACAGACGTCTGGGGACCAAGGAGACCAGTTTCTCAAGTTTAGAAATAGGAATGCTCTCCCATTCTTGTCTAATACAGGCCTCTAACTGTTCAATCGTCTTGGGCCTTCTTTGTCGCACCTTCATCTTTATGATGCGCCAAATGTTCTCTATAGGGGAAAGATCTGGACTGCAGACTGGCCATTTCAGTACCCGGATCCTTCTCCTACGCAGCCATGATGTTGTGATTGATGCAGAATGTGGTCTGGCATTATCTTGTTGAAAAATGCAGGGTCTTCCCTGAAAGAGATGACTAGATGTTGTTCTAGAACCTGAATATATTTTTCTGCATTGATGGTGCCTTTCCAGACATGCAAGCTGCCCATGCCACATGCACTCATGCAACCCCATACCATCAGAGATGCAGGCTTCTGAACTGAGCGTTGATAACAACTTGGGTTGTCCTTGTCCTCTTTGGTCCGGATGACATGGCGTCCCACATTTCCAACAAGAACTTCGAATCGTGACTCGTCTGACCACAGAACAGTCTTCCATTTTGCCACACTCCATTTTAAATGATCCCTGGCCCAATGAAAATGCCTGTGCTTGTGGATCTTGCTTAGAAATGGCTTCTTCTTTGCACTGTAGAGTTTCAGCTGGCAACGGCGAATGGCACGGTGGATTGTGTTCACTGACAATGGTTTCTGGAAGTATTCCTGAGCCCATTCTGTGATTTCCTTTACAGTAGCATTCCTGTTTGTGGTGCAGTGTCGTTTAAGGGCCCAGAGATCACGGGCATCCAGTATGGTTTTACGCCCTTGACCCTTACGCAGAGAGATTGTTCCAGATTCTCTGAATCTTCGGATGATATTATGCACAGTTGATGATGATACCTGCAAAGTCTTTGCAATTTTTCGCTGGGTAACACCTTTCTGATATTGCTCCACTATCTTTCTGCGCAACATTGTGGGAATTGGTGATCCTCTACCCATCTTGGCTTCTGAGAGACACTGCCACTCTGAGAAGCTCTTTTTATACCCAATCATGTTGCCAATTAACCTAATTAATGTTAATTGGTCTTCCAGCTCTTCGTTATGCTCAAATTTACTTTTTCCAGCCTCTTATTGCTACTTGTCCCAACTTTTTTGGGATTTGTTGACACTGTGAAATTTGGAATCAACATAATTTTCCTTTAAAATGATACATTTTCTCTGAGTAAACTTTTGATCCGTCATCTATGCTCTATTCTGAATAAAATATTGACATTTGCCATCTCCACATCATTGCATTCAGTTTTTATTCACAATTTGTTTAGTGTCCCAACTTTTTTGGAATCCGGTTTGTATTTTATAATTCTTTTAAATATTTGCACTATTCACATGTTTTACTGCAGCTAAAAGTCTCATCACTGTACTGTATCATGAAGTCTACTGTAAATGTCAAACATTTTTAAATCTTCATTTATGGGACATTTCATCACAAGTTTTGGTTTGACTTGATCACCCCTCATATAAATCTGTTTAAGCTAGAATAAGAAAAAAAATGTGTTAGGCAGCTCAGTAGTTAAAGTTTTGAGTATGTTGTCATGAAAAAATGAGAGGGTTAAAGTAAGTGCAGACTTTTTTTTTTTAGCTGTAGCTGGGCTACAGGCTAAACGTGTATACTCATGCCCACACACGATGACTAGGACAAAGAGTGAAACACCTCGATAGTGTAACAGGAAAACAGTTATAACAGTATAATCAGACACAAGACGATGAAGTACAACACACACTATAAATAACACGCGATTAACACGCGATGGCGCGGCCACGTCCAGACGCCTTCCTGATCGCTCCGTACAAACTGTGCGTTTTTTTCCTTCTTTCTTTATTTATTTTACTTTCATTCGCTAAGAGTACTTCAGGTTTAGTGACCTATGACAGTAGAACACTACTGGATATAGGAATTCAGATTTCGGCGCTTACTTATACCACCTTTAAGCCTGACCCGTCGTGGCCCTCTGAGATACTACGCTGCTCAGACGACAACAACAATGGACGGGACGCTAACCCGCGGCGAAGAACAAAGAAGCGTCGAGGGAAACGCGGCGGCGTCCGTAACAGAATGAGAGAACAAGCTCATCGCACCCCTCTGCCGAGTATCCTGCTGGCTAATGTACAGTCACTGGAGAATAAGCTTGATGACCTCAGAGCCAGAGTTACTTTCCAGCGAGATATCAGGGATTGTAATCTTCTGTGCTTTACAGAAACATGGCTGACCCCCATTGTGCCGGACCGAGTCGTAACCCCATCGGACTCATTCTCTGTGTTCCGCATGGACAGGACGGCAGAGTCTAACAAAGCTAAAGGTGGAGGTGTGTGCTTCATGGTCAACAAGAAGTGGTGCGATGCCAGGAGTGTTTCCATTCTCTCCAGTAGCTGCTCGCCTCATTTGGAATATCTGAGTGTTAAATGTCGTCCTTTCTACCTGCCTCGCGAGTTCACCTCGGTCATTGCCACGGCGGTCTACATCCCACCCCACGCGGACACAGGCACTGCTCTGTCTGAACTACATGATGTGCTGAGTGAGTTCCAAAACAAACACCCGGACGCAGCGCACATTGTAGCAGGTGACTTTAATAAAGCGAACCTCAGACAGGTTATGCCAAACTTTCACCAACATGTTACATGTCCGACAAGGGGACTCAACATTCTGGACCACTGTTACACACCATACAAGCGGGGCTACAAAGCTGTTTCACATCCAGCATTCGGGAAATCAGACCACAACGCCATTTTCCTCATACCGGAATATCAACAAAGCTTTCGTCGTGAAGCTCCGGTCATGAGGGAGGTGCAACGCTGGTCTGCCCAATCAGAAGCTACGCTACAGGACGCGCTCGATGACGTAGATTGGGACATGTTCCGAGCCTGCGCAGTAGACATCAACGAGTTTGCGGATGTAGCAGTTAGCTTCGTTAGCACGCTCGTAAATGAAGTTGTCCCGACAGTGAGGTTCAAATCGTTTCCGAACCAGAAGCCTTGGGTAGACCGATCGATCCGCGATGCTGTGAATGCCCGGACCGCTGCTTATAATGCCGCACTCATTAGCGGCGATATGAGCGCATACAAAGCGGCTTCTTATAGCGTCAGGCGAGCGGTGAGGGAAGCTAAGGGGCGGTTCCGACAGCGAACTGAATCACACTTCCATCAGGGTGACACACGCCGCATGTGGCACGGATTACGCACAATCACGGACTACAAGGTTGCCAAAGACACCACGACGATCGTCGCCGACTCTGCATTCGCCAACGAGCTGAACGCATTCTTCGCCCGGTTCGAGGTTAGCCAGGCGGCTAATGCTAGCAGCCTGCTGACTGAGAGTGATGACGTCATCAGCGAGGATTGCGTCATCAGCATCGCAGAGCACGACGTTCGCACGGCGCTGAGGAGGGTGAACACCAGGAAAGCGGCGGGTCCAGATGGCATCTCTGGGCGCCTGCTGCGCTGCTGCGCTGACCAGCTGTCAGGTGTGTTCACCTGTATCTTTAATGAGTCCCTGGCGAAGTCTGTGGTCCCGGCGTGTTTCAAGAGATCCACCATTGTCCCCGTGCCCAAGACCAACAAACCCTCATGCCTGAATGACTACCGGCCTGTTGCACTGACATCGATGGTCATGAAGGTATTTGAGGGTCTGCTAAAAAACATCATCTCCTCCTCCATCCCCAGCTCCATAGATCCACTTCAGTTCGCCTACCGCCCCAACAGATCCACAGAGGATGCCATCTCCCATGTTCTGCACACCACTCTCAGCCACGTGGACAAGATGCAAGGTAACTATGTGAGATTGCTTTTTATAGATTACAGCTCTGCTTTCAACACAATAGTGCCTAACAGACTGTTCACAAAGCTGAGAGATCTAGGACTTAACAAACGCTTGTGTGCCTGGGTGTTGGACTTCCTCTCGGACAGATCTCAAGCGGTGAGAGTGGGCAAGTGCTTCTCCAGCAGCATCACCATCAACACAGGTGCTCCACAGGGATGTGTTCTCTCTCCACTGCTATACTCTCTCTACACTTCAGACTGTGTGGCCATGTTCGACTCCAACACCATCGTTAAGTTTGCTGACGATACGGTGGTGCTGGGCTTCATCTCCAACAACGATGAGTCGGCCTACATAGATGAAGTGGAGAACCTGGCACTATGGTGTGAAGAAAACTGCCTCCGACTGAACGTCAGTAAGACGAAGGAGCTGGTGGTGGACTTCAGAAGGGGACAACTGGACCACAAACCCCTCATCATCAATGGAGCTCCAGTGGAGAGAGTGAGCAGCTTCAAGTACTTGGGCGTCCACATCTCCGAGGATCTGACTTGGACTGAGCATATCTGTGCTCAGACGAAAAGGGCAAAGCAGCGTCTGTACCACCTGAGGCAGTTGAGGAAGTTTGGGGTTTCCCCTGCTGTCCTTAAGGCTTTCTACTCGGGTGCTGTTGAGAGCATCCTAACACAGAACATTTCATCCTGGTTTGGGAATAGCTGTGTACAGGACAGGAAAGCCCTCCAGAGAGTGATCCGGGCAGCTGAACGCTGCTGCAGGTTAACTCTCCCCTCCATGCAGGACATCTACACCAGGAGATGTAAAACCAGGGCAGCTCGTATCATTAAGGACTTGTCGCACCCCAATAACGGACTGTTCAAACTTCTGCATTCAGGCAGAAGGTTCCGGGTCATTATGGCCAAAACGGAGAGACTCAGGAGGAGTTTTTATCCACAGGCGATTAGACTCCTCAACCATGATGGGCCACTCTCCCGTTCATAAGACTGGTAACAGTTCACCCACACACTGCTGTGCTGACATTCCACACTGCACACTGCACTTTAGTCTGGACTGTAAGCATCACTTGCACTAACATCTTTATCCTGCTCAGATACACATTTTATTATTATGTTTACATTTGCACCCTTTTTTTTTTTTTTTTTTTAATTTCTATTTCTATTTATAGATTATTTCTTTTGTTTCTTGTTATTTGCACAAAGTAGGAGCGGTTCAGGATACATTTCACTGCGTGTTGTACTTGTATAACTATGCATGTGACAAATAAAGAATCTTGAAATCTTGAAATCTTGAAATAAGCTGATCACACATAACATGGCCCAGGTGAATACCTGTAAGACTGCTGCCTGATGTATTCTATAGAAATAAGAGAAAAATCTGAGGAAACCATGACACATCATTTGTATGAGTTCAAATCCCGGTACTGCCAAACTATTGTGGTTAACCTTCACCTGCACTTTCAATAAAAGCATCTGTGACGGCATATGTCAATTGTTAAAGGCTCTATACAAATAAAATTTATTTGAATTTAATTGAATATTCAACTTAATAAAATTTTATTTGTATAGCTATTTTAACAATTGTCATTAATTTGCTGTAAAGTAATTTGTTGTAAAGCAAATTAATCTGGGCCCGGTTTCCCAATAACGCACACTCTAAGCGCGTTACGAGACTCTTAAGATATATCTTACATAAGTTGATTACTTTTCTAATTGTGTTTCCTGAACTGTCCCTTAGGAGTCTTCTTAAATCGCTGCCTCTTACGTCTGATGTTACAAGGTGCTGTCTACAGTGAAGGTCCTGAATTAGCTGACATCGGTTGCACAGGAATCGATTTTTGAATCCTTAACAGCGTTAAGAAAGACGGCACTTTCTATGCAAATTAAACATTTCAGTAAATTCTTCCAATAACATATTTTTTGACATGGGTTAGATTGCCATAATAGACAAATATATAAATTAAATCACCAAACTGTCGCTAATATTTTCATGTAACCTGTAATGGCAGTAAAACGAACCGGGTATACAATCATGGTTGATGGACAAACAGCTGATAACACTCTTCACCAGCTTCAGAAACAATGTGAAGTGTCAGTGGTTGGGGTTGTATAGCGCACTTATGGAATGTATACAATGAGTTGACAGAGTGGAGGGTTAATACCCCTATCTCACCTACGTGGTTTCGCGTGGTGGCCATAAATATGGTTCATCATGATTCAGCGCGAGTTTTGGTGCCGTTTCCATCTTACCACTCAAAACAATTAAACACGTTTAACATGTGGAAGCTCGCAGACTTTGCAGATCTTCGCAGAACGTCGTGCGGTCACTCGAGGCAACTCACGGTGCTCCTATCTCACCTATGTGGTTTGACTCATGGTGAGATGTGATGTTAGACACCGTGACCTGCCGCGATTGCCCGCCGACGTTCCGCTAACGTTCTTCGAAGTTCTGCATGGTCCGCAAGCTTCCCACGAGAACCACCAAAAAAATTAAACATGTTTAATTTTTCACGCAGAAAGATGGAAACACACAAAAAAGGAAAGATTTACATGAACCACACGGCTCCGCGAACGGCTCCGTCTTCAGTTTAGCACATCAACCAACTGCCAAATTGTTTGCCACCTGTTCAGTATTAAAAGTGATTGCCAATTTTAAGGCATTAGTCACATTATGAAATAGGCTAATTAAAATTCACTCTATTAGTACTGATATAAAATAGAATAAAATTATTAAACAGGAAATACGGAGCGTACGAACGTTACGGGAAATGCGCCATAACGTTAAGAGAGAAGTTAAAGTACAACTTAAGAACTACTTAGCGATAAGAAGCTTTTGAGAAACCGAGCCCTGGACTTTACCTGTGAAAAGAATAGTGTGTGTGTGTGTGTGTGTGTGTGTGTGTGTGTGTGTGTGTGTGTGTGTGTGTGTGTGTGTGTGTGAAACTAGTGTAAATCTAACGTAATCATTGCTTTTTTACACATAATTGTGTAACTCTCATGACACGGGTCACAGTGTTATGGGGAATTTGTGAACCTTTCAGGCAAACTTTGTAAATATGCATAAATGATTACTACACCTCAGATACTGACTTAATTAACTGGTGTGTCCCTACAGGCTGCAGGCTGGAAGGAAGAGGAGACCTGAAAACCATCACTGCATACACAGGAGGCTCAGTACTGCTGCCCTGCTCCTGCACTGACCTCCACACCACACCTGGGACATTCACATGGGAGAAATACATAACAGAAAAATATGTAGAGATATCTCCTGAGAGTGATCAGTACAAAGACAGATATCAGCTGGTTAATGATCACTCTTCAGGAAATCTCTCTCTGCTCATATCACACCTGACTGTAGAGGATGGAGGAGATTACAGGTGTAGTGTTAAAGAGCATAAATACAGAGACATCAGACTCATAGCTGATGGTAAATGATTCATTTTTATACACAACGCTACTTCAGTGATAATCTCATGACAGATTAAAAGTAGTATAAGGTAAAAGTCAGAGTAAAAGTTAAACTGATCTCATGTATATGAAGCATGTGAAGCTGGCACTAGTGTCTATTGAAGTACATGGAATATTGTTTGTTTGTGTTTATGTCTGTGGTTGTGGATTATCTGAATGTCTTCTGAGCTGCTGTAACTTTGATGCCCGGATTTATTCACAAAAGATTAAATATTTTTGCAGAAGCCACCAAAAGACAATTAACATCAAGACCAAAAATGAAAACATCCAAACGAGGTACTACACACCACTGTAACACACAGTTATAGTACGATAGTGAGTGCAGGCTGACGCATCAGCTTGGAGCAAAACACAATTCTTAAAAAATTTCACATTTTTGTAGATGTCACACCTACAAAACCAATCCTGGTGGTGAATGACAAAACAAATCCGCACTCGGAAAAACCTGGAAAAGGTAATGATCAATTCACTGCATTTATTTCATTAATGGTTTAATTATTCATGTTTTTGTTGTTGTTGTTGTTCTTCTCAAACTTCTCTTTTTAAATTATATTTACACTCTATTTATGATCCAGATTTTTAGATACAGTACTAAAACTTCATATATAATATACACGGTGGTGTAGTGGTTAGCACTCTCGCCTTGCACCTCCAGGGTCCGGGTTCGATTCCCGGCCAGGCTCGATTCTCGTCTCTGTGCATGGACTTTGCATGTTCTCATGGTTCTTGGTGGGTTTCCTCCGGGTACTCTCCCACAGTCCAAAGACATGCAGGTTAGGCTAATTGGCGTTCCCAAATTTCCTGTAGCGTGTGAGTGTGTGTACTGTATGTGTGTCCAGGGTGTACCCTGCCTCGTGCCCTAAGCATCCTGGGATAGGCTCCAGGTCCCTGCGACCCTGAATGCAGAATAAAGCGGTATAGAAGATGAGTGAGTGAGAGTGATTGGGCATAAACACATTAGCTGTTTCTTTGAAAAATCTTAAAATTTAATGCATTGATTCACTGTGACATACAGGATGCAATGTTCTCTCATCTCCTATATAATTACTTCTGTTAAAGTAATTTTCTAATCTATAATTTTCCAATCTAATACTGATATTAATATCAACTCTCTAGGGTCTCTTCCCTTTGTCCCCTTCGCTGTGGTGACTGTGATCTTTCTGCACATCACTGTAGCTGTGGTCTATTGGAGAACCAGAAGGAAAGGTACACACTCTTTCATACATTCAAACTCTTCCCATCGAACTATAAGGGTTTTCATTTGTTTTTACCTAGTAACACATTTTTCTATGCACACACTCGTGCACACATTCTCACACACTCGTTCACACACACACACACACACACACACACACACACACACACACACACACACACACACACACACACACACAGAGATAAAAGCTGATAAGGTCATGATCACAAGAATCTGCTTTACTATTTCTTGTGTACAAAACAATATCAATTAATTTATCCAGAAAAAATGTATGTCTTAATCAATTTTTTAAATATTATAAATTTTTCAAAAATAGTCCAAAACTATCCACACCTAACTTCCCTAACAGTATAACAAGTTTATTTTTAAACTTATTAAAAATGAAATTGTTTAATAATTCATTCAATTTAAAACTTAAGTGTTTTGACTTCCATTAACTCAAATAAAATAGTTGAAGTCAGTACAGGAAAATCTGTACTATAATACTAGTCAACATTTAGTCTATCATGCCATGTCAGATTATTTAATGTTTTACATGAAATACTACAATTAATAGTGGATTTAAAGTTGAAAACGAGTGTGTGCCACCATTTTAAAACAGTAATTAAAGGAGCCGTTGCAATGCATGCTTTGTTTAGCAGGTTTACACTGCAGTATAGGATTTTAAATTTTCATGTATACAGTATTTATTTTTGTGTAAGGGCAGAAAACTGTTCTGTTGTATATTGTTGCAGGTTATACATATTGTATGACTTTCTTTTAAAGCTAATGGCAAGATGTTCATGCATGAGGATGGAATTTGATTAAAATGTTGAACTTCTATTGCAAAGTAAAACATTTGCTTTTGCATTTGGAGTTGAAAAGTTTTTATATCTAATGTTTAAGGTATGAATTTGAGTGGTAGGTGTCTCGCCTGCTATGAGAAAGCAGTTCGTGAGCAGTTCGGGTTCGATTCCCAGCCAGTGCCCGAATCTTAGCCACTGGATGCAGTACCGATCCGAAGCCTGGATAAAATGGGAGGGTTGGACTCTGGACTCCCAGACAGATGTTCCCCATTCACCAGCTTTGCCCGTAAGGAGAGTCAGGACGAATGCCACCCTTGTCTCTTCTGCTGCGAACGTGCGTGGCTGGAGGGTGAACACTACTGCACATTGTGTCAGGAAGGCTCGACAGGAGTTGGGATCCCCATGGGAGGTGGGTTGTTGCAGCGGGGTTCCTGCTCATGACGTGATAAGAGGTGGGCCGAGCCTGCTTGGCCGCTCTCTCGCTGGAGTTCCTGAAGGCGAGCAGTAAGGTCTGCCACTTGGTTTGCGAGGAAGTCGACCTCTCTCGTGGTGCTGGTCAACCAGGTCTCATGCTGGCCTAGGAACACCCCCTGATGGGCTACCACTGATCTGATAGGGTCTGGACCTACTGTGTCCATACTGGTCAGATCATTCTGTCAGGGAATCAGAACGGACACAAATGCAGGTCTCCTTCAAGGTCTTTTATTTGTTGACGGGAAGCCTTGGTTCAGACAAAAAATAAATAAATTAAAGAACAAAAACAAAACAAAATAGAAACAAACTGAACTGTTCTCTTTTGAGCAAAAACACAGGAGCCCCAACGTCAAAAAACAAACAAAACAAAAACCACTCCGAAGAGGGGAAAAAGGTCTTGACTAAGTGACGTGGCTGTAGTTCCTTCAGCAGACAGCAGAGGGCGACAGGGCCGAAGTCCGCTGAACTGCACGGCCGCGAAGAAGAGCAAGAGCAGGCGGATCTCAGGACGGGAAACTGCAGAGCAGTGCAAACTGAGAAAACAGGACCCGGCCTGAATGAAAGAGAAAAGAAACAAACCCCGAGACAGGGGGAAAAATAGGGTGGGAAAAAAACTGGGGCATACTGACTTGGAGCCAAAAATAGGGAACAACATATACCGAGCTGGACAGGACACAAAACGGGCAGACGGCTGGAAACATGGAACAACGATCTGACACAGAAGAACAGACAGGAGTGAATAAATAGGGTGGATGATTACAATGAAAATGAGGGGAACAGGTGAGTGAAATTATCTTGATAGAGTAGTAATGAGGAAGTGGGAGGGATGGTGGTGATGTCACAGAGACATAGGCACATGGAGAGGGATCAAAACAAATGCCATGTGCTTGAATAGACATGTAAACAACACGGAATACAAGGGGGAAGAAAACCAAAAAGCAAATAATTTTAGAGATCACACCAGGGTTTGACAGTCCCCCCCCAGGGAGGGGCTCACCTCGTCGTCGACGGAGGTCCTCGACCAGTGCCCGATCCAGAACATCCCGGGCCGGAATCCAACTCCTCTCCTCTGGACCATAGCCCTCCCAGTCCACTAAGTACTAAAAACCCTGACCTCTGCGACAGACGTCCAGCAACCTCCTAACAGTGTATACTGGGGAGGCATCCACTAGACAGGGGGGAGGGGGGGTCGGGGCAGAAAGAACAAAAGGGGATGAATACACAGGTTTAACCTTAGAAACATGAACTACTGGGTTTACCCAACCAAGCGTGGAAGGAAGCTTGAGCCGAATCGCCACTGGGTTCAAGACCTTTGTGATCCGGTACGGGCCAATGAACTTGGGAGCCAACTTGCGGGAGGTTACCCTGAGAGGCAAGTCCTTGGTAGAAAGCCATACTCTTTGACCACAGACATAGTTAGGGTCAGGAGTCCGGTGGCAATCGGCCGCGGCTTTGGTCCGTCTACTAGCCCAGGCCAAGGCCTCCTTAGCTTTTCTCCAAGTGCGCCGGCAACGTTGAACAAAAGCCAAGGCAGACGGGACCGCCGCTTCGGGTTCCTGTGAAGGGAACAAAGGGGGTTGATAGCCAACAGAACACTGAAATGGTGACATACCTGTGGCAGAAACTGGTAGAGTATTATGGGCATACTCTACCCAGGACAGCTGTTGACACCAGGAAGTCGGATTATGGGATGCCAGGCAGCGGACAGCACGTTCCAAATCCTGGTTAGCCCGCTCAGACTGCCCATTGGTCTGGGAATGGAATCCAGATGACAGACTCATTGAGGCCCCGATCTGTCGGCAAATTTCCCTCCAAAATCTAGAGACAAACTGTGGGCCCCTATCGGAGACCACGTCAACCGGAAGACCATGAATCCGGTCTTCCATGAATCGTGAATACGTGGTCAACCACCACCTGAGCAGTCTCTTTGGCAGAGGGGAGCTTGGGGAGAAGGATGAAGTGGGCAGCTTTGGAGAAGCAGTCCACCACCGTGAGAATGACTGTATTTCCCCTCGACTCGGGAAGGCCAGTGACAAAATCGAGCGCTAGGTGTGACCACGGGCGGGCGGGGATGGGTAATGGCCGAAGCAGACCAACGGGAGGCGAGGATGATCTCTTGTTCTGGGTGCAAACTGAGCAAGCTGCCACAAACTGCCTGACATCCTTGGCCATGGAGGGCCACCAGAATCGCTGACGGATGGAGGCCAGCGATCTCCGAACTCCTGAGTGACGAACTAGTCTGGATGAGTGACCCCACTGGATAACCTTAGAGCGCAGTATCAAGGGGACATACAGTTTGCCCACTGGAACCCCTCTGGGTATGCGGCACTTACACAGAGCCTCCTGAACCTCCCTCTCGACATCCCATACGAGTGTGGCCACCACCATGCCTTTGGGCAGGATGGTGTCAGTAGAGGCCTCCCGCTCGGGGTTCTCAAACAGACCCAGGCCTGTAGGAGAGGGTAAAGTTAAATCGGCTAAAGAAAAGGGACCAGCGGGCCTGTCTAGAATTTAAACTCCTAGCCAAATTAATGTATTCTAGATTTTTGTGGTCGGTCCAGACCACGAATGGTTGAACTGCGCCCTCCAGCCAGTGACGCCACTCACCCAAAGCCAGTCTGACTGCCAACAGCTCCCGATTACCTATGTCGTAGTTCCGCTCAGTGGGGCTCAGGCGGTGGGAGAAGAAGGCGCATGGATGCACCTTCCCATCCCGAAGAGAGCGTTGTGACAGGACCGCACCTACACCAACATCGGAAGCGTCCACCTCAACAATAAACTGTCGTTCAGGATCTGGAGTAGACAAGACAGGAGCAGAGACAAACCGGGACTTTAATTTATCAAAGGCCTCCTGGCCCTCATTACCCCATTTGAACAGTACCTTTGGAGAGGTGAGCGCTGTTAAGGGTGCAGCCATCTGACTGAAGTTCCGGATGAAGCGCCGATAAAAGTTGGCGAACCCCAGGAACCGCTGCAGCGCCTTCCTATCGCGATGGCGCGGCCACGTCCAGACGCCTTCCTGATCGCTCCGTACAAACTGTGCGTTTTTTTCCTTCTTTCTTTATTTATTTTACTTTCATTCGCTAAGAGTACTTCAGGTTTAGTGACCTATGACAGTAGAACACTACTGGATATAGGAATTCAGATTTCGGCGCTTACTTATACCACCTTTAAGCCTGACCCGTCGTGGCCCTCTGAGATACTACGCTGCTCAGACGACAACAACAATGGACGGGACGCTAACCCGCGGCGAAGAACAAAGAAGCGTCGAGGGAAACGCGGCGGCGTCCGTAACAGAATGAGAGAACAAGCTCATCGCACCCCTCTGCCGAGTATCCTGCTGGCTAATGTACAGTCACTGGAGAATAAGCTTGATGACCTCAGAGCCAGAGTTACTTTCCAGCGAGATATCAGGGATTGTAATCTTCTGTGCTTTACAGAAACATGGCTGACCCCCATTGTGCCGGACCGAGTCGTAACCCCATCGGACTCATTCTCTGTGTTCCGCATGGACAGGACGGCAGAGTCTAACAAAGCTAAAGGTGGAGGTGTGTGCTTCATGGTCAACAAGAAGTGGTGCGATGCCAGGAGTGTTTCCATTCTCTCCAGTAGCTGCTCGCCTCATTTGGAATATCTGAGTGTTAAATGTCGTCCTTTCTACCTGCCTCGCGAGTTCACCTCGGTCATTGCCACGGCGGTCTACATCCCACCCCACGCGGACACAGGCACTGCTCTGTCTGAACTACATGATGTGCTGAGTGAGTTCCAAAACAAACACCCGGACGCAGCGCACATTGTAGCAGGTGACTTTAATAAAGCGAACCTCAGACAGGTTATGCCAAACTTTCACCAACATGTTACATGTCCGACAAGGGGACTCAACATTCTGGACCACTGTTACACACCATACAAGCGGGGCTACAAAGCTGTTTCACATCCAGCATTCGGGAAATCAGACCACAACGCCATTTTCCTCATACCGGAATATCAACAAAGCTTTCGTCGTGAAGCTCCGGTCATGAGGGAGGTGCAACGCTGGTCTGCCCAATCAGAAGCTACGCTACAGGACGCGCTCGATGACGTAGATTGGGACATGTTCCGAGCCTGCGCAGTAGACATCAACGAGTTTGCGGATGTAGCAGTTAGCTTCGTTAGCACGCTCGTAAATGAAGTTGTCCCGACAGTGAGGTTCAAATCGTTTCCGAACCAGAAGCCTTGGGTAGACCGATCGATCCGCGATGCTGTGAATGCCCGGACCGCTGCTTATAATGCCGCACTCATTAGCGGCGATATGAGCGCATACAAAGCGGCTTCTTATAGCGTCAGGCGAACAGTGAGGGAAGCTAAGGGGCGGTTCCGACAGCGAACTGAATCACACTTCCATCAGGGTGACACACGCCGCATGTGGCACGGATTACGCACAATCACGGACTACAAGGTTGCCAAAGACACCACGACGATCGTCGCCGACTCTGCATTCGCCAACGAGCTGAACGTATTCTTCGCCCGGTTCGAGGTTAGCCAGGCGGCTAATGCTAGCAGCCTGCTGACTGAGAGTGATGACGTCATCAGCGAGGATTGCGTCATCAGCATCGCAGAGCACGACGTTCGCACGGCGCTGAGGAGGGTGAACACCAGGAAAGCGGCGGGTCCAGATGGCATCTCTGGGCGCCTGCTGTGCTGCTGCGCTGACCAGCTGTCAGGTGTGTTCACCTGTATCTTTAATGAGTCCCTGGCGAAGTCTGTGGTCCCGGCGTGTTTCAAGAGATCCACCATTGTCCCCGTGCCCAAGACCAACAAACCCTCATGCCTGAATGACTACCGGCCTGTTGCACTGACATCGATGGTCATGAAGGTATTTGAGGGTCTGCTAAAAAACATCATCTCCTCCTCCATCCCCAGCTCCATAGATCCACTTCAGTTCGCCTACCGCCCCAACAGATCCACAGAGGATGCCATCTCCCATGTTCTGCACACCACTCTCAGCCACGTGGACAAGATGCAAGGTAACTATGTGAGATTGCTTTTTATAGATTACAGCTCTGCTTTCAACACAATAGTGCCTAACAGACTGTTCACAAAGCTGAGAGATCTAGGACTTAACAAACGCTTGTGTGCCTGGGTGTTGGACTTCCTCTCGGACAGATCTCAAGCGGTGAGAGTGGGCAAGTGCTTCTCCAGCAGCATCACCATCAACACAGGTGCTCCACAGGGATGTGTTCTCTCTCCACTGCTATACTCTCTCTACACTTCAGACTGTGTGGCCATGTTCGACTCCAACACCATCGTTAAGTTTGCTGACGATACGGTGGTGCTGGGCTTCATCTCCAACAACGATGAGTCGGCCTACATAGATGAAGTGGAGAACCTGGCACTATGGTGTGAAGAAAACTGCCTCCGACTGAACGTCAGTAAGACGAAGGAGCTGGTGGTGGACTTCAGAAGGGGACAACTGGACCACAAACCCCTCATCATCAATGGAGCTCCAGTGGAGAGAGTGAGCAGCTTCAAGTACTTGGGCGTCCACATCTCCGAGGATCTGACTTGGACTGAGCATATCTGTGCTCAGACGAAAAGGGCAAAGCAGCGTCTGTACCACCTGAGGCAGTTGAGGAAGTTTGGGGTTTCCCCTGCTGTCCTTAAGGCTTTCTACTCGGGTGCTGTTGAGAGCATCCTCACACAGAACATTTCATCCTGGTTTGGGAATAGCTGTGTACAGGACAGGAAAGCCCTCCAGAGAGTGATCCGGGCAGCTGAACGCTGCTGCAGGTTAACTCTCCCCTCCATGCAGGACATCTACACCAGGAGATGTAAAACCAGGGCAGCTCGTATCATTAAGGACTTGTCGCACCCCAATAACGGACTGTTCAAACTTCTGCATTCAGGCAGAAGGTTCCGGGTCATTATGGCCAAAACGGAGAGACTCAGGAGGAGTTTTTATCCACAGGCGATTAGACTCCTCAACCATGATGGGCCACTCTCCCGTTCATAAGACTGGTAACAGTTCACCCACACACTGCTGTGCTGACATTCCACACTGCACACTGCACTTTAGTCTGGACTGTAAGCATCACTTGCACTAACATCTTTATCCTGCTCAGATACACACTTTATTATTATGTTTACATTTGCACCCTTTTTTTTAAATTTCTATTTCTATTTATAGATTATTTCTTTTGTTTCTTGTTATTTGCACAAAGTAGGAGCGGTTCAGGATACATTTCACTGCGTGTTGTACTTGTATAACTATGCATGTGACAAATAAAGAATCTTGAATCTTGAATCTTGATCTTCCAAGAGTCAGGAGTGGGCCACTCCGCTAACGCCCTTATTTTAGCATGACGAGGGATCAAAACAAATGCCATGTGCTTGAATAGACATGTAAACAACACGGAATACAAGGGGGGAGAAAACCAAAAAGCAAATAATTTTAGAGATCAGACGAGGGTTTGACATATTATTGATAAAAAAAGTTTATTTACATAAATAAGTTTTAGTTAATTTAGTTCATCTGTCCTTACGCATTAAGTATACTTAATTTAAAACATCTAAGATGATCTACTTTAAAAAAAAAGAAAACTTATTACCTCAAAACGTTTGAGTTATCGTAACGTGCCGGAGTTTACAGTGCATTGTTTCAGTCATTTGTTTGTAAATCTTTTTTATATTATATTTACTGTATATGTTTAAGGATTTCTTGGTTTTGTTGTGAGTGATACCAAAAGCGTAACGTGAATCAGTGTATATAGTGACATCTTGTCCTTCAGAAAGAACACACGCACAGGTTAGAGCAAAAAGTTAGCTGCCTGAGCAGATGAGAAAGGGAGATAGTAAGCTTCAACGGTTATATTTGGCAGTGCACACACAGCATAACCACAGAGAAACTTCCCGTCATACGGGTTTGAACAGGAACAATCTACAAACAAAGTGTCAGCAATTGTTAATGGGGTAGAAGACAGATCAGGACATATACTAGTGGAGTGAATAATCTTTGAACAACAGTCATGATCTGTGTCGTCCTGTACATTGATTAAGCGTGCCAGAGCATATCCGAGGGTGTCAAAAGAAGAGGTGGATTTTATCTCTAAGTTACTTGTAGAACAAAGGATAATCTCATACCTGTCTCTGAGCCGTCATGTGTTGTGTTTGAAGGTTCTGTAGCACCTGTTTAACCTGATGTGGAGAATACAAAATTAAAGGATGAGAGAGAACAATTTTCTCAGCATCTTGTACAATCACCGCACAGGCGGCCACAGCCCTGAGACAGGCAGGCAAACCTTGTGCCACAGCATCTAAAGTTTTAGATAAGAAAGCACATGGTCTCACCCCCCCCCCCCCCCCCCCATGCTCCTGTGCCAATATAGCAGAAGCGGTGCTCACTGCTCACAGATGTAGAGATGGAATGGTTTTTGATAGTTACGCAGGCCCAGTGCTTGAGCAGTGCATAGGGCCTTTTTCAGTTCCTCGTATGCCTCAATCATGTCAGCAGTCCATGTCAGAGGCTGTTGGAGCGGATCTTTGTATGAGATGGCTGTCCTGTTGCATTTGTCGTAGAACGAGCAGTCAGGAATCCACTGACGACAGTAGTTGATCAGTCCCAGGAAAGCCATGAGAGCATGTTTAGTGCTGGGACGTTTAGTGTCGAGAATAACCTGGATTCGTTCCTTTGAGAGCCTTCTTTGGCCTTGGGAGAGTTCAAAACACAGGTATTTTACAGAGTCTCTGCAAAACTGTAATTTAGTCTTTGATACCTTGAAACCCTTCCGTGCCAGGTGTTTCAGGAGACAAATGGTGGCTTCTTCGGAGACAGCAGGCGAAGTGGCGGACACCAGTTAGTCATCTGCATGCAATAGGACAACAGAATCAGTGGAGAGAGTTAGATCACCAAGTGCATCTCTTACTACAGCCGAAAAACAGCAGGCGAGTCAATAAAACCGCAAGACCAGGTGAACTGACTTATGCTCAGCCCACAGACTGCTTGGCACACATTCAAGGGCAGCAGGAAGAGAGCTGTTCTGTGAAGAGAGGAAACAATTTTACACGCATATTTGTGAGGTGGGAGAAAGGAACTGAATCGGGCACTTCAACAGTGAGTTCCGCGCCAGAAAAAGTCAAAGACGTTTAGCCTGCTCATTAAATCGCAACCTAACAGATTAAAAGGAAAATCAGGCATACAGACAAAATAGTGAGAGAAATGAATTCCCTTATCTAAACGTAACAGAGGAGTGAAATAATTTTGTTGAGCAACCCCTTAAATTCCCACAGTGCTGATACTTTTATTCGAGAGCGGTCCCTCATAATCACGACCCAAAGACGACATTGTAGCTCCCGTATCCACCAAAAAAGAGAATACGGAACCATCTATACACAATTCAATGAAAGGCAACTCATTAACCTGAGGTGACTCCAAAGTACAAAGTAACATCGCGGGGCTGGAACTCTGCGGGCATCCCTATGCATCATACGTACTGTATACTCCCACCTGCATCATTGAGAAGGGATTGGGTCTATATTGTTGTTGTCGTTGTTGTTTTTGTTGTTGCACTCTCTGCGGCAGCTGCTGGGAAGGATTAGGACACCTCATTAGAATCATGCCACTGACCATCATTCAATTGGTTATACACATTTTGTCCACCATATCCCTCATCTCGGGCCCTAGTGCGACATTCACGAACCCAATGACCTTCTTTATTACAATAATAACAATGTCCAGATCTACAGAGTGCGCTCTCACCCTGCAGACCTCGTCTATCTCTTCCACGGCCTCCTCGGCCTCCTCTACCTCCCCTTTTTCCACCTCAAAAATGATCGGTCATTGGAAATGATTGGGTAAGACTACAATTGGTGTATAAATCAGAGTTCCATCACGTTTCCACACTCCTTTCTCACACCTAAACATGAAGCTGCCTTTGAGCAGACACACACACACACTTATGCCCCTTTTTGGCATCCATGGCAACCTGCACAGGAATCAACAACAATTTTTACCACACTTGCTGAAAAACAAAACTGCAACATTGTCAACATTCATGCAACATTCTTGCAGCTCTGATATGTACAGGTTTTTGATGCCTTTCTCACAGTTTAGTTTGTGGCATCATAATGGCCAGGAGATATACTGCACATGAAGCTGTGGAATTATATTTAACATCGACAGTGATCAGGAGGAACTAGGCAGGTTGACAGTGAGGAGGGTTTAGAGGAGGAAGAGACAGAGGCTGAGGATAACACAGAGTATAACCAGAGGAGTAAGCCTCTGACACTGATGAGGAAAAAGACCCAGCTGAGGTTGTTATTAATATTAATTTTTTAGAGATTGTGTGTGCGTGCACGGAGAGATTGTGTTGATAAGTGTATGTGGATAAGTTGATAAGTGTATCAGAAAGCATTAAAATGTTAATTTGAATTAAAATGACACACACACGTCTGTATATACAGTATATCAATTACATATATATCAATTTCATTAGTTCGTTCATTCTATTTGAAGCTTCGGATGTTTTTTTTTTTTTTTTGGTTTGGTTAGATTAGTTCTGAACTCGCTTCCGTGAAACTATCGCTAAAACAATGTACTGAGCCCTCCTGAGGATATAAAGCTTTATTATTGTGTTTGAATAAATATTCAGATCTACCACAGCAGGTAATAAACTATGGTGTGTCATAACCGAAGCAAACACCACCATTATGCCTCGTTTCGTTCGACGGGAACGTGGTTCACTTGGCCGCGGTGTATTATAAACCTGTGGAATGTTTCACTGTTTATGCTCACATAAGAGTAATAAAAGCGAGTGAAATGTGGAAATGATGTGTGGCAACTCAATGAGAACTAAAGCAAAGATTTCGGTAACTCCACTGAGTGTAACATCTGCATAGTGACACTGAACATCTTCACTTTTCCGTTTACCTCTGAAAAAAAAAGCTGTATTTTGTTTGTTTATATTTAGAGTTTTTATAACAGTAGAACAAGTACCCGCGCGCACGCACACACATAGACACACACACACACACACACACAGACACACACACTACCCTGAGCCCTCGGGAAACATCCAATCACCGTCGGTATACAAATGAGTCAAGACGCAGCCTAACGTGGTGTCGTGTCGGATTTCAGTGGTCACGGAGTGGGAAGACTTTGAAGAAGCTGCAGTGACAGTAAACAGCTGAACAACTTCACTTTTCCGTTTACCTCTGAGGAAAAAAAGCTGTATTTTGTTTGTTTATATCTAGAATTTTTATAGTAGTAAGAGAGAGTTATAGTTTGGTCTGTATTGTAGTTCGCACCCTTGTAGAGAATAAATAAATGAATAACACCTTCATATCCCCTCTCAAGAGTGTCATAGTCCATTGTTAGTTTTAATGATCTGGCTGAAACTAATTATCACTACATAAGTACCCTAACACCATTGATCATGAGTCTCAGCTGAACCTAATTCTATACTTGTAACAGAAAATGTAGATGCAGATTCCAAATGTGTACTTATATAATAATGTAGATAGATAGATAGATGTGTGTGTGTGTGTGTGTGTAGGCTCTACGCAGGGGCAAGAGAGGGCAGCGCACCCTTAAATGTCTGCACATGTTAATATATTCCTAAAATGTATATATTACAAGTCGATAAACTGATCTGTGGTAGCGGAAAAATCCGCTGAAAATAGGACAGGCTACAGCGCACGCGCACACACACACATACTGTACACACGCGCGCACACACACACACACACACACACACACAGACACACCTCCCTTGAGCCCTGCGTCTGTCGGATTTCAGCGGTCACGGAAAGACTTTGAAGCAGTTTATATATGAATCTAAGCTGGAACTTATCAGCATTGTAAATATATAATACTTTTCAAATAAAATCGCTATTACTTTGACCCTGAAGTTTAGTTTAGCACACAAAAAACAGAAAAGTCATTTCTGGTAAATCAACGGAATGTGTAGTTTATTTACAGTAATTCATTAAAAAATGAATATACATTGTACAGTACACGGTAAACACGGGAAAGATTACAAAATGAAAAAACAAACAGTGTCTACTTTATAAACAGCTTAGTATGTGCGTCGAGATGCTGAAATCCCTTGCATGTTTTTGCTTCCAAGTGGAGAGATATTTGACCGATAGCCTAGAACAAAAGATCTATAGGTGTGATCACAACCCCCTCCGACCGACCGTGCCATCAATCACTGACCACCTCAGAAGTTCCCTCCAATGTATGGCTGCAATACTTGTTTTGCAAGTATTTTTAACACCATTCAAAGGCTTCAAAGGGGCAGTTATCGGCTATGACACGTTGAAGGAGAACTTAATAGTTCTCAAAAATAGTGTAAATGTCTGCAACAATCACTAACCATTAAAATGTTTTTTTTTTTGGTAATTAAACACGAAAATATTAATTATATTTCCATATATACACACACATATACACACACACACACACACACACACACACACACACACACAAGGGCGTAGGTTTGCTACCTATGACTCCAACTAATACCCCATCCCCCAATCCCCTTTTCCACCCACCAACCCCCAACCCCCTGCCCCATCCACCTACCAACCTCCCACCCCAACTGTGTCCACTGAATACATGTTTTTCTTAATATGGTGCGAAATCACTTTACATTAATACTAGCAATGCTTCGATTTATATTAATCCACTCGAAATGCAATTCATTAAGTTAAATTAAGGAATAGTGTAAAGTTAAAGGAATGTTTCATAACTGACAAAAAGATAGTCTTTAATAAAATAAAAACTATTCTTTATTGAGCCCTAGTGCAAATGAAACATCTCAATCATCTGTATATATATAAAAGTAGATTACATCTAAACATGAACTACTAGGTAGAGTACCACACAACAGCTCAATGCCTATTGCTCCTATATGAAGGAGACAAAAACATGCCTTCGCCTCTCGTTAACAAAAATAAACTGCTGGCATATTTGTTTGACATCAATATTGTCCAGGCTGTTCTTTTTTTCTTCTGATAAACACTAAAGATGATATTTTGTAGAATGCTGAAAACCTGTAATCATTGATTTACATAGTATTTGTTTTTCCTGCTACGGAAGTCAATGTTTTCAGCTTTTTTCCCCAATATCTTATTTTGTATTCAACAAAATAAAGAAAATCATTAAAGTTTGGAACCACTTAAGGAGTAAATAGTGAGTAAAGTTTTTTTGGGGGTGAACAATGGCTTTGACCCTAACTCTTCCCCTCTGACTGCACTAGGACCGGACAGCATTGCCACCTGATGAAATAGCGTGACAAAAAAGTGAAATGTCAGTTCAAAACTTTTGCCAAAAACACTAATGAATCACTTACATCCTCAGCCTATCACTCCTCATAATGCTAAATATTAGTATAATCAACATGTATAATACACGCACACATATTATATGTTATATACTGTATAATCAACATTCAGATTGACCTCCTGTGAACTCGCCTCTTCACCTGAACTACAACATGGCTGATCTGCTTCTGTCCCCTAATTGAAAAACATTGAGGGATTCCTTATGAGCATGGACAGAGAATGCCTCAGCCTATTATTGGTAACAATGTTAAATCTCAGTACAACTACAGTGGCTTGCAAAAGTATTCGCCCCCCGTGAACTTTTCCACATTTTGTCACATTACAGCCACAAACATGAATCAATTTTATTGGAATTCCACGTGAAAGACCAATACAAAGTGGTGTACACGCGAGAAGTGGAACGAAAATCATACATGATTTCAAACATTTTTTTTTTTTACAAATAAATAACTGAAAAGTGGGGTGTGTGTAATTATTCAGCCCCCTTTGGTCTGAGTGCAGTCAGTTGGCCATAGACATTGCCTGATGAGTGCTAATGACTAGAGAGCACCTGTGTGTAATCTACACTCTCTCCATCGCTGTCTGATATACAGCACAGGTGTTTAGGTTCTGTTACCTGACAAAACAGGATAAACACATGCCATTTAAACAGCAATCATTTTATTTAACTTTTTCTGAGTCTTAGTGTGCAAACCTCGAATCAAATCATTAATGTTCGCCAAGTAAGTGAATGCATTTTAAAAACTATTTTTCTGAAGTGGATTGTCTACTGGTGTCAACAAAATTCTAGCCATATGGCAATATTAGTATATTAGTTTATCAATTTCTTTCACAATACTGATTTCTGACAAACAGTCACTAGATTAGGAGACTGACAGGGATCATATTTATACTTTTACATTTAGCTGTTTAATCTGCTGTTAGTTTTACGTCCGTATTCACAGACTATATCCTGGCCTGCTGTACTGAATGTGAGTCCACTGCATTTGGCGCTGCTTGTGTCTGAACGCAGCCATAGTCTATCACATGATGGCAGGGAAAGGCACAGCCAATCAAAATGTTCATATGTGTTTTGGGGGCGGGAGGACTCAAGGAGAGAACGTGATTTATCCCTTTCTGCGTGTCTAGGTTAATGTTGACAGAACGATTTAAAAAAAAGTGGATTAAATTATTGGTGGGGACATTTCAATGGTCGGAGGATATTGGTGGGGACACATCCCCTCCGTCCACCCTAAATCTACGCCCCTGTATATATATAATTTAAAACTATTTATTCATTTGTCTTTTATTTACTTACTTACTAGCGAATGCTTTTTTAGGGCTCTAAAAACTACGGCAGTATTAATGACAATGGAATAGGACGTGTGAGTTGCACCGGTCACACACACACACACACAATAAATATATATATATATAATTAAATTCTTAAAACATCGTGTTCACCCATGCACTGAAAAAAAGAACTTGTAAGATTTACTTGATAAAATCCTCATAACAATTTGGACACAGATTTTAAGTAAATTTTATTGCTCCAATATTAAGGCTGAATCCCAACCCTTCCCCCTACCCTTCCATTTGACGCGTTCACGTGCAGGGGTAGTGGTGTCTCATTTCTCTTTTGGTTGGAGGTGTAGGGGGAGGGGGAAGGGCCAGATAGCCCTCCAAACGAAGATTTTTCAGGACCTCACTTCAAACGAAGGGCTAAGCGAAGTTTTCAACATGGCTGCTCACTCGAGCAAACAGACCCATAAATGTTAAGTCATTTTTGCCATTAATAAAGATTTTTATGACAAGTTTTCATTGTATGTATATTACCTTTAGTCTTGTGTCTGTGTTTATGGTGATGTTCTGTAAAGAAACGTTTGCAAAAAAAATCGCTAAAGTTTGATAGCGGATAGCACATATTGCACAATATTACAAATATATATTTTTATGTCACATACACTTTTACTGCATGCTACAAACAAATATGAAAGTTCAGTAGCACGGCATTTTGCCGAGCATTTGATAACGCATTGTTTGTTTTGCTTATGGCCATACACTATTGTTTTGCTTACACTAGTCTTACTTATTACAACGTGGCCACAGTTTTGTAATTTATATTCTGTATATGGACGGCTGAGGAAACCCGAAGACTCATCCGTGTTCATGGTGAAAATGAGCAACTTTTTTAAAAATCGAAATACGGCGCAAAAAACCTTTGGGAGTGCGTAATCTCTCTTATTGGAATGTGTGATAAACATCGGCGCATGTCCTCTGACGTAACATGGACACACAGGAATGTAAATGAACACTGCATTTATGACCCAAAAAATAAACGCTTTGAGATGATTTATTTGCCGTATGGTGTGTTTATTTGAATATGTTCAGTAAATTTATGAATTACACTCAAAGTGTCAGCGAAACCGGTTTGCAAATAATTTGTGTGTCTGTTAGGTGATGTGAGAGTGGGTTTTTCAAACTTGCAGTAAAACATTTTTGGGGGCAGTTTTTGATTCCCCCTTATCTAAGTAATGTAAAAACTTATATAGTCTTGGGTTAAAAAGTCTGCATTTCAACATGCATCCCCCACTTCCAAAGACTAAGCTCCTGTTGGTATAGCTCTTAAGGTCACTGTGGCACGCAAACCCCCTGACCACAATAAGGTGGCAATCCCTCGGGGGGGGGGGGGGGGGGATTTGTATGAAATTTGTATTGTATCATAATTTGTATGAAAAATACAAATTAAATAAAATAAATTATCCTTAATCCAGATTTTATCAATCAACGACATAATATTTATCTTAGCTGGATGGTCTAATTCTCAAAACCGTTTAACCTAAAGAAAAGCATAACACACTATAACTAGAATATTTACAAAACTGAAAGGTTTTCTTATGAATAATTAAAAAAAACATTATAACTCAAAAAGATCATATTATGTTTATATATATATATATTTTATAGTAACTGAACAGCTCTTTTCTCTCCAATCCACTCATACACCACAGTCTCCTATTTCTCTGTGCGCGCGCTGCAGCCTGTGAATGAATACACGCAGCGGAGGTTTTACATATTTAAAACGTAAAAAGGTGTCTCCATCATAAATAGCCCTGAATTAACTATATATATATATATATATATATATATATAGAGAGAGAGAGAGAGAGAGAGAGAGGAGAAAGGTGTTTTGCTGGCGAAAAACATTTTAGGCAGAGATGCCTGCTCGTTTGTTTTAAAACCCCCCAATTCTACCCCATTCCCGGAAACCGGTTTGATAACTTCACACCTTATGTGAATGAAAGGTGAGATGGGGGAATTACAGTGGGGGTAAGAACCTACTGTCTTATTTATGTAGCGAAAACACGAAATTAAACTAGATAACATGATCAGAGTTTTAATATTTATATTTAACTAGATGGAAGGCTTTTCAAGTCACATGGAAAAAAAATTCTGTTCAGTTCTACAGTTTATCCCACAGTTTATTCCATTGTCCAGCCTCAGGACAATGTAATCAATGTAATATGCTGTTTTCTGGTTAAATTTTTCTGATTGGACCCGTACATAGAAAGTTTATACTGTAAACATACTTTATATTATATAAAAAAATAAAAGAATCGCTCAAGTTTGCTAGCGGATAGCAGAGATTGCACGATATTACAAATATATATTTTTGTGTCACATACACTTTACTGCATGCTACAAACAAACTCACCCGTAATTGTCAGGTAAAATCTACTTAATTAAATTAACAATAAAATAAATCAAGTAAAAGTTACATAATTATACTTAATGTACAAATTACTTGATTATTTTAAATAAATCTAAAGTTAATGCATTGTTGTATCAGCAGGAACCTTGATTTTATGAAATTACTATCATTTTGTTTTGTGAGATTTTCCCTTAACTTGGTTTTATCAATTTATATTACTCCCTATAATAATGTAAACATTTCTAATTTATTTTTTGGAAAGAAACTTAAGTAATTATTTCATCTATATCTTTCATAAATCACACAACTAAAATATAATTAAACAGTTTATTCACCAACATTACCAAATATTTGTGACATTCACAGTCTAGATCCAAGTTGTCTTTTTAATAAAAGTGCATTCAGCTAAATTTTGCATCCATAGAAAAAAACTGCACGGCACCAGGGCCTGAAATACTTGTTTTAAACAAAATTGTGTAAAATAATAAATAAATAAAATACAGCATTCATTTAGAAATAAAATGCAGCAGAAAATACTTTAAACAAACTGTAGAATAAACGTTAAAACGTAATAGCCCTCTAAAGCAGTGAAGTTGCAACTTTCAAATCAGCACTCTGGACTAGTGCACTTAAAAGTATGCCATTGAAACCTTAATGCATGAAAACATTTTAAGATGAACATGTAAACACAACATGTAAACACTTGTAGTCAAGCCAAATCAAATGTTTTAAGATGATAACTTCATCTTTAAAGCTTGCACTTTTGGTGATAGCTTAATCCCATCAAGTTCTAGAAGAACTTTCTGAAAATAGCCTCTCCTTCAAGGATTATGGATACACCAACCGGTTCTTCCCCTTCAACAGCACGGACGACAAGGATTTTAAGAAGGTGTCACTTCGTCTGTCCCCCTGCATAAAATTTACAAGAAAATAAATGATTTATTTTGAGAAACAAAAAAAATCTGAATTGCTTCAACCTGTGCTGACTTCATTGAGAAAAAAAAATAATAAAAATAAATGATAATAAAAAAATTACCATCACTTCATATACTTCATATTGTTAAACTTGGGTTAAATTGCTTTAGCACTAATCTTGCATCAGTAAAACATGGCATGAGATGGCTTTACAGTGTCAGGAAATCCTATGATGAATGCTGAGTTTGTATTTAAAGGGTTAGTCCAAACATGAAAATTCGTTCAATAATTACTCATATTTATATATTCATTTGCATTTATATGCTTCTGTCCAATACAACAAACACTATATTCAAGGTATTAATAAATTGTATAATTAATAAGAAAACAATGCTTTACCAGGCAATCATGAAAGAGATCCTCTTCAGATTCACGTCTCATCTTTACGCTTTGTTTCTGTGAAAATATTTACATTGTATCATTACATAATCTTTTATTCTTTAGTTACAGCAGAATTCGTAGAAAACAGACAAAATAATGTATTTAGTCTTTCTAAATACCAGAATTGATTTTTATTTTGTTTTACTGTTCAAAAGTAGCAGTTATTCTTCAATGAATGTTTTCTATAATGAGGATTAACGTCTGCTTTGGAAGAGAGGTCAAATAAACAAATGTTCACAATGGGGAAAAAAAGTTAAATAAAATGCCTTTATTTCACTTCAGAGACCTATGAAAAAATAAATTCTAGTAAGTATAAAACGCCATGGTCAGTTTTTATCCCATATAATGTACACACATTATATGATAAAAAAAAAAAAAAAGGAGAAAAAAACAATGATCAGTTCTTATTCAGGACGTCCCATACTATATACACACCACATATGAAACAATTTTACTGCAGCATTTTTCAGATATGGGGCATTATTACATTTCAAAGGGGTATAAAGACCCCATTTCTAATAAGTGTAAAAGCTAAACTTACCTCGAACACGACAAACTCCAGCTGCAGCCACGCCGTGTTGTAACCTCCGTGATGATTCCCAACCGACTGATACACAGCGTGGGCACAGCGACTCCAAACACGCATGCGCAGTTTAATTTGCACACATTTTCGGCTTCAGTAGACACACAATACTTCAGACTGAAACAGAAAAAAAACAATGATCAGTTCTTATTCAGGACGTCCCATACTATATACACACCACATATGAAACTATTTTACTGCAGCATTTTTCAGATATGGGGCATTCTCTCTGTGTTGTTCATGAAGCTACCGTAATCACTGTAATATGCGCACTAAAATCAATCGCGGCTGGCTTGACCGTGTTTTTCTGAACCGCGGCTGGCTTTACCGCAGTAAATTAGAGCTGCTGTCAATACTGTATGAACATATGTACAGGTTCTTTACTCGTAACTCATTAATAAAGTTCGGCTTCAGAAAAAAAAACGTTTATTGCTAGTGCTCTTTTACCATTTAATGCTTTAACACACACGACTCAGTTTGTTCAGAAATGGCATCTAACTGGCGAGCCTTTGTCTGAACACGCCGTTTTCACTCGGGGTGGGGGTAAGAAACACACATCTCTGTGTATTAATCCGCGCGCTCGGTTCGTTATTATTTTATTTATTTATTTACCACAGGACCCATGGGGGCTCCGTAGGTTCAGTTTTTTACACGAAAACGGTGTTTTGTGAATCTCCACACTATTAAAAACTGAAATTGCTAATTGTACGTCCTGAGATTAGATGAACATTTATTGGGAGTCATGAAAGCGAGAATCACATCCAAAAAAGAAAGCTAAACTTACCTCGAACACGACAAACTCCAGCTGCAGCCACGCCGTGTTGTAACCTCCGTGATGACTCCCAACCGACTGATACACAGCGCGGGCACAGCGACTCCAAACACGCATGCGCAGTTTAATTTGCACACATTTTCGGCTTCAGTAGACACACAATACTTCAGACTGAAACACGACTGCCCCCTACAGGTAATGAAGGGCATGTTCACAGCTTCCCGCACGCAGCCGCGCAAAGCCGCGGCAAGTCACGGGATCCCTTTTCTCGAAACGCAGGTTTTTAATGGCGACATCTGTATGTGTGTGTGTGCGCGTGCGTGCTTTCTCTGTGTGTCTTGCCGAGGCGCTGCATGAGGCCGAGCGTGCTGAACCCATCATAGTCGAACATCGCGGCGAAAGAGCCGAGCTACCTTCTGCCGCTCGGGGGCACTTGGTAGGAGAACCTAGCCGTGGACAGGGCTACCCGTCACGGCTAGGCCACGAGCAAGCCTCCGAGGTTCCACACCCTGAGGCGCCGAGGACAACGTACCCCAGCAGCCGTCCCTGTTCCCCCAACGTGCGGATTCAGCATCCGTTTGGGAAATGTGAGAAATTGCGCTGGGGTTTACGTGGACTGTATGCTGGACGGCGTGCTGCTGCGGGCGCTCGTAAACACCGGCTCCACTTTTTCGTTACTGCATGCTGGATTATTGGGACAAAGCGAGTGTGTTTGCCGCCTGCCTGATCCAGCCTTCAGCATCCGCACCGTGTCTGGGAGCTACCTGAAGATACGGGCTCGTTGCACGGTGTGTGTCAACATAGGTGAGCGCAGTTATGTTCATGACTTTTTGCTGGGGAACATTGAGGAGAGATGTATATTGTGATTGGACATTTTAGAAAGGTGGGGTGCGGTGCTCAACTTAACGGATGGGACTCTGCGTGGGGACTTCGGCGTAGCTAGGTTGCTAACACCTAACACAGCTGCATGAAAAAGTAACACACACCCGGTGGGCGGAACTTCCGGAGGTCGCGCCACACAAACATCCGGTACATTACCGAACGAGTGTGCTAAATGAGCTTTTGAAGCGTAGCAGCGCGGGGTTGAATTCAACACAGACCGACACTTTAAGATCGTTCCTTAATGAAGTCGCGGATGTTTTCGCGGTAGATGAGCGCGATTGCACCCATACCAATTTGGTGCAGCACACGATAGATACGGGGAACGCAGCACCTGTTCGGTTGCATCCGAGACGTTTTCCACTAGCTAAATGGGCTGTTGCCGAACAGAAGCTTTGTGAGATGGCCGACGCAGGCGTCATTGAGCCAGCGTCCGGTCCATGGTCAATTCCGGACGATTCCTGATGTTTTTGTGTTGATTACCGGCGCTTAAACGCAGTAACTCGGAAGGACTCGTATCCGTTGCCGCGGATAGATGATGCGCTGGAATATGTCGCGGGCTCGGCTTGGTTTAGCTTGTTGGATCTGCGTAGCGGTTACTGGCAAGTAGAGCTCGCTCCGGAAGACCGACCCAAAACCGCGTTCTCGATCGGGCAAGGGCTATGGCAATTTTGGCGTATGCCTTTCGGCCTATGTAACGCCCCGGCTACGTTCGAACGGTTGATGGAAAAAGTGCTGGTGGATATTCCTCGCAACCGTTGAGTCGTTTACCTGGACGACTTACTGGTGCACGGCAAGGAGTTTGAGATTGCGCTAGCTAACCTACGGGAGGTATTTCTGGCTATCCGGCGGGCGAATTTGTAGCTCAACCCTAAAAAGTGCCAGCTGTTGCGGCAAGAGACCGTTTTTCTGGGTCACATAATTAGTGCCCAAGGGATTGCTACCAACCCAGCCAAAATCGCTGCAGTACAGAATTGGCCCGAACTGATAAATGTGTCGCAGCTACGCACCTTCCTAGGCTTAGCCTCTTACTACCGCTGGTTCGTGAAAAACTTTGCCATGATCGCCAGTCCGCTGCACGGGTTAACGACTGCACGGGTTAAAAACGCTAGTTTAGGTGCTCAATTTTAAAGAGCTCGAGGGGCAGTTAGCGCGTTGGCTCGAGCGGCTGCAAGACTACAGCTTCATTATCCAACACCGGGCCGGGAAGCTACATGCTAACACCGACTTTTTGTCTCGCCGGCCGTGCAGCGAATTACACTGTCAGTACTGCGCGCGGGTGGAGGAGCGCGTGTGCGGTCGCGACGTGGACCAATCTCCAAAACCGCCGATCCGCAACATTCCCCCCGTTAAATCCTCCGGACCCCCCGAGGGTGATCAGCAGACCGAGCCGTCATGCAGCCGAGTCTAGGGCACCATCCACAGTAGCGTCGCCTGTGCCACAGCTGGACAGTGAGCAGCTCGTTGCCGAGCAGGAGAATGACCCAGTTCTGCATCAAGTACTAGGTGGGGTTAAAGCGGGCCTGAGACCGCATTATACCGCGGTTGCTCATCTGGGGCTAGAGGTTAAAGCTCTCCACTCGCAGTTCAACTGCCTAGCGTTGCGGGAAGGTTTACTCTATCGCCGCTGGGAACGGCTTTGTGGCGCTGGCGAGTGTCTTCAGCTACTGGTACTGAGGACTTTGCGGGCATGTGTGCTGGGGATGGTTCATGGGCATGCACGTTCGGGACACTTTGGAGTAACTAAAACTCTGCGGTAGTTGCTCGCTCGCTTCTACTGGCCGGGCTGTCATACTGATAGCGAGCTCTTTGTGCCCAGATGTGACTTCTGCACGGCAAAGAAGGGCCCTACCCAGCGCTCGCGAGCACCGCTTCAGGACTTTCGGGTGGGGGCACCTATGGAGTGTATGGGCGTGGACATTGTTGGCCCGTTTCCCATTTCCGATCGCGGTAACCGCTATGTGCAACTTCGAGGCGGAGGTGTTTGCAGCGGTGTGCGAGCGCCTCGGGGTGAAGAAGACCCGCACCATGCCCCTTCATCCGCAAAGTGACGGCCCCGTAGAGCGATTTAATCGAACGCTCACTACACAACTTGCCATGCTTACCACCGATCGGCAACGGGATTGGGACGAACATTTGCCCCTCGTGCTATGGGCATACCGCTCCGCAGTGCAGGAGTCATCGCAGCTAACACCAGCTGCTTTAATGTTTGGCCGCGAGCTACGCACTCCCGTGGACCTTGTGTTTGGACCACCTCCGCAAGCGGACTTACCTTCGAAGCCGGGGTTGGATTATTTTTGTTCTTTGAAGGAAAAATTGTTTCGTGTTCATGAGTTGGCGCGCAAACACTTGGCGGCCGCCGGTGTTAAGCAGCGCCATTTTTATGACAATCACAGCCGGGGGTGAGACTTTGCACCAGGAGAACAGGTATGGGTTTATTCCCCTGGAAGGAAAAGAGGGCTATCCCCCAAACGTATGTCCCACTGGGTGGGACCCTGTACGGTGATCACCCAGCTTTCAGATGTCGTCTACCGGGTGCGGCTGGCGGGGCGAGCGTGGGTGATTGTGCTTCATCGAGACCGTCTCGCTCCCTACCAGCCACATGCCGGCGATACATCAACCGCTGCGGAGGCCGGACCGCCTCAGGATAATGTCCATGTTTCTCCCACAGAAGGACTCCGACATTCACAACGCCAGTGCCGACCGCCTGCACGCCTCAGAGACTGAAGGCACTGAGACTGGTGACCGGGGACAGTCACAGCTCGTTTGGGGGCAGTGTGGTGTGGACGGGACTGGCGACCGCCGGTTTTGGGCCAGAGTTGTGTTAAGTGTTCACCCTGTTAGGGAAGTGGTTTCAGTTAAGTGGCTACGGCCATGCGAGGGTATGTGTGTGTACTGTATGTGTAAGTAAGTGAAAGCAGATTTAATATGTATAAAATGAGCTCTACTACTTTTCACACACACACACACACACACACACACACACACACACACACACACACACACACACACACACACACACACTTTCAAAGTGGAATAATATTAAACTTAAAACCATTAGTAATGTTGGTAATTTGTTGCAATCTAAACGATCAGTAGGAAAATACATGAAAAAAAGAAGAAAAGTAAAGTCTTGTAACTTGTGCTGCACTTACCTTAAGAGGCCACTAGAGACGCTGTAGCTGCAGATGAATGTCACTAGTATCATTTAACATCACATGTGCAAAATGTAATACAGAATGTAGACACTTTTTCCAGAAAGAAAAGATAAATGGCTTTGTTTTGTGAAACATGAAATAAAATAAATGAATAATAATAATAATAATAATAATAAATAGATAAAAAATAGTCGATGACATGATGACATGTAGATGATATATATATATATATATATATATATATATATATATAATGATTCAGTTCTGCTGTGCAGTAGAAATGTGACATATACTGTGCTAAATTTGCTCTTCCTGTCTTAGCACTTATTGTAAGTGTGTGTGATGTGTAGAGTGTGTTCATTATGATGAGACTCGGTGCAGCAGTTGGTCAGTGTGTGTTTAGCTCTAATTCTCTCTCTGGATTAATGTGTGTGTTTGGGTCGTCAGTAAGAATGCAGGTGTGTTTTCTTCTCCTCCTCATACAGCTTCATGTCACTGAAGGTGAGTCTCTCTCTCTCTCTCTGTGCGTGTGTGTGTGTGTGTGTGTGTGTGTGTGTGTGTGTGTGTGTGTGTGTGTGTAAAAAAGTTTTAGAACTTATCCTTTAATATCTTTAAAAAATAAAGTTAAACTGTAATCTTATGGAAATGTAACATGCACACTGAGAAACTGAAAACATTTGCAGGAATTTAAAATATTTCTGTTTGCCATCATTTGTGTGTGTGTGTGCCCTGCGATGGATTGGCACCCTGTCCAGGGTGTACCCCACCTAGGGCCCGAAGTCTCCTGGGATAGGCTCCAGGTCCCCCGCGACCCTGAACACAGGATTAAGCGGTATAGAAGATGATGAATGAATGAATGTTTGCCATCAAACCAGATGCAAAACAAAATGTGAGAAAATGATGATGGGACTTTATCATTTTCTCTTATTATTTAACACTTATTAAATAAGAACTTTGTACCAGAGCTTTATTAATCCCCGTCTATGTCCTGAGTTCATGTAGAACGCTGAGTCTCCTTCATCATCAAGGGCCAGAGGTAGCTCAGTGGTTAAGGCATTGGACTACGGTTCGGAAGATCCCAGGTTCAAACCCCACAACCACCAAGTTGCCACTGTTGGGCCCTTGAGCAAGGCCCTTAACCCTCAACTGCTCAGATGTATAATGAGATAAAAATGTAAGTTGCTCTGGATAAGAGCGTCTGCCAAATGCCTAAATGTAATCATGCTTGGAGTTCTAGTTGTTCCTGCCTCGTCCCCCTACAGCTTGCTCTTGGCTGTTACTCATGGAGGTTCTTACAGCGTCGTACATGTGCTTATACTACAAGGCTTTGAGACAATCATTTTAAAGATGCTTGAAACACTGGGGTGTGTACACTGTTTACTGAGAACATCCACCACTTCTGTAACCTGCTCACCCATGTGGTGTGATCACACTCTCACTTCCTCCTCTAACAGTTTGTCTCTTTGGTCATGTGTCACTAAAATAGAAATGTGTTTCAGCTCTTCAGATTACTGCAGAGGAACACAAGATAAAAACAGTCTAGCCCTGTAGGTTTTAGTTTTAGTGTGTTTAGTGTGTGTTGGTGAATGCAAGTTTTGGCTGGAGGTTGTGTGTGCATGCAAATTTTGTGTGAAATCATAAAGGCACTCTAGAAGTTTGTCTGTAACATCTGATGTACAAAACACACACACACACACACACACACGGTTGTCAACATTCAACTCATACAACTCCCCTCGCAAATGTATAACCAGCTGCTTAATTTGCAGTAAAGAGTTAATAATAATATAAAGAAGCTGTCACGGCATGCACAGGAGATGAGTGTGCGCCTCAATCTGTTATTGCTCCTCGCTCACTCCGTAGGCTCACTAGGTAGACGACCTTCCCTTCTGCAGGTGTGTAAAGGGGCGGGGCCACTGGAAATGGGCATGGCTTCAAAGCAATCTGTGCTAATGTATTATAAAATTATTAATTTATCAAAGCAGGGGAGATCAGCTCAGTGTCTGGTCTGGTGCTAGAGATCCACAGAACAGAGTCAGGCGGCGACACTAAACACGTGTAAGTGGGGCATGAAAGCTGGGTGATGTAACGTGCACCAGGGACCTCAAAGTAAACTGAATGCAGTCCCCTGATCACCGTGTGAAGGACAGCCGCATGAACACTGAACGACTCCCACTGCACTCGTACTCTCGGGTAGAGCCGGCCTTCGGTATCCAGCCACTGAAGAGGGCATCTATGTTAAGGCCCCAGTGGAGAGCTGGGAGGAGCCGGTTGGCCCAGAAAAGACGCCTTTTGCTGCAGATTTGTTGCTGCTCATTAACAGATCATTACCTGGTGTGTTTCTACAGGCTGCAGGCTGGATGGAGACAGTGACATAAAACCCATCACTGCATACACAGGAGGCTCAGTACTGCTGCCCTGCTCCTGCACTGACCTCCATAGAACACCTGGGACAGTCACATGGTGGAAATACACAAATGTAAATAAATGGATAGAGATATCTCCTGAGAGTGATCAGTACAAAGACAGATTTCAGCTGCTTAATGATCACTCTTCAGGAAATCTCTCTCTGCTCATATCACACCTGACTGTAGAGGATGGAGGACGTTACAGGTGTAATCTTACAAAAAGTGAATCCAGACTTTTCAGACTCACTGTTGAAGGTAAATGAGTCATTTTTATACACAACGCTACTTCAGTGATAATCTCATGACAGATTAACCTGATGTTGTAACAGTAATGCAATATGTTGATGTTTGTTCATTCTCCAGGTTGTACACTGAATCAGCAGACAGTGAGTGTGACTGGATATGAGGGACAGTCTGTCCTTCTGCCCTGCTCCTGCTCTCAACTACAAGCCAAACCACACACTCTCAGATGGATCTCTTTTAAAGGACCTGATAAGAAAGAAATCTTCCCAACGGACGAGACGAATCTCTACACACACAGAGTTCAGCTCATTAATGATCATCATCCAGGAAATCTCTCTCTACTCATATCACACCTGACTGTAGAGGATGGAGGAGATTACAGTTGTAGCATCAATGGTATGGATGCAAGTGTCAAACTTACAGTAAAAGGTAAAATTATGTTCTGAATATAAATCACATGTAAAGCTCACTACAATACTCTATGTACAGGAGCATATTAGAAATGAAAAATTACTGTGTAATAAAATGATGTGATAAATATTTAGCAAATCTGACCACCAGAATATGTATCATGAACTAAAATGTAATAATCAGATGTAAAATATTTATTCTTTGTGTTTTTACCTTGTTTGTGTTTCTGATTATGAACTCTGTGTTTTGACCTTCATACCAGCTTCACCTAATCCTAAACCAGGTACCTCACACACCACTGATACACACCAGAATGTAAAGTCTTAGTCAGTACATTAGAATATCAGCTCACAGCGTGAATACTAACTTTGTCTGGTCTTTCACTTCCTGTAGGTGTCACAACACAAACCCCAGTGATTAATGACAAAACAACTGCACACACTGAAACATCTTCTGAAAAAGGTAATGATCAGTACAGCACATCAACTTCTGTTCATTTCTTTATTTGTTATTTGTTCCTTTGATATTTACCAAAGCAGAATCGTCTCTTAAAACTACTTTTCATTAACAGAGACCTCTTTGTATAATCCGTAATAATAATCCAGATGGTTAGTCAGTAAAACACTAGACTACATGGAGCATCTATCAGACTCCTCCCTGTGAATTTTAGAAATTGTTTTTATAGAAATGATAACGTATCGTAACATACAGTATACAGTACAATAGTGAGAACGAGTTCATTAATATAAACCAGTGTTTATCCTGTTAGGGTTAGATAATGATTCAGCACTGGTGATTAATCTGACCAATCAGAATGGAGAATTCAACCGTCATGTGTCCTTTTTACTTTTTCACACAGAGACTCCAACAAACCCGCATCCTCACTACACCACCATCATCATCTGTACTGCTGCTGGGATTCTGCTGATGATGATACTCGGAGGAGTCATGTGCTGGAAACACAGAGGTACACACACACACACACGCACGCGCACACACACACACACACACACACACACACACACACACACACACACACACACACACACACACACACACAGATATCTGCAGTCTCACCCGTCTGCTTTCATTCTGTAGAACAGAGACGAGGACAGACTGAGACCAGTGATGGACAAACAGGACAGAGAAGACAGCAGCATGCGAAGGTGAATACGTGTGTGTGTGTGTGTGTGTGTGTGTGTGTGGAGGGAATGTTTGCATTTGTTCTTATGCTTCTTTCTTTCTACAGAATGACTCTGATGTCCTGTATACTGTTATAAACCCACACACACCATCCAACACAGAAGAAAAGGTGTGTATTAATCTAACAGTCTGTATCTTATATTTCCTCTGTTTGTTGACGTGTTGTTTATGTTCTGTTCCTGCAGGATGATGTGATGTACTCGACTCTAGTCCACAGTAACACCATTACAGCAGTACACACTCCAGTGATATCAGAGGATACTACACTGTATGCCATTATACAAACTAACTAACACACACATAAAAAATGTAACAGTATTTTTTTGACACATTCATGTTTTTTGTCTCATTTTGATTTAGATCTTTAAATCATCAGTTTAATCCAGAAATGTATAATTTATTATTTGAATATACTATGTAAATCATACCAATCCGGCACTGGTGGCTCAGTGGTAGGTGTTTCGCCTGCCATGTGGAAGGTTCGATTCCCAGCCAGTGCCTAAACCCCCCATCCACTGGATGCAGTGCCGGTCCCAAGCCCGGATAAAATGGGAGGGTTGCGTCAGGAAGGGCATCCGGCATAAGACCTGTGCCAAGTTGTAGTGCGGACTGGATAGTCCGCTGTGGCGACACCTTGTCAGGAGCAGCCGAAAGACCAACATGTAAATCATACCAATCCACATGACTAAATCTGTCCCCACACTGCCACCATGTGGCCAAAAACTGTAACTGCACCTAAGGTAATGAATCGACCACCCAAAAATATTCCTATAAAAATGATTAATAGAAAATATAAAGTAAAAATGAAACTAAATAACCTGAATCTTGGCTGTGTGTGTGTGAGAGAGAGAGAGGAGAGGAGGAGGAGGAGAGGGGTTATTGTGTAGGACGACTTTTACACAAACACACTCATACACAGATGCATGGATGTTGGCTTTAGGAATGAGACACATGTACTGAGACCAAGCATTGGAGATGATTACCCACAATCCCGCAGCACAAGAGAGAGAAAGAGAGCGAGAGAGAATCACCATTGGTTCAGATCATTGGCTTGGCAGTAAAAGTGTATCAGACTGCTCGTAGTGCAAAAACCTAGCTCATTTATCAAGTTACAATTTATTTATTTTTTTTTTTTTTGCTTGTTTCATCTACTAAGTTACTCGCAATCCAAGGTTTTACTGGTATGTGTAATGTAACAGTGTCTCTGAGGGGAATCCCAGTCGCCATTTTATCTCAGAGCTGTTTTCCACATTCTGGGGATTTTCTGGAATTAGGATTATTCAGCTTTACAATACAGACATTTTCTATTGTCCTGCTCCCGAACTGATTCATTGATACCAGTGAGGCCGAGTCATTTTTAAACATTCACTTATACACTGAAAATATTGTATATAATTGTAAATATTGGGATCTGGTGCACTGCAGTGTCTATTTTTATACAGTACACGTGAGCTACTACAATGATTTATTTGCATCTATGAATGTGTATATGTGTATCTGTGCAAATTCTTCTTAACTCAAATGTCCCTAAGTCTGGGACTACCTGTATTGCTCAAAGATATATATATATATATTTTTTTTTTTTAATTTTTTTATTTTTATAAAACAAAATTCAACCCACAAAACAAAGGAAGCAGTTTGTCTACTATGAAAAAAAAATAACATCCATGAATCTATCACTCGTGATTTAGGCCTCATCAGACCACAGAGACGTCGCTGATTAAAATGGTAAATGACTTTCTACTGGCCTCCAATCAGGGTTGCTTGTGTTGCGTGAGTTTAGTGCAGTGACTGATCTTACTATTCTCCCTGATAGATTAGAACATGTTGTAGTTAAGTTCTCATCTCTCTCCTTTCTCTGGACTGTGTATAATGAAGTAGTCAACCCAACAATTTCACCATTTCTGTCACAAGCTAATACAGATCTCAGAGCTCCAACAAAGTTACATATGGGAGAAAGTCTAATTGACTGTCCCACACATTATTAACACTTAAAAGGACAATGCTGAAGCATTTACAGAAGAAATGTGGCTGCAAAACCGTCATGAATGAGATAACATGGCCCTTAAAGCTCAGGGCATATACTGTATTTGTTTTGCTGTTTTTTTTTTTTTTTTTTTTAATAGACATACATAGAGGATATATAAAGTACAGAATAAAGAGACATATAATTTTTTTATAATAAAATAGTAAATATAATAAACTGAATTTTAGTTTTTCAACCAACTTCCCCAAACACGACGGAGCAAAAAAGTAGAAAGGCACAAAGGCAGAGACATAGCACAAAGACACATGGTCACGTTTTTTATGGTTGTTTTCGATTGTTTCTATGACCAATAATAATAATAATAATAATAATAATAATAATAATAATAATAATAATATGCTCATATTCTGATAGTGATAAAATTTACCCTTGATAAAATTAATGATAACTTTTGTTCTACTCGACATATCCGAAAACCCAAATACACAGTCTGACGTCTGAAGCCGCCCTGTTAACACACACCAAAGAGGCTTCTACTGTATATAAGCACATATATACTGTATTTTTTACTCGTCATTGACCTATGCTGAGGAATATCTGTGCCACTTGGGGTTTAAGGGATCAACAGTTGGAGTTGGATCACATAAATAAAAGCTATGTTTAATAGTGAAAGTAAGAGCATGTCCATACACACAATGTTATGAGCGTTCACATCAGAAACAAAGGCTTCAGTTTGCTAGGGAGCATAAAGATTGGACTTTAGACCAAAGGACAAAGGTCATGTGACCTCATGAGTCTAGATTGACTCTAGTTGTTGAGAACTCTGTATTTGGCAATGCAGCATACTTTATTATTATATTTAATATTTTAATATTAAAACTACACTTGGTGATTTATTGCGGCTACATTTACTTTTACATTTGCTTCTGAACAGTTTTCATGTATATTTAACTGAATTCTGACCAAAACAAAGAGTATAAAACTATCTAGCATCAATAAACATATCTACAGCATAAAGTACAGTATGATGCATAAGTAATATATCAGAGTAATAAATCTCTTTGGGACGTGTTGTTATCTGTTTCATCTCACCACATTGTTGCTGATTATTTTCCGGTAACTCCACCAGACTGAGTGTTTTAATCCTCACTAAATTTGTAACCCTGGAACACTGGCAGTGAAATATATATATATATAATATATATAATATATAAGCCAAGTTTATGATCTGAGAAATACAGTGAAATACATGCAGAGTTGCAGTGCTGCACACGAACACAAGATAAAAACAGACTAGACATGTAGATTTCATATTTTCTGTCCTAGATAAAAGTAAATTCATTGTAAATGTCAAATCTAACTCAAAATATATTCCTGCTAAATGTTCATGCATTTTCCCCCAGAGAAAGGTGCTTGTGAGCATTGCGTGATTTATTTCATCCGTTTTCTCCGATATCACCTGCATGACAAACTTGTAAACATTTTGCGTGTCTCAATAGAAACATCAGACAGAGAGATGAGAAACTTCCATCAAATGTCCAGGTGGGTTTGGTTTCTGCAAAAACATGAAGAGTTAAGAGCTTTGAATAGACATTGTCCGTACTGACATACATAAATATTTAAAAGAAATTCTAGTAATATACAGTATGTGCATCTAGTGTGCAGCTGCACTGCTGTCAGGGTTGGATAATGATTCAACATTGGTGATTAATCTGTCCAATCAGAATGTAGAATTTAACCCCCATGTGTACTTTTTACTTTTCTCCTGTTCCTCATTACACCACCATCATCACCTGTACTGCTGCTGGGGTTCTGCTGCTGCTGCTGATACTTGCAGGAGTCATGGTTGGGGAATCACAGAGGTACAGTATACTCTATATATACTGTATATTACCTGATTCATATTGATTTATGAACACATGTGGGCAGGATGCATTAGCATTAAGAGTTATTGCTTATTTCATGCCAATATTGTAATATTTTGACATTTGTATTTCACTTAAATGTGACCCACTTTACATTAACGTGTGCTGCGGATGTACATTACTGTACTGGTTAAGCACAACAGACATGGTGGTGGCTGACAGAATAGCTTATAGCTCTTAACAATTAAAAAATCTACTATCTACTATCAATCAAAGTTACAGAATAGACATGTTCACCTTTTGAAATTTATGTTCATTTATGTATTCTATATTTGCTCAGGGCTCCTTTAGGATCATCAGTGTGGCATAGCATGGAGGTGATCAGCCTGTGGCACTGCTTAGGCTTTATTGAAGACCAGGTTGCTTTGACAGCAGCTTTAGCTCATCTGTATTGTTAGGTCAGGTGTTTGTCATCTTTCTCTTGACAGTAACACATAGATTCCCTATGCAGTTCAGGTCAGGTGAGTTAGCAGGGTAATGAAGCACATTAATATCATAGTCAACAAACCAGTTAGTGTTATTTTTGGCACTTTGGGCATGTAATGCTGGAAGAGGAAATCGGCAGCTGCATAAATCTTGTCAGCAGACAGAAACATGCTTGACAAGTGCAAGACAATGCTTGACATTCTCCTTAAGGTTGCGGTCATTGTAGAGCAGTGGTTCTCAAACTTTCAAGCCCACGACCCCTAATTTAAAAAGATCGACAAGATCTCGTGACCCCCACTATCAAAAATAAACAATAAACATAAGCTGTTCACAGTATTTTGACTACATTTATTATACATCAAAATAATTTGGGCTTATTTCAATGGGAAAGCTGTACTGTACTTGTTTTTGGCAGCACAAAAGCTTCATTCGTGGCCTGATGATTGATACAGCTACCCGCATATCATCTTCCACATCTTGATGTGAGCTGTATTTCTTTTTTTATATATGTAACAACGGAAAAAGACTGCTCACACAAATATGTAGATCCAAATTGAAGCAGTACATCCACTGCTGCACGGGACAACTCGTGTATTCGGTTGCTACGGCAACTTAGTGAATACTGATACTGATACTGCACTTTATGAATTCTTCCTCATATTTCCGACGTTTCCTACTTTCTGACGGGGTCTTCCTCTTTTGCTTGGTCGATGTACATGGTTCCGATGACTCAGGCAAACAATTTCCTTAACATTTTTAGATTTGCGAATAACAAATTTATCCATCTCGGCAGTTGCGGTTTTCACGCTGTTGCAATAACTAATGAGTCAGTCGCTGCACAGTGATGTCATCTTTGAGTCACAATTTTTTTTAACACTCAATTTACATTTAGGCATTTGGCAGACACTCTTATCCAGAGCGACTTACATTTTTTTTATGTCATTACACATCTGAGCAGTTGAGGGTTAAGGGCCTTGCTCAAGGGCCCAACAGTGGCAACTTGGTGGTTGTGGGGTTTGAACCTGGGATCTTCCAAACCGTAGTCCAATGCCTTAACCACTGAGCTACCCCTGGGCCCTATTCACACTCACACCCAATCAGTAATATCTTTACAATTCAGAAAATATTTATTTATAGCATTTACTTGTAATACTGAAAAGTGTGTATTATAATCACAAAGAATATATAATTTTTTAATGCCTCTCGCGACCCCTTGAAATTATTCTTTTCATGAATGCGCTTTGATACAGTAACTTCTGTATGAGTGATCATCATCAGTTTTCAACATGCATGTAACAAACTAGACTAAGAGATACACAGTATTCATATGGAATGAATAGTCATTTACTCAAACTGCAATATTCTAATATTTTTGGATACCAGATTTTTTGTATTTTAATGAGCTGTCAGGCAGAATAATTATAATGAAAACAAAATATTTCTTGAAATATAAATATTTTACTCTACATATAATGGGTCTAGAATATGCTGTATGAGAGTTTGACTTTTTGAGTTAAATTAAGTGATGTTGGGGGCGTTTCTAGGATTTTCAGTTAAGGGGGGCTCAGCCCCCATAGATGTTTAACACATATTTGGTTTGTTCAGAATCAGTACTAAAATGAGTCTTCTTGATCACACATGCTGTTTACCGTATAAACCTTTTTCTATGTGCAGGTACAATCAGAAAAATGTAACCATAAAACAGCATATAACTTTAAACTTACATTGATTAGCAAAATAAACAACACACCTATGAGGCTGGACAATGGAATAAACTGTGTGGGGGCCAATAGTGTCAAACATTTATCTGGTAAATCTTTGACAATACTGCTGCTTTTTGTTGGAAACTGGCAGACATTAAAAAATGTGAAAAATAGTTTCTGATGCAACGACTTCAATCAATGTTGGGGACACAGTGTTAACATGCCTCGCTTTCAGAGAACTGAACTGTAGAACTGAACTGGAGATGGAAGGGTTTTCAGGTCACATGGTTGTGGGTCTCCAGATGAGCAGCAGGCCTGAAGAATAGAACATCTTTTTTTTATGTGACTTGAAAAACCTTCCATCTACAGTTAAATATAAATATTAAAGCTTTGATCATGTTATCTACTGTAGTTTAAATGAGTCTTTTAGCTACATAAATAAGACAGTAGGTTCTCTATTCAACCCCTTAACATTTCATAGCTACTAGGCTATTTATTCAAATTCATTAATATAGACAAACATTATTTTAATGTAATTAAACAAAGCATCTTTTTAATATAATTCTTTTTTGTTTCTATTCATTTAAAAAAGTAACTTTTTCTAACTCAAAGTGACAGAAACCCTACTCTAAGGCTAATAAATGTATTTTACGATTTGGGACATTATTTAATACAATATTTATAAAAAAAAAAACAGGATTTTTCTATCTCTGTAAATCACACTGCTATACAGTTAAACGAGGCACTGAATGCTGTCTGTCACTATTTTTAATCATTTATGTTCATAACTCTATGGTAGTTAATGCCATATGCACTGTGTAATGTTTTATATAGACAGTTAGGTTTTCCAATTAAAACAGTAACAGCATGATTGATGTATAAAGTAGACTGTAGGGTCATAGAGTCTGTATTAAGGGCTTCATGTTCACTAGAGGAAACAGCTGGTGTGATGAGGGTGAACACAGTGAAGATTTAACTGATTAATCCCTCATGACATTTTGTAAACTGTATTTATGAGAAAGGACTGCACTGATGCAGATATAACAATTTATCATAAACACACACCTTGACTTAATCCTCCCTCTGTGATGGTGAATTGAAGACCCGCTGAAACACGGGGAGGAGCCGAAGTCTGCCGACACTTTCATATGAAATTTAAAGTGTTACGATGATGGGGGACCAGCAATTTGTGTGAAGTTTATGGAGAATTTTTAGGGGGGCTGAGTACAAATGTTGGGGGGGCTAGCGACGCCCATGAGTATAAATAAACGTGCCTTGTAGTGTTATAGATAAAATGACAGAGAAAAGAAAAATGGATATAAGATCATTTTTCAGTGACCTAAACGGCAAGTAAGTACAACAAGTTCACATATTAAGGCAATTTGGCTTTAAGAATGGGTGCTTATGAAAATACTAATGTCACAATATCAATCACAGACAAAGGAGACAGAAATTATTGAGGGACAGGTAGACCAGGCTCAATCAGATCTACAGTGTCAGGTAAGTGTGGTGCTTTTAGTGAATGACAATATTATTGAATTATCTGATAAGACAATAATTTAAAAGGAATAGTAATAAAACTGAACAGGTAAGCTGAAATAAAATCAGTAGCAGCATTAGCTCACGCTAGTAAACTAGTTACTTATTTTAATTATTATGGTAGTCAATATTAATTCGAAATAAGGCTGAGAAACATTATTTTTAATTAATATTGACCATTATAATATTTACTAGCAGGAGTTAATGCTGCTACTGATTTTATTCCAGCTGACCTGTTCAGTTTGATTGTGATTCTTTTCACTTGGCTCTGGTAGATCAGGGGGTTGGTGTTGGTCATCATCAGCCAGCACTGGTTCATCATCACTGACCTGCTTACACTGATGATCTTACACTGCATCACGATGATACCCCATGTGAAATGTTCATGATATCTCACAAACAAAAAGACCAAGCTGTTTTTTCCTCATAAAGTGTGTAGGTGAAATTCCACCCATACAATCTCACATTCGCGTTCAACTTCCCACACACCGGACTGCATTACCCACAATGCATCTCCCACACTGGACTACACTCCTGTAAACAGCTGTCGTAAATCAACCTCTCTCGCGCCCGTGCGATCAACGCACTCAACCATATGAGTAGGAAAGAGATGCAATATTATGGTTTACGTCATTAAAAAAAAAAGAATTTATATATATTTATTAATCGCCTATGATAATAAATACAGGTCAACATTTGTAACTATCATCAATACAATATGGAATTTACTCTTCACTACTGCTTCATGACTGATTGGTTGCCGTGTTAAATATTCGTCATAGCAACAAAGCTCTGATTGGACTGAAGTAGCTGCAGGAATTTTCAGTCAGAACGGAGAGCGGGAATCACAAACAACTGAAGCACTGCAGTGATTTTATTAATATAACTCGACATTAAAAACAGTGTATTTGAATTATCAGCCCAGAAAACGGTGTTATTTTAATGTGATTTTTATTATTTTGTGATTAGTTTTTCAGTCGCACTTCGTTATCTGATAATGACCTGAGACAGGACACGCCCACACGCTATTCACAGAGAAAACCGTCTGGGTAATCTACATACACGGCCACGCCCCCAACACTCGCGCTCCAAAAGAGAGAGACACACACACAGATTAAGGGAGCTTTCTGCGCGCGTGTGTGGAAGATGTGTGGAAGATGTGGAAGACGTTTTTTTTTTTTTTTATAGAAAAACGAATCACTTGAAACAGTTACATCAATGGGCTAAAATGGGAGAGAACTTACTTTTCTTAATAGATGAAAAGTTGGTCTAACTCAACTAGAGAAATATAATTAATTTAGCCCACAACCAGCACTACTTAATCTGACTTAAATATTTGAATTAATGTTGAGTCAGCATAAGATTTTGAACTGGGTTCAACTAAACAGCAATTTAAAATATTTAGTTTGGACAGCAAATTTCTTTAAACTTGAAAAAACTGTGCAACTTTTTAAATTCAAATTTTATTTGTCACATACACAGTCATACACAGTATAATATGCAGTGAAATGCTTACACGACCGCCAGTGACCTTAAAAAGAAAATAAAAGCTTGTACGTAAAATAAATAAATAAAAAGGAAATACTAAAGAAATAAATTTAACTAGTAAAATTAACTGTACAATAAGGGCATAATAAAATATTGCAAAATATAGAAATATAGGGGTGTGTGTATATATATATATATATATATATATATATAGAGAGAGAGAGAGAATTAAAAGTGACCATGGTTGTGCAAATATGCATGAAAGGTGACTAATGAAAGTGACGTGCAATTGTCCAGATGTATAAATCTTTAGTGCAAGTGTGTATGAATGTGTCCATGATTGTCCAGTCAGTGTTGTGAGCTTAAAAAGATGTTATTAGTCCTGTGTGGAGGTGTGATTGTGATTGAGAGACCTTATCGCCTGCGGGAAGAAGCTCCTCCTCAGCCTCTCTGTGTTGGCCTTCAGGGAGCGGAATCACTTCCCAGACCACAACAAAGAGAAACAAAGTTTTACTAAACTTTTTATGTTGAGGCGGTGTAAAGTTTTTAAGTTGTGTAGTAGAAGAAGCGAGTTGCTCTGTCCGCTGTGATTGAGTAGCTCCTGCACCAGGAAAGCTTACCAAAACACACACACGTTGTCTGTCAGAAAGGTCTCTGTTTATTAACAGTAAAAGATGTGGTTTTTATATGTTTGACCAAACGCCTGTGCCATAGACATATGTTACTACAAAGAACAAAACCCATTGTTAATGTCCTGGTGAGATCCTGAAGGTGTCCGTCCAGAGACGAATCACAAGTTGTTGGCTCGAGTTAGGGGGAGAGGGGGAAGGAGACAGAGTGAGATGGAGAGAGAGGGAGAGGGAATGAGAATGTGAGCATGGGAGCGTTCGCACGTTTAAGAACAGATGCAAGAGGAGACACAAAGATAGCAGCAGGAAATATTTAACATGTTATTATCAGATCTATGAGGAAGAGAGTAGAAATAACTCTGTTATATATAAAATAATTCTAACATGTCGCTTTTTCTTTTTTTTAATAGTGTGTGTGTGTTTGAAAATCCACTTTTCACAGGAAATGTTGTTACGACCCGCAACATGTTGGTCGCTGTTTGTTTTATGCGTCTGCGTTGCTGTGCTTCGTAGCATGTGTGTATCAGTGTTGCCAACTATTTTCAATGGAGAAGTCGGCAAATGTCGCTAGATGACGTCATGCGTATATTTGCATATTGATGACGTATTTACGTCGTATTTGCGTTCTGCGTGTTTTCCCTAATCCTTCTTCATGTGTCCAATATAAAACTGTTATCAATTACGTTACATATTTTCTGTCAGACAACAGTCTCCAGGTATTTCGACTGCCACTACGCCAGCGGCTGCCTGACCTTCCACAAGTGCGCTTCCGCCCTGAGTGACGTATTCATATATGAGAGATACTATGTTGTTGTTTTTTCCCAGTATAATGATTCACTACAGTAAGACACTGTGTGCATGCAACTTAACTTAAAACAGGTTAAACATTAATAGTTATTTTGAATATTAAGACATGATGATTGATTGATTTTTATTTATTTATTTTTTATTTATTTATTTTAGCAACTGATGAAACATTTAATCAGTGTAGTAAAAAACGAGAGATCACTTTGAATGACTGGTTAATTTTTTTTTATTCACTTAGAGAAGCTGGTACCTTGTGAACGTCTTCGCTGGAGTTTCTTGAATGAATAAAAAGGGATTCCACGCTCGAGTCGTGATTGGCTGGATCAGTTTGTGACGAAACATCGCCAACTCCTCTTCAGTTTAGACAATTAAAACAAAAAAACTTCTTCTTTTTTTTTTTCCAGCATTCATCTAAAAGCAAATGTTTCATGTGATAAAAATGTAGGATTTGGAATGTATCTAAGGCTGACGCGTAGACAGAATAGTAATAACGAGAAAAAGAACGAACTTTTATCCGGGAATTGTCAACATATGTTATGTTACGACCACTTTGGATGGAAACGTTATGGGTCTAACTATTAATTTTTCTAAATTAGTTTTTAGTACATCTACTGGGAATTAGTTTTTTCTTTTTTTTTTTCAGAATAAAGTAGAGAAATACATACAGTGGTGTGAAAAACTATTTGCCCCCCTCCTGATTTCTTATTCTTTTGCATGTTTGTCACACAAAATGTTTCTGATCATCAAACACATTTAACTATTAGTCAAAGATAACAGAAGTAAACACAAAATGCAGTTTTTAAATGAGGGGTTTTATTATTTAGGGAGAAAAAAAAAATCCAAACCTATATGGCCCTCTGTGAAAAAGTAATTGCCCCCTGAACCTAATAACTGGTTGGGCCACCCTTAGCAGCAATAACTGCAATCAAGCGTTTGCGATAACTTGCAACGAGTCTTTTACAGCGCTCTGGAGGAATTTTGGCCCACTCATCTTTTCAGAATTGTTGTAATTCAGCTTTATTTGAGGGTTTTCTAGCATGAACCGCCTTTTTAAGGTCATGCCACAACATCTCAACAGGATTCAGGTCAGGACTTTGACTAGGCCACTCCAAAGTCTTCATTTTGTTTTTATTCAGCCATTCAGAGGTGGATTTGCTGGTGTGTTTTGGGTCATTGTCCTGATGCAGCACCCAAGATCGCTTCAGCTTGAGTTGACGAACAGATGGCCGGACATTCTCCTTCAGGATTTTTTGATAGACAGTAGAATTCATGGTTCCATCTATCACAGCAAGCCTTCCAGGTCCTGAAGCAGCAAAACAACCCCAGACCATCACACTACCACCACCATATTTTACTGTTGGTATGATGTTCTTTTTCTGAAATGCTGTCTTACTTTTACGCCAGATGTAACAGGACACACACCTTCCAAAAAGTTCAACTTTTGTCTCGTCGGTCCACAAGGTATTTTCCCAAAAGTCTTGGCAATCACTGAGATGTTTTTTAGCAAAATTGAGACGAGCCTTAATGTTCTTTTTGCTTAAAAGTGGTTTGCGCCTTGGAAATCTGCCATGCAGGCCGTTTTTGCCCGGTCTCTTTCTTATGGTGGAGTCGTGAACACTGACCTTAATTGAGGCAAGTGAGGCCTGCAGTTCTTTAGATGTTGTCCTGGGATCTTTTGTGGCCTCTCGGATGAGTTGTCTCTGCGCTCTTGGGGTAATTTTGGTCATCCGGCCACTCACCTCAGGTTCACCACTGTTCCATGTTTTTGCCATTTGTGGATAATGGCTAGAAATAAATGGCGCTGGGCGTGGATTGAAGAAAGTAGAGATGACGAGCCTTTTGGCAGTTGGTGCAAGAAACTGAGAGAACCCGGGGCTTGTTTCTGCACGATTCGCTCGAGGAAGCTACTGTATGCCAGCAGCGGTAAGAAAGTGCTTGCTCGTCATGATTTAGACTCCGGTCATAGAGCCGCTGCCCGTGCACTCAAACTTACCACGACGTTGCCGGTGTTATGCGCTAAAATGCCCCCCCTGCCATGGATTGCCCCCCCCCCTACATAATCGCTATCTAAGATTATATTAGAACATAAATTCATAGGTTTATTATTATCAAATATGATATTACAATTATAATAAACTCTAGGCACGTGGCAGCCGTCAAGACCATTAATACAAATTCTTGTATAATGTTTATTTTGTGGCACATTAATTTTTCAGGGCTTTGAACATGAATATGCAAAAAATCAGAAATAAACATTTATATATATAAAAATATAAATATTGTTTATGATGAAAAATTAGACGAAACTAAGTTCATTATAAAATAAAGAATATAAAAGTATACATGTACAGTATAAGAAAAAATATTAATTATTTTTCATGTACAACATATTTATTTTCATATTGCTTATTTTATTGTATTGTCTCATGTAATTTTTAATTTGTAAACCATTAACCTATGAATTTATGCTCTAATATAATCTTAGATAGCGATTATGTAGGGGGGCAATCCATGGCAGGGGGGCATTTTAGCGCATAACACCCCGGGAGCAACTGTTACAGCTGACACACCGTTGTTGATGACTGACCATCTCTGCGATTTAAAAATACATTTGTGCACATTTATAGCAGAACATGATTTGTCATTCAGAATTTCGGATCCACTGGTCACCCTGTGTAAAAAAACTGGCAGAAGACAAAAAAGCGTTAACTAGCCTGTCGGTTTCAAATCAACATGCGAGTTACATGAACACTCATGGAAGTGCATTACAGTTCAAAAAATGTTTGTCTGAGAAACTAAAAAAATGCATGTTCTCACTCAATGTTGATGAAGCAACAACCTTGAATATGGATAAAATACTCAATGTGCTTGTTCGCTTTTTTGATAATGAAAGCAACAGAGTAATAACACAACATCTGGCAAGCAGAAAAGTCAACATTGCAAATACCCTATTTTTAAGCACTTTAAGCACTTGTTACTTTATTTTTGTTATTACTGTCAATATTTGAAGTAAGTCCTTCAAATAAAAAATCCCCCCCCCCCCCCCCCCCAAAAGAAATTTTTTTTCTTTACTTTAACCCCTGTGATGGACAGATTGACAGACGAGGTTACTTAGTCCCATGGACTTTGTTGTCTGCCAGTCATGTTGTGATGAGCAGCAAGAATAGGGAGCAAGTTGAGATGAGTCTAAAGAATCCACTGGTGAGAAGGTTCATGAGGATCAGTAGGAGAAAGACAGAGTATGTGTGTCTCTTGTGAATGAGAGCAAGAGTGGGGGAAAGATGCAGTTACAAGGAGTAGAGGTAGGGATGGTAGAGTAAGTAGGAAAATTAACTGTGTGATCTTAGATTGTTAACATCCACAAGGCTTGTGAAGTACAGGGTACACTGAAAAAGAAGTCCTCTGCACTCTGCAGGTTCTCCGGAAGGTTTTCTGGGCTTTTCCTAGTACACATATAATATTTATTGATTTATTTTAAATTTCTGACTGTTTAAATCCTACAATGTAAACCTTTTTTAAAATGACTATAAAAATGACTATAATCTCAGAGTAGGAAATCACTCATAAGTGGCCAAAGATTCTCAGAATGATGTCATTTTGGTCGAACTTCCAGGAGTAAGAGCTATTTATCAACATTCTTAAAATAGGAAATCAGTCCCATCTCCCACATAATGTAGGAGAGCTCTAGAGGTAGAGGCGAGGCAGGTAGAGGCGAGTCCATTAATGAACATGTCGTATGCTGCCTCCACAGGTGACTGATACTATACGGTGTTTAATGATGGTGAAGATGCAGCTTTGAAACAGTGACATTTTCAGAAATAATAAATGAAACTCGTACAGCACCGCAGATCACGTGCAGATTCATATATTTACCATCAGCGTAAAATGAACGAAAAAGTTGTGAGCATCATCCATGGCACACATTAAAATTGTTATATTTATATATACATTTTTAGGGCTGCAACTAACGATTATTTTGATAATTGATTAGTTGGTCGATTATTTTTTCAGATTAATCGGATAAAACTACGTGCTTTAGTTTGCTGTTTTGCTTAACTATATAAAACCATAAATCAGGGTATTATTTATGTATAAAAGTAAACTTTAAAAAATGCAATAACCACAGAGTTTAATTATCTTTAATTTTGACATTTAAACCTTATTTTATGTAAATCAACATTTTTGTTTTTAACAATAATTGGCAAGTTGCCGCTACTGGGTTCACTCTGTTTATTTTAGCTTTTTCTGCATTTCCCTCTGTATAGTGTGTAGGATTATGGGATATATCCGGTCCTCCGAAGTACTGTATAAAATGAACGTGATGAAAACGCACTAGAAGTGTTTTCCTTGCGTTTGTTGGGATTTGAACACCAAGAAAAAGCTGCATGCAACTTTTTTTTTTTTTACACCGTATAACCGCACAGCCGGACAAACGCACGTCACCAAAGCCCGTGTGAACACACTCACTGACTCCTATGTGTAGAAAACCCTCGGCGCTTCATCCGCACTCACTGGACACTACGAACGCCCGATTAAAAACCGCTCGATTTTAACGCCCGATAAGAGGCGTTTAATGTAAATTGCTGCCATACCTGGGAGGACTTGGGTCGCGTGCTTTATCCTGCAAACGCTTCTGTAACCGCCATTGCGCGAGCGACTGTGTATCTGTGTGTCTTTGTGTATTTGTGCATCTCGTGGTCGCGCTCCTCAGTAACGTGAGCAGCCCAAATAATCGATAACGTCATTTGCTGACAACGAATTTCATTATCGATAATTATCGATTTTATCGATTAGTTGTTGCAGCCCTATACATTTTATATACTTACAGTATACTAAATTATTTAAGTGTACACAATTGTTTATTTTAGATTCTCCTTTATAAGCAGCACTTCATTACATTAACAAGGCATGATGATTAATGTGTGTTTCACACCCCTTGGGGTACCTGCTGCACACTGACAGGTGGCATTGATGCTCCCACAAATTGCCTCAACTAATTTTTTATCTTTAGAGGTACGAGTAGGGCAGAAATTCTCCTTAATTATTTCTTTATATTTTACTCCCTCCTCTTCAAGCAAAACGCTCTCGTTCCTCTCTCCAGTTTCATTTCTTTTCAAATTAATTTTGATCAGATTATGACAGATTATAACTCTATTAGTGAACATACCACCAAGTTGTCACTGTTGGGTCCTTGAGCAAGGCCCTTAACCCTCAACTGCTCAGATGTGTAATGAGGAGATAAAAAATGTAAGTCGCTCTGGATGTAATGTAAATGTATTAGAGGCTTTAAACAAATGTGATTGGAGCAGTCTCATGAGGATAATGTCATGCAGCGAGTCACGCATCTATAAGTTTTAAAGCTTTCACACAACTGCTGCTGATTTTCACCATTTAAAACTACAAAAACCTGTAAAAACTACATCACCCACTATAACAATATCTACAGAATGATTGTATTTTTCACTAAAATAACTATAATATCAACAAACAGTGCATAAAGTGTAAACATATGCATATAAATTGTTTCACTGAAAACATCAACAATCTTACAAAAGGTAATGACTGGGGAATTCTGGTTTCTGTGTAATGTTGCTTGCACGAGCTCGTCCCAGTGTGTAGAACCAGTTACAGATCTAATAATATACAGAATCTCTTCCAATCTCTTCACCTCATCAGGTACACAACTGAAACGGGTTTTAAACTTTAAAGCCTCGTCGACTCTGTTTTCGATGACTTTAACCACCAGTTTCTGCATTTCGCTGGTCACCAGATACTCGCACACATACGAGCTCCATGTTCTCAGGCTGTTACACATTTTCTTTCTTTTCTTTATTTCTTCTTCTTCTTCAGACGTCGTTCTCGTACCAGAAGTTCACAACTTTTTCCAAGTTTCCGCTCGTACATCCTGGAACTCTGGCTCCAAATGACGCCTAGTTAGAAGACAGAACACACCTGCAGGAGAAAGTGCTTCACCGAGAGGTCGGAGGTCAGCGGACCGGTAAGTGCACCTGCAGTGAGTTACACTAATTATATACCCTCAGATATTCTAGTCATTTTACTGTGATATAAAGAATTTAGCCAAAGTTTAAAGAGACCAAAACTGATGTTTGTCTCCTTAACACACACACACACACTAAAGAGAGAGAGAGAGAGAGAGAGAGAGAGAGAGAGGGGTACACGGTGGTGGCCGAAAGTATTAGGACAGTATACACCATGTATTAGTTCTCTCTGCACAAAATAGGTGACGTCACTAATTATTACGGCTCTGAGTGAAGAGACGAGTTAATTAAATGTTCTGTTGTGCTAACTGTAAAATATAAAGCTAATATATGATGTGAAGATTACAGTAAAGACCCTGTGTAAACTCAGCGTTTCTCCCTCAGCAGTGATATTTTACACTTTTTTACAGCCTCCTCTGGTGATTGTGTGTGTTATAACAGCATGTAGTGCACTAGTTAGGGATCTGTAACATTTTATAATCCATCCTGGACGCACTGAGAATCTTCAGAACACTCAGAACAAAAATCCCACAATAAACAGAAATGTGTAAATGTCCAAACCACTGCAGCAAACTGCACACACACATCCACTGCTACTGTGGACACACACTCTGCTTACACACATGTTGTTTTATTTTATAATAGTCACAATTACAACATCCAAATGTCCAACAAGACAGAGGACAGAAGAGAACAGTATTAGTGAACATTTCATATTAAACCTTTATTTCAGTAAGTTTCATATGAAAAGAAGAAACCAGGAGCATTTTATTCTGGATCACAAAATCTCACAGTTGATCCAGAAGACCTGAGCCAGAATCCAGCGTACAGAGGCTGAGTGAATGTGGTGTGGACTCTGTGGAGGAGCTTCATCGTGTGAGAGACGCTGTAGAAGGACAGAGTTCCTGCACTGTGATCCACATACACTCCTATTCTGGAGGATGATGGAGCTCTGAGATCAGTCCCAATGTTGTTGTGCCGGAAACAGAGAGAAGAAGAAGAAGAACACCGAAGACTCCAGGACTGATTGTTGCCTCCAAACCAACGCTCAGCACCCCGTCCTTTCCTGCTGATGTCTTTATATGAGACTGATATGTACACCCACTCCTCACTGCTCCACTCCACCTCCCAGTAACAGCGTCCACACACACTCTCCTTACTCAACACCTGCCTGTAGGAGTTAAATCTCTCTGGATGATCAGAGTACATCTGCTCTCTCTTACTGTACGTCACCGCTCTGTTCTTCTCAGACAGAATGAGGTAATAATTTACTGTGTTGGGATCCAGAGTCAGATCACAGAAATCTAAACACATGAAAAATGTCAACATGTTAGATATTAATCACAGGATACGTGTGTGTGTGTGTGTGTGTGTGTGTGTGTGTGTGTGTGTGTGTGTGTGTGTGTGTGTGTGTGTGTGTGTGTGTGTGTGTGTGTGTTACACGTACAGTGTAGAAAATCTTCTCTGCTCTTTGGTTCTGAGGGTAAAATCATCTGAACTGCTGCAGCTGTGGAGACACAGAAACAAAATGGAGACGGAAAAATCAGCTGCTGTAAAAGACAGAAACAGTTTAAAGTCCTACAGTTTGTGAAAGTAAAGATTTCAGAGCAGGACAATTTCTCTCACCATGTCGAGGGATTTTGATGAACTCCTCCTGGCAGAATTCCTCGAGTCTCTTTTTCAGATCAGAGAGAGATTTCCTCACTCCATCAAATGAGAGATGTTGATTGACAGTGATGCTGGGTGAGTCCTCACGTCCAGAAGAGACACTGAGAGACTGGAGACTCTACAGAGAGAAAGAAAAACATCATGGAGAAGGAGAAAGGAGGAAAAATATACATGTGACTATACAGACAGGTGTGTGTGTGTGTGTGTGTGTGTGTGTGTGTGTGTTACCTGGAGGAACTGGATGTGATCGTGTGTGTGTGAAAGCTGCTCCAGCTCAGTGAGTCTCCTCTGAAGATCAGCAATCTCCTGCTCCAGTTGCTCCAGGAGTCGTTCAGCTCGACTCAGTTCAGTCTTCTCCTGATCTCTGATCAGCTCCGTCACCTCCGAGCGCTTTTTCTCCATGAAGCTGATCAGCTCAGTAAAGATCCTCTCACTGTCCTCCACTGCTGTCTGTGCACTCAGCTGTTACACACACACACACACACACACACACACACACACACACACACACACACACACACACACACAGGATTAAAAGCTCATCTATCATTCCCTCTCTTACTGCGACTCTAAATGTCTCCATGTTGTCCATGTTGTGTGTGTTTCTAGGAGCAGCTCTGTCTCTGCTCACTGCTCACCTTTATAGTGTTCACAGCCTGTTTCAGCTCCTCCACCTTCTTCTGCTTCTCCTGGATTCTCTGCTGGGATTTCATCTGCTCCTCCTTTAACTCACTCTGAGGACAAATAAAACACATTTCACTCTTTATGCATCATGAGGTTATGAGTTCAGTGTATGAATATTAACTTCAGATAAAGGGTTAAAGTTCACTCGGGTTCTATGGAGAACCTTATTAAAGTGTAAAAGGACAGTTTCTCACCTGTTTTTCAGTTCTGTAAGCTGTAACTGAGACAGTGTCGTGGCTTCTGTGTTCATCCGTCACACACAGATAACAGATGAAGCGTCGGTCAGTACGACAGTAGATCTCCAGCACTTTATCATGCTCAGAGCAGATCTTCTCTTCTAGACTTCTAGAAGCTTCCACTAAACTGTGCTTTTTCAATCCAGGAACTTCATAGTGAGGTTTCAGATGAGTTTCACAAAAGGAGGCCAGACACATCAGACAGGACTTGATGGCTTTGTGTTTTCTCCCGGTGCAGAAATCACACTCCACATCTCCAGGTCCAGCGTAACAGTGAGCAGGAGAAGCAGCTTGGACTTCAGTCTTCTTCTTCTTCAGTTTCTCCACCACTTCAGCCAGCATGTTGTTTCTGCGTAGAACAGGCCTTGGAGTGAAAGTGTCTCTGCACTGAGGACATCTATAAACTCCACTCTTATCCTCCTGATCCCAGCAGTCATTAATACACACCTTACAGAAACTGTGACCACAGGGGAGAGACACCGGATCCTTCAGGAGATCCAGACACACTGGACAGATGAACTGATCCACTGAAAGCTGATCTACTGAAATACTGGCCTCAGCCATTTTCCCTAAACTCACACCGAACTAGAGAGAGAGAGAGAGAGAGACTGTCAGTTTCGTTTCTTCTAAAAATGAAACGTCACTTCCTGGTTGTGTGTGTGTGTGTCTGTGTGTGTGAGAGAGAGAGAAAAAGGAGGAGCACAAGGACAGAGGTCATGAATGTTCCTCTATTAACCCTTTCTTGGACACAATTCCTTCTGGGGCAAAATAAAACTCTAAACTGCACCATATAACATTCGAGTCTGTGTCTGAATCCCTGAGCTGATACACTAGTCTGGGCTCAACTTACACACATTACATAATCATTATCTCTGAAATCAGAAAACAAAATGCTTAACAAAAAGTTAAGATTTAAGTATTGGAGCAGTCAGTGTCCATACATACTGCCGTAGTAATATAACCATAGTGATATTATTACTAATATTTGGTCAGTAAAACACCCATAATATATATATACAGTATACATACATACACATACACTACAGTTCAAAAGTTTTAGATCACTTGCAAATGTCTTTGTTTTTGTTTAGTGATTTATTTTCTACATTCTACAACAATACTGTGGATTTTAAAACTATAAAATAACACATATGGAATTAGGTAATTACATAACAACAAGAAAAACACCAGTTAGTTGTTATTGTAAGACACAGAGGTCGGCCTTTCTGTAATAGTTCCTGCAAGAACAGTATTGTGTCAAGTGCATTTGCAAAATCCGTCCAGCACCATAATGAAACTGTCTCTCATGAAGGCCGTCCCAGGAGGACGAGACCAAAACCTACCTCTGCTGCAGACGAGAAGTTCATTTAGAGTCATCAGCCTGAAAAATGACCAATTAACAGCAGCTCAGATTAGAGGCGTTCTAATGATCAGGAACCATCATGGAGTTAGAAAGTGTCCTGAAACTTTTGAACGGTAGTGTATGTATATGAAAAAAGAATAATAATTTAATAATTTGACGGTGTAGTCAAGTTTGTTGTCCTTAGCACCCTTATAAACATACAGTTATTTTTCACATAGAGTTCTGAACATGAGGAGCCCTTTAATTTTTATTATCTTACATAATGTCATAATTCTTTTGGTTGTTTCCACCTCCTTCAGTAGGTGTGTTTTCTTACATTTCTAAGCTTTTAGTTCTTATTTGTTTACTACTGTTGTTATGGTTTGTTCTTTAGGTTCCCTGTCTGTCTTGTCTTTAAATGTGAGAGGTATACGTGACAGTGTGAAAAGAAAAGCCTTATTTCTAGTTTTCAAAAGAAGTGATGCTGACATTATACCGGTTCAGGAGACACATTCGAGTGATTCAGACACTAAAATGTGGAAAAATCAATGTGGTAATTCGATATATTATTGTCATGGGAGTAACCATTCAGCTGGGGTGGCTATTGGGGTGACAACAAATTTCCCACTTGTGGGACTAATAAAGGTTTATCTTATCTTATTCTCTTACATAAATTTAAAGAGGAAGTACTGGAGATGGTCAAATCAGACGAAGGTAGATTATTGATTTTTATCATCAAACAAGAAAATGGTTTTCTTATTTTATGTCATGTGTATGGATATAACTCTCACTCTTGCAATAGGGATTTATTTGCTCACATCTCCACAAACGTTAAAAGGTTACAGAACAAATATAATGAATTTTATATTATTCTGTGTGGTGATTTTAACGAATGCTTAGATGTCAATCTTGATAGATTTCCTTCTAGGACGACCCAGGATTCACTGTCGCACAATTTGATTTTGTCCTTATGCTCTGATTCATGCTTGGTGGATCCTTGGCGTTTTTTCATCCTGATTTAAGAGAATTTAGCTGGTCAAATAGCAACCAAACTCTTAGATCACGAAATGATTTGTTCCTAATATCTCAATCAGCTTTACACTTTGTTAAACATATCTCATACTCGTTTGCCCCCCTCTCTGATCATAAACAGATATCGATTAAACTAAATGATCTGGTGATCGTTCTAATAATTCCACAACTAAGAGGATACTGGAAAATGAACAACTCTTTGTTAAATGAGAATGACTTTAATATTAGTATCAAAAATCTTATTAGTGAAATATTTACTGATTTAGATGAATTGTAAACAAACATGGGAGTTCTTCAAATATACTGAGTTAGAAATATTGCAATTAAGAGAAGTAAATCAATTAAAAATAGTAGAAGTGCAACAGTGACTAAACTTATACAGAAACTAGATAAGTTATCTGCAAAAGAGAATATCACAGAAGAAGAGGAATCAGAAAGGAAAGATTTTAGTTTACAACTCGATGAGTATTATATAGACATGGCGAAAGGTGCTTTTATAAGATCAAGGGCAAAATGGCTAGAAGAAGGTGAAAATAATTCAAAGTGTTTTTTCTCTTTAGAAAAGTGAAATGGGTTACGTGAAGCCTTATCGTCCCTTAAGATTAATGAGGTAATCTGCAATGACCCTATTCTAATTTCCAAATTTATCTCTCAACTTTATGGTAATCTTTATTCCTCCAATTTCAACCCAAGTAATTGTAATATCTTTATTGACAAAGTTAAAAAGTTGATTCCTGTAATTAACGAAAATTATAAGACAACCTGTGATTCTAATATAACAATTGGTGAGATTAAGAAAGCTTTATTCTCAATGAAAGAAGGTAAATCTCCTGGTCTCGATGGGCTTTCAGTAGAATTTTATCTCCATTTTTGGGTATATATTAAAGACCCATTATTTGGTATGTATAATAAATGTATAGAACAGAAAGAAATGATAACTACAATGAAACAGGGGATTATCTCTCTTATTCCAAAACCTGAAAAAGATTCACTTTTAATTGAAAACTGGTGACCTACACTGTAAAAAGTGATTTTTTGACCTTGTAAATACTATTTTGTCTTTTTACTTAAAAATGTCATGTTTAATTCAGTACATTACTTGCAGTTTCTTTGTAATTTATTATACTAAAATACATATGTAAATTTAAATACAATCTCCTCAGTAATATTTACTTAGTGTTTGCCATCTAATCAAATCACACCAAAACTGAACAACTTAAAGTAAAATGTACTCAGTTCGGTAAGGTAATGGACTGCGTGCACGCAGACTCGTGACGTACTTCCGCTTTGGCTCCGAAGTTTGAAGCGGCGCGCACAGAGCAAAAGAAGAGAGATTTCACCACGGCTAATGTGAATTTTACCACGGTAAGTTATTAATATGCTAAGTAATTATTTGACATATGTTTGCAGAAAAGTGTAGAGTCATTAAGCTATCTGCAGCCCCAGTGGTTTGTGCCTACCGTTTCTTTTTTTTATTGAGGTACAAGTGCTAAAAGTGTTCATGTTAACAGTGTTAACAGATGTTTGGATAACGTTAAAACTTAATCTTAGTTTTGTTAAACAGAGTTAAAACATTACTAAATGAAGCTATTAATATGGTTGACAGAGTTAACTATAAATGTTACACAGATATAAATATGAGTTCTGTAAGTAAATCCTACGTTAATGTGAATGCGCTTCCTATTGGTTACGCCAGAGGCGCTGTTTCCCACTGTGTTCGAACAGTCTGCAGCAGAGCTGTGGAGAACTGCTGTGGGTAAGTTGCAATCTGTTGTAGCTCCACAATAAAAGTAAAAAATATAATTTCACAAGAAATGTCAGGCACTGTTTGAAAGGTATTCAACAGCATAGGTATTGATTCATCTGTCAAGTGTATTTTTGTTCAATATCTGTGGTATTTTGATACTTTTATTTCCGTTTTGATGTACCTGGTTTTGCCATGTGCTAATGTGCTAATGAAATGCAATAAATTGCAACATCATCCAAGTCCTGAGTGCGTGTGCTGATGAAGGGTGGGATAAACCGGGTCAGAGAGAGAAAAATCTAGAAGTTCACATATGACCTTAATCTTGTCAGACGATTATTGTAAAAATGAGTTTTAACATCCGTGCAAACTTAGCTCGAGGCATTGCCCTGTCGTGTTCTAGCATTCTGTCCCAGTAAAGTTCGAGCTGCCGAAATTTAATAATCACCCTGTTTTTCGCGTCTTAATCACACAGGATTAACGTTAGTTTTTAAAATGCACTTGTACAAGGCAAATATTACATTGAACTTTATTTATATTGTTTACCTCTACTATTGGGTATGATAGCTATATATAGAAATCGATAAGGTGATACTGTACAGTATTTTAACCACTTTGCACTGATTTGTATATTTCACAGGATGTCAGCAGAGACATGATTAAGGATACTTTCTCCAGTCATGTCATGAAAATCATTGTACTGAGCAGGGCCCGGTTTCTCGATAACGCACACTATTCGCGCGCTAAGAAGACTCTTAAGATATATCTTACGTTAAGTGATAACTTTTCTAAGTGTATTTCTCGAACTGTCTCTTAGGAGTCTTCTTAAGTCGCTGCCTCTTACGTCCGACGTTACGCGGCGCTGTCTACAGTCAAGGTCCTGAATTAGCGGACATCGGTGGCTCTGGAATCGATTTTTCACTCCTTTTGCATGACAGTGTTAAGAAAGACGGCACTTTCTATGCAAATTAAACATTGCACTAAATTCTTTTAATAGCGTTTATTTCGACATGTGTTAACTTAACAATAACATGCCATAATAGACAAATATATAAATTAATATTAATTAATATAATAATATAATATATAATATTTTCATGTAACATGTGGCCGTGAAACGAACCGGGTATCCAATCATAGTTGATAGACAAACAGCTGATAACACTCTTCACCAGCTTCAGAAACAATGTGAAGTGTCAGTTGTTGGGGTTGTATAGTGCACTTATGGAATGAATACGATGAGATGACAGAGTGGAGGTTTAATACCCCTACTGTATCTCACACGCGGGGCCGTAAGTGCGGTTCATTATGATTCGGCGCGAGTTTTGGTGCTGTTATTACGTTTCCATTTTACCACGCAAAAAAAATAAACATGTTTAACATGCGGAAGCTCGCGGACCTTGTAGTTCTTCGCGGACCGTCGGGCGCCGGTCACTCGAGGCGGATCACGGTGTCTAATACCCCTCTCTCACCTGTGTGGTGCCTAATACCCCTCTCTCACCTGTGTGGTGCCTAATACCCCTCTCTCACCTGTGTGGCCGGACTCATCTCCGTGAGCTGCCGCGATTGCCCACGACGTTCCTTTAACGTTCTGCGACGTTCTGCAAAGTCTGCAAGCTTCCGCGAGGACCAGCAAAAAATTAAACGTTGAATTTTTCACGCGGAAAGATGGAAACGTAACCACAGCGCAAAAACTCGGGGTGAATCATGATCAAGCCTGCGGCCACAGCGCGAGACCGTGCAGGTGAGATAGGGGTATAACACACCGCATCCCACACCGAATCAAACCGCATGAGTGAATACTGTAGGGGTATTAAACATTACAATCACTCAGAAAAAATGAATGGATGCGGGGTTTGAATCTCCCAAGGTTATTTTCTCATTTAACTAAATCAAATTTCATAAAAATAAAACGTGTCAAAAGAAAAACTCATAAAGTCATGGATAATGGCTAATGAGCAATGAAACATATTTTAAACAAAATGCAGCGAGCAGCTGGACATCGGGACGGGGAGTGTACAGTAAGTACAGTACAGTAAGTACAGTAAGTACAGTAAAGTATGATGCGTTGGTCTGGCACGCGCAGGTCTGAGCAGCTCAAGAAGCTCCATAATCTGTTGCCTTGGAAGGCAAAACTTTTATTTATATATATATTTTTAATAACGACCACGGGGAAAATATGAAAAGGGCTGAAGTTTTGTCTAAAGGAAACATGTACATGACTCACACAACACCACGCTCGCTGCCTAATTGTTCGCCACCTGTTTAATATTAATTGTGATTGGCAATTTTAATGCGTTAGTCACATTATGAAATAGGCTAATTAAAAGGCACTCTATTAGTTCTGATATCAAATAAAATAAAATTCTTAAACAGGTCTACAGTATATTCCATCATTAATACGACTTTGATAACGTGCCATAATGTGTTTACATACACCGCTGGTTTATAAAGACTGCTGCTCAGTGGCGGCGACTAGCGTCTAGAGCTGAAACTACGCTAAGTATGAGTTAAGGTTGGTCCAGACCAACCTTACGAACGTCTAACGTAGCTAAGAGATACTTAGTGTAAGAACGTTTCGGGAAATGCGCCATTAAGTTAAGAGAGAGGTTAAGGTACGACTTAAGAACTACTTAGAGATAAGAAGCTTTCGAGAAACCGGGCCCAGATCTGTAGAAGAGGAAGATGCCAGTATATCTGATGTCATCATTGTCATCGAGGGTACTGAGGTGCTGCTGGGATGTAAAAATCTCACAAATGCATGTATTTTACTCATGGGCTGCATTTACTCCCTAAATTTGAGCTATCCCCCAAAGCTGAGAAACACATTTGAAGTGTTCCAGAAAATCTTTCTTGGGCTAGATGCTTTAAAGTTTTCTCCAAAGGTTAACTCATTACATAGAAAGCTTGTAATCTAGTTGGGCACTACAGTACTTGCACTTATTGCACTTATGCTGTTTTACTGTGTTTTTTTGTTTTTTGTTTTTTGCAAGAAAGGCAGCTACTAGTTTAACATTATTTGCACTTTTATACTTTTGTATTTTATATCTGCAACTGAGATTGTTCATGTTCATGTTATATTTAAAGGTTTTATATGTTTAAATGTTTATGCACTTTAATGCACTGTGGTTGTTCTAAAAAAAGTTTACTGGAGTAAAATGCACTATAGTGTACCATTTATCAAACAAATGCAGTTTTACTACTTTTTTTTCATGCTCTCATCTGTTAAGGAATCTCAAAGAAATAAAAGATTTCAAGTAAAATGTATGTCAGTGTTATTTTATTGACCACCATTTAAATACATAAACAACATCAAATGTTAAAATAATATTTAAAGTAAAGGTTACTCCATTTAAAATAAGATAACTAGGATTATTGTGTAAAAAAAAAACATTTATAAGCATTCCTTGAGTAAAATATATAAAGAAACAGTCAATACAGTTTACTAGGAAATTCCAAGTAAACTTTACTTTACTGAGATTTTCTAATTAAAGCTACAGTTCTTTGTGTTTAGTTTTTACTTGGAAATTCTATTGAAATTACTCACATTTTCTAAGTGAAAAAACTTTCCTAACATTTTTTGAGTAAATCCTACTCCAAATTTTTTTCAGTGTATTACACTTTTGACCATTGATTACAAAATTCTGGCGCTGATCTATGCTAACAGGTTAAAAACGGGTTTGGACAGTATTATTTCAGAGATGCAATCAGGCTTCCTTAAAAATCGACATATATGGAATAACATAAGATTGGTGCTTGACCTTTTAGATTATTCTGATTTAGTGCACTCAGATGCTCTAATCCTCGATTTCTATAAGGCACTATCGAGTATCTATTGCTTCTGCAAGCTCTCAAATTATTTGGTTTTGGAGACTCATTTAGTGACACTATTGGAATGTTTTACAAAGGAATAAATAGTTATGTTATAATTAATCGGCAAACATCCCATAGATTTGAAATTAATCGAGGAGTGAGACAGGGCTGCCCAATTTCTCCTTTTTCATTGTTGCTGGTCACTGAACTTTTATCATTAAGTATCTTGCATGATCCAGAGTTTAAAGGAATAATTGTTTTTGGGAAATAAAGATCGCTTAACTGGCAGATGACACTACTTTATTTTTAAAAAACTAAACCCAATTGACTCTTGCTTTGAAGTTAGTAAAACAATTCTCAGCTGCTTCTGGTCTAAAATTAAATATTGACAAATGTGAATTATTGCCACTTTACGAATATAATGATTCTCATTTCAATAATATTCCAGTGGAACATACGATTAAATATTTAGCTATTCAATTAACTAAAAATTGTGTATCTAGGCGAAGTCTTAATTTTAATGGAGAGATTGTTCAATCAAAACTCTTTTTCAACAGCTGGCTTCAAAGGGATCTGAGTTTGGTACGTCCTTTTATCCAAAGCAGATGGACTTTCTCATTTTGTTTACATGTCCCTCTCTCTTTTTGTTAATGATAAATGTATTAAAGACATCAGTAAGCTTTTCTTGGATTTTGTTTGGGGAAATAAACCACATAAACTTAAAAACGATGTGCTTTACGGCTGTAAAACTCAACGGGGCCTTGACTTCTTAGACTTTGCTGATCAATACTTTTAGAGTTAACTGGATTAAAAGATGTCTTACACAGGATAATTCCTTATGGTTCTTTATTCCAAATATTATGTTTAACATGAGAGGTGGTCTTCCCTTTGTGTTAAAATGTAATTATTCCCCTTCTAAATTAGCGAATAATTTATCCAAACTTCACCAGCAGTGTCTTCTTGCCTGGAAACTATGTTTTTCTAACAAATTCTCTGCTCACAAAATGCCCATTTGGAACAATGAACTAATTATGGTTTGTAATAAATCTCTTTTTTCCCCCCAGATGGTTCGACAATAACATTTCTAACGTTCTTTCTTTGTTTGACAAATCTGGCATTCTGTTGACATGCGAGCAGTTCCTGACTCTCTATGGACTTCCAGTAACTACTAAAAAGTTACATTTATTAATGAGAGCTATTCGCCCCGGTTTCAATAAAAATACCCCCAATACGTCTACATACTGTAAACAAATTTTGGCTATAGTTCCAGTAATTAAAATATTACAATGCAATTAAGGGCATATTATAATAAACAGAATGAGTAGCTCACCTCTCATATCTTGCAGTCGGAGTCGTCTGTTCTTTTGAATCTATTGCGCCGCATATCGTCTATGGGAGTCTCTGAGTCATGTTAAAGATTCGTTCAAAAAGAACGAATCGTTCATTAACGACCCATCACTAATGTGGTGTGCGTGCGTGTTGCATTAGTGTCGCGCCCTTTTCATTAAGTTTGTTCGATAACGTTGTTTCAACGGAAGATTATCGAGACTTACGCTACTGCAGAACCAAGTGACAGTGTGGAGAGTGACTCGCGTTTCCTAGAGGAATACTTTCCGGATGCACTGTAGCAGCACGGAGCTTCTCAGTGACTGACAGAAAGGCAGAGTCTCTCACTTCGTATCTGGGGACCCACTAGATGTACTGCATGAACTTTTTGAAGCCATCATCGCCAGAGAACTTGCTTTGTGTTTTCAGATCTTCATAAAGAAGAAATACTTCAGTTAACTCGATACATTAATTACACATTTCCCATCTGAGGCACAGACCAAACCAACAGCCCTCAAGCAGTTACACAAAACGTCATTGATCGCAGTATTATAGGTGGAAATGCACGAGACAACTCATTGTTGGTTCATGGCTACCTCAAAGTGATCCTGTCTGGCAGGTTCTGATGACTTTAAAAGACATGGTGGAATTAGTGGTTGACACAGCGCAACCTATTGGTTACCTTAAATACTCTAAAATGTCTGAGCATCGTCACAGATTTTTCACAGAGGTTTTTCCCAAAGACACACTGATAAAAGTCTCACTATTTAGAACATTATCCTGCTTTGATAGAAGCATTTGGCCCTCTGCTTGGAGTATGGACAATGTGCTTTGAAGCCAAACAGCTTTTTTAAGCAAGTTGTGAGACACACCAACCATTTCAAAAATGTCCTCTTAAGCCTTTCCACAAGACATCAGATGATGGCATATCACTTGTATACAAATGAGAAACCTCTCAAACCTCTCTCAAAATTACCTGCAATGCCTGTAGATGTGCTGCATTTAGACATACAGGAAGCTTTAAGAGAAACGTCTCGGGTTACATTTCTGTAACCCTGTTCCCTGAAAGGCGGGAACGAGATGCTGCGTGAAAACGCTATGGGAACCAGTTTGTCGCGTTGCCGGTCGTTGAAGCATGCTGTGAAAACACGCCAAAGTTTTTGGCTATATATAACCTCGACAGGTGACGTCATCTGATTAGATGTAGGTGGAGGTTATAAAAACAGGTGAGCCGGCAACGACCTCAGATTAATTTGTCTGAACAGCCGTCCGGTCACGTGGTAGTGCGGCATTGCGACGCAGCATCTCGTTCCCGCCTTTCAGGGAACAGGGTTACAGAAATGTAACCCGAGACGTTCCCTAGCAAGGCTACACTCGATGCTGCGTGAAAACGCTATGGGAACGAGAATACCAACGCCGCCGCACTACAGGTGTCTGGACCCCAAGGTTGTGTAGCGTGTGCGCACAAAGCCAAGAAGGTCTCAGAGCTATGCCTGGGCAGCTAACTCGGGGGCAGTGAGCCCGGAGTAGCATGAACATCCAGATTTATAAATGTAAGAAATGTGTGCGGGGAGGAACCAACCCTTCGCGCCACACAATTACTGCAGGGGATACCTCCTGCTGGTGAGACTGGGATGATACCCTGGTTGGGTGGGCCCTGCTTCCCAGAGGCGAAGTGAACCCACGCGCCTCATAGGAGAGGGCAATATGCGTCTCCCACCCAGTATAGTGGCGCTCTGACTCACGCCACTAGCTGATGCGGTGGACGTGAATCTGAAAAGCACATACTGGATAGTAAGTGAAGTTTCTCCTGCTCCGAAGCTGTAAAAGGCGGAGGACAGAAGGCTTCAACAATGCAGCTAAGAAAATCCTGAGGGTACTAGGGCACAAGCCCAAGGACAAGCTTTTACTGCAGAAGCTCCAGCACTGAAACATTTTGGCAGTGGACTGGGTCTACCTGCTTGGCACACACTTGTCGCAGGGGAATACCTCTTGCTAATCCAATAGCTGAGGCGATCCCCTGGTTGAATGAGCCCTGATTCCTAGAGGCGAAGTGAGCCCACGCGCCTCATAGGAGAGGGCAATAGCATCTCTCATCCAGAGCATGAAGAAGTTGCTCTGACCTACGCCACTAGCTGATGCGGTGGACGTAGATCTGAAGAGCACAAGCTGGACACAGCAAGTGAAGTCTCTCCTGCTCCGAAGCTGTAAGCGCGGAGGACAGAAGGCTTCAAAAACAATAGGGTGCCTGTTGGGTTTATAGTTTAGCTTTTGGAAGATAGTTGAAAGAGGATGCAGTTACGCACGTCCTGAAAGTGCTAGGGCATAGGCCCGAGGACGGAAACTCCAGCACTGAAACAATTCGGCAGTGGACTGGGTTTACCTGCTTAGCAGACACTTGCTGCAGGGGAATACCTCTTGCTAGTGCAATAGATGAGGCAAGCCCTTTGGCTGAAAGAGCCCTGATTCCTAGAGGCGAAGTGAGGCCACGCGCCTCATAGGAGAGGGCAATAGCATGTCTCATCCAGCACATGTAGAAACTGCTCTGACCTACGCCACTAGCTGATGCGGTGGACGTAGATCTGAAGAGCACAAGCTGGACGCTACAAGTGAAGTCTCTCCTGCTCCGAAGCTGTAAGCGCGGAGGACAGAAGGCTTCAAGAGCAATAGGGTGCCTGTTGGGTTTATGGAGCTTTCTGAAGATAGTTGAGAGAGGATGCAGTCACGTACGTCCTGAGAGTACTAGGGCACAGACCCGAGGAGGGAAACTCCAGCACTGAAACAATTCGGCAGTGGACTGGGTTTACCTGCTTAGCATATACTTGCTGCAGGGGAATTCCTCTTGCTAATGCAATAGATGAGGCAATCCCCAGGGTTGAAAGAGCCCTGATTCCCAGAGGCGAAGTGAACCCACACGCCTCATAGGAGAGGGCAATAGCATCTCTCATCCAAAACATGTAGAAGCTGCTCTGACCTACGCCACTAGCTGATGCGGTGGACGTAAATCTGAAGAGCAGTAAAAAGGCGAAGCATATCTTAGAAGGCAAGAGGTCCGCCTTGCTACATGAACATCTCTCCCTGACTACTTCGGAGTGGGGTTACCATTCCCCGTGTGTCAGAGATAGACTGGACAGTACTACTGCTCCCGCATCCATGCTGGAATGTAAACCGCTCTGAGGGACAGGAACCTGGTGCGCTAGCTGTTAGCGGCGCGAGCACAGTCCGCCCTGGCGATAATATATGAGACTGCCATAGTGTTGTCCCCCGCACTAGGACATGGCAGCCTCTCAACTGCTGGAGGAAGTGCTTTAGGGCCAGAAATAGAGCCATCATTTCGAGGCAATTGCTGTGCCATGCGAGAAGATAGCCTCTCCAGCTCCCTTGGGCTGGACAGTCATCAGAGACCGCACCCCAGCCTATGAGGGAAGCATCTGTCGTTAGCCTCAGCGACGACAAGATGAACTTAGAGTGGGACCCAGAGTAGAGACCGGGGTCTGAACCACGTAGAAAGGGTACGAAGCACCTGGCGCGTAACCCATATTGGGGATTGGCCCTAGTGATATCCCCTGGTTCTTAGCCACAACTTAGAATGCTCTCATGTGCAGAAGGTCCAAAGGTGTCACCGTGGATACAGCTGCCATGAGAGCTAGGATGTCTGAAAGTGATGGTCACTTTCTGGTCTAGCTTGTTCTCCTTGAGGGTGTTGAGAATGGGTTCGATACGAGCGGGAGACAGCTGTGCCCGCTTACGACAGAATCCCATATAGCACCCAATGTGTTGTCCTCTGCACAGGAAAGAGCACGCTTTCGTGGCGTTGGGTCCCAGTCCTGAGGACAGAGATGAGCTAGGACGACATGCTGATGTCGAAGCACTAGCCACCGGATGCCCTGGGACTCCCGTAAGAGCCAGGGCTAAATCCGTGCATTTTGTGTGTGTGCGGGTGAGCTAGACCAATGGAAGGACCCGATACTGGTAAGCTTCGCCCCCGAAAGCGAACCTCAGGATCTCCCTGTGTTGTGGCAATGTTTCTGTATGAAAGTAAGCGTCCTTAAATCGATTGTCAGAAACAATCGCTTGGTAGGGTTGAGAGCAATCACCTTTACAGTCAAGAACTGAACTGTATTCATTGATTTTCAGGTAGCGGGAGAGCCCGCAGAATCTGAAATATTGGACGCAGCCCCCGTTCCTCTTGGGAACCAAGAATACCGACTGTAGTAGCCTGACTCACTGTCTGGTGGGGGAACATGTTCCATGGCCCCCTTCCCCGGCAGCCTGTCAGCAGATGCGCACTTTCTGGTTTCATGGAAGTGGAGGCCACGCCATTGAAAACACAGAAGGTGAAGTGAGAACTGAATCCTGTAGTTCCTCTCTCCAGTGCTTAGTACCCAAGGAGATATACTTGGCAGTAGCTTCCACGCTGCCAGTTTCTCCTAAAAGGGCAAAAGTTTCGGCAGCTTGGTTAAACGGGGGGGGGATGTTAGATGTTCGGCATCCTGAAGCATGGCAGGAAAAACCGAAGAACTAACAGCCTATTGGAGACTGGTGTTGCCCGAACACCAGTGGTGGCGGAGCAAAACACCGACCTCCTGGGGGTGCCAGGGAGAACACATATTCGTTAAAAAGGAATTCTGGGTGCCTTTCCCTATTGGGGGGGCCACCCCCATTTATTTTATACACGCATATGTATATATATATATATATTTTTTAAATCAGTCTGACCTCCTGTGTGCAGTGCAGCACCAAGCTGACCCACTGCCTGAAAGCTTTTCCCTCTAGGGCAGATAAAAGTCTACACAGCTAGAAAGGAAGTATAAGCTTACCAGGGAGGATGATGTCCCAGGAGAGAGATAGCCTGTGAAGCGTCTCTGCTATCTGGGCGTCATCATACAATGCCGCGTTTCCATATCGACTATATTTAAATAAACAAATAAGTCGATGGCATGAAAAACACAGCATGAATACAGCCTACTCCATGAAAGGGTTAACTCATATGAAGAGAGCTGAGAGGGGGTGGGGGGGGAGAGAGCGCGTCATTGAGGCTCCGCCCCCCCGGCCACCCGACAGAAGCTGCCGTCTACTGCTTGTTTTAGTGCTTAAGGCTATTTTCATCTCCGGTAAAAAAGAGAGGAATCCTCGTGATGACAGCGCGGAAGAAAGGAGTTTTCTTACCTCCGTCTGCCGCAGCTCTGTCAGATGCACGAGTTTTAAGCCAGGAACGCGCGGCGGCTCGCAGCTTCTCACGGAATGTGCGGCGCGCGCAGCACTAGTCGAAGCAGTGTAGAGATCGCACTCCGATATGGATTATCACACACGGAGGGATTTAAACTCGTCAAATCGGTGAGTTAAGCACCTTCCTATTTTGCTGGTTTATCACAAGCACGCTTCACAACAAGGCTGAAGACAAATGATCTGAGGTCGTTGCCGGCTCACCTGTTTTTATAACCTCCACCTACATCTAATCAGATGACGTCACCTGTCGAGGTTATATATAGCCAAAAACTTTGGCGTGTTTTCACAGCATGCTTCAACGACCGGCAACGCGACAAACTGGTTCCCATAGCGTTTTCACGCAGCATCGAGTGTAGCCTTGCTAGGGAACATCACCGCTTCTGTCAAGTGTGCAGTTAGCCAATACTGTTACTTACTCTGGAACCAAATACACTGAGTGGATAATTGTGTCTTGTGGATCTACAGGAGGATTGCCTGATTTTGCCTGATGAAATTGTTCAAATCACAATCTTAGACAACTGTGAGCATTTTATTGTAAAGTTAATTGCTGCCTGGTATGAGGAGCATCTAAGGTCTTTTAAGCTGGATGACACTGGGCAAATAACCACCTTGGAGCAGAAGAAACTAGGTGACGTATATACCCTTGGCTACATATACCGTGGGAAGAAAACGTTTCATTACACTTAATCTGTTGTGAATTTTAGGTATATCAAATAAATAGTTAAACTTGTAAGAAAAATGTGTCCTTCCAAGTTACCTGGTCTATAACATTTGCAGTGGTGGTTTTTCATGTCTTTTTAATTAATGCCTTGATATTATTTTACTTTAATCAATAATTATGTTTAACATGGTGAATAACAAATGGATACATTAAAGCTGATAAAGATTTTAAAACAGTTTTTGTTTACATACTTTTTAATTCACAGAAAACTTGTTAAAAGATAAGGTGTGCTTTGATATTTCTATTCTCTTGTGTTTTAATTACTCAATAACTTTAAAATGGCTATTTTTAATATTTAAATAATTTAGTGACTTAAACCATAAAAATAACATCGCAGTTCCCGTTGTTAGAATCTAGCTGTTTACAGTACAGAGTGCAGAAATAATGTTTTAATTGGTCATTGATGTGGTCTTCATGGTTATCTATTTTATTATAAAAAGCTTTATATGTTTATAGTTGAGGCATATGTCAGGATCTTCATCTCAATATTCATCTTATGTCTGGTCTCATCTGAGAGCTTGTCCTCGTGATGTTACTGAACTTCTCTCTATTCATGTTCTTGTCAGGCTGTTGGACATGGAGACAAAACTCAGAGTAATAATTGGTCAGTGCATTGAGAAATTGGTCCTTGCGTCTGGAATCACACCTACTGTTGAGGAGCTGCAGAAAATGGTGAAAGAGACATTTGCAATTACAGATGAGTTCAGTCTTCAATATTTGGACAAATTTGAGGATTACTTCACTCTTAATAAAACTGACCTAATTAAACACAGACACCATAAGGGTTGTTGAGTCTGACCCAGTTGTTTTCAACCTTTTGCCAGTGGGTAACACTGAGTCTGCTCAGCAGGAAACTGACTATGACACTGTATCTACTGCAGAGTCCATGACATGTTGTACAGACGTATCTTCTGGATCATCTTCCTTATAGGACACAATTATTTTGTCCCCACAGAGAACCACTGAATGATTCATGGCCAAAAGAGTTTGCATATGAAACAGAGATGTACCTTGAAATGGTTACTGAAGCCTACAAGAAGAATGGGACACTTGTACTGTATGTAACTGTCTTAAAGTCAAAGGGAGACATTGTTGAAAAGTTGGCTGAATCTATTTTCATACACTGCTTATCCATCAGGTGCACAGATAAGTGACGTTGCTGAGACACTAGTCAAGAAATACCCTTGTCTTAAGGAACCTGGCTCCTTTGCAGATTACTATGGATGGCAGCAAAGCATCAAATATAAGATGGGAAATTATGGCACCACACTTCAAAGCATTGGTCTTCCAGAACTAACATGCAAGAGGCCTACTGACCAGAAGTCTGTAAAAAATTTAAAAAGCCTTGAAAAGTAAATTACCGTCCCCCTTTCTAGCAGGAGACAGTGAGAAGTTTAGAACAAGAAGTAGTGAACTCAGCAATCTGTCCTCTAGCATTGAGTACGTCAAAGCCAGATGGCCAGCTCTACTACAAGTCAAAGTGCATAAAGATTAATTAAACACATAATGTTTGTATTTTCCAGAACAACCATTTTTAGACTTAAATTGTTGAATTCTACTGCAAGGTGTAGTAATAAATATTTTGAATACTTCTGCTTGAAAGGGTACATCAGTTACCTTTAACATTAAGGTTCAAGTTTTTTCACAAAAAAAAAAAGGAAGTTGTTGGGAAAAACTTTTTCCCAGTCTTTTGCAAAGCGATAGCCATGGGCCCATATGACCACAGACACCTTATCCTGTGCGTTCTGTCCATTACGGCTGTTCAAGGTTCCATCATAACATGCTATTACTGTAACATAACTGTATTCAGAAGATTCTAAGACATCTAAGTGATGCTAATCTAGTGGAATTCTTTAAAAATATATGTTTATTCTTTTAGGTGTTTTTCTTATTGTTAAAATTGAAAATGTATAAGGAGGGGATCTTCACAGTTAGTATGAACAGGTGAAATGATTACAGCAAGCAAAATCTGTTAGTGTTCATGTGGGCCCTTTTTATAATTGTTTTAAGACAGGCTTGAATGTTTTTCAGTGTGTCTTTTTGAGGTATACAATCAGAAAACCTGAAGAATAACTTGGTTTCCTTGGAGTAGTCATCCAAAATATTACTCAGGTAAGAATAAAAAAGTATTCTGTGAAAAGATTATTCAAGTACTGAGTAACATTTATTGTAATGTCCGATTTATTATTTTTTTCTTTTAGAAATTATGTAAGCAGTCAGACAAAATGATAATGTAATAATAAAAATAAATAAATTTAATAAAATAAATAAATAAAACTAAATATATTTACAAAATAGCAAATTAAGGAACAAGAAACAAATTTCATAATCTCTCTTTTCTCACAACATATAGCTTTTGAAAAATACCTACTGTAGATAACATATGTATGTTTGAACGGTGTAAACTATTTCCAGTGTAAGATTTACTGTATATTCAGTTGCCGTCCAAATGCCTCAGCAGATAGAAAATAACATTAGGACTGTAAAAGAGGTCTCACTTTACCATAAACTGGGTCCAGTAGAACAAATGTATGAAACTTATATTTTTTAGCCTCTGGCTTATTTGCTAATTTTACATCTTAACATTGCAACATTAAATTAAATATTTAAACTAACCGACATGTTCGCTTCACTGTCTACCACGGCTAAAGATTTTTCCCCACGCTATGCAGCGTTTGTGTGGTCATGTGGTTATTGTTGCTACGTCCAGACAGAAGCGGGACACTTGCTAGCGGGATTGATGCTAACCAAGTGGTAACCAAGTGGTCCCAGAATGTGTTTTGGCATTTTACAGGAAAACATATTTGTTTCTAAGTTACAAAAATAAATATTTTCATTGTTACATATCTTGCATGACCATCTAATGACTTTACTTATATTTATAATGTCATTTCAGTAAATTGTAGCTAATGCAATATGTAATATTTAATGTAATGATTGATGTACTATTCATTTATTTAGTCAACTTGAATTATTTACACTTGGATATTTCATAAATATTTTACATACATATTTTGAATAAATATAAATTTGTTTAGGGTAGATATTTAGTAAATATCAATTAAAGTTTAACAAAATTCTTAATCTATTGAAACCAATTTCAGGCCAACGCTTGACTCCTTTACTAATAGCAGCAAAGAACGGCCACGACGAAATGATCCAGTTCCTTCTGGACCAAAAGAAGGTGGATATCGACCAGACTGGGACTGTTAGTTTTGACAAGTAAGAATAATGTTCAAGAGTAGAACAAATACGTCACATGGAGATTCCACTGACCTCCTGTTATTACTCAAGAGCAAACAATCACGAATTCCTTTCTTTGTTCCTTGCCTTTTTTTTTAGGTGTGTGATGGATGGAGCCACGGCTCTTTGTTGTCAAATGAATAATGCAGATATTCCAAATAGTTTTAAGTTAACTTCTTTAGCAATAAAAAAAACTGAATTCGAAGTCTGGAAAAATACTGAATGATGATTAAATTATTCTGAACATCTGAAAATCTGTGACCCTCAACACTTTTGGTTACATCATGTTAACCACTTCCGGCTGGTCATATACAGTAAATCCATTTTCCAGGTGCATGTTGCATGTCTGGTCCACATGGGTGTCTAATGTAATTTTGGAGGTGTAACAATAATCCAGGAAGACACAAATGATCAAATACTTTCTATAGACAGCTTGTGCCTGCTTTACTATCTAGTTTTAAAAGACGCCTCTGAGCTTATTTCACTGCATGTTGACACACACACTTGGGAGCGATGCGTGCAAAGAACAGGGCAGAGCCATCTTGTAAAGTAAGATAGTAAAGCAGATAAAAACATCCTTAATTGAAAAGTTTCAACATATGTAGAACACACTCCCAATACTAAATATTACTTATATTCAGTAAATACTCATAAAAACAATCATACAAACCTGGCTTTCTGTGAAGAGAGCAGCTGTACAATCTCTCTGATTTCAGGCTCGTCTTTAACAACTTATTTTCTCAGAAGAGCAAAAGTCCATCACTTTCTTAACAAGGGATCCATTTGGCTTTGTCTTCATCATTTCTGTGATATCAGGGATTAACGAGCTTCTTCCAGGTAGTGGTCATCCAACCCCTCTAGATATTCAGGTAGGAAGTTAATTTCCCCTTTCCTTGGTTTCTTCATGACTTGGGTCAGCATGTGTACTGTATCTTCCACGTTTACCACCGTTGTAGTGGGGATATACTGTAGGGATAATTTTAACAGTTGGCTTCTCTGGAAGTTCAGCTATGTAGATCTGTAAGGTAGCACCGTTCGTTATTAAATTCAGGATCTTGGTATTGTATGGCAATAAATAATATATGGAAATAAATAATTATACTGTGTGCAACTAAACTTTCAGAACTAAAAGCTTCAAAATCTACAGCTCAGGCATAACATATAAGCCTTTACTGACAATTTCTGTCGTTTTCTCTCGCTGGTTTCTTCATCTCTTTTTATCGCTCCTTTTCATTTTGTAACCCGCACCAGAACGCTCCCTCAAATTAATACACAGCTAACTGTTTGTGTCTCCTTCCGCTTTTTGAGTGACGTAAGCGCTTCTTCTTCCCTAATCAATCATGAAGTTTAGAGGAGAGAGAAGAGCTGAAATGAGATCCCCTGTGACCTTTATTAACATCACAAAAACCAACACAACGCAGAGGAACATCCACCACACAAACCACCACCATCATCATCATCATCATCATCATTGGTCTGGTCGAGGCTGGTGCTCATACTGACAGGAACAACAAGCAGAAGAAGATGCTGTTGGAGATGAGCACCACGTGTCGAAATGAAGCCTCGCTCCGAGACATGTGTCGGTTCCCTGAGACACATGAAGGCGCGTTCCAATCGGCCTGAAGTACCCTGCGAAGTACACTACACTACACTAACCCTAACCCTTAGTATTACATAAACTAGCAATCTGTAAAGAATAAATAAATAAATATCTAAATAAAAATAATCCCCGTACATCATTAATCGATTATTATTAATCAATAATTTACAAGTTATACACGTTTCAATAATATGTTTTATATTGGCAGAAGGTTTTGTTTCGATAAATATTCAATATTTAATGTCAACAGGTATCCGGGTTGCTTATGTTACCATGGTAACGCACAGAGGAAGTGACGTCTGCGCTGGTGACTTCGCAGTGTGTTCCAAACGGTGGAGTTTTGTTGAGGGAAGTTCCCTTAACTGACTCTCCCTGTACATGGAGTAGGGAGCACCCTATTAAATACACTTCGGATTGGAACGCAGCCTGAGGGTTTAGGTCAAAGGTCGTCTTCTTTTAATGTTTTTAGCGATTGTCAGCCCGGTTGTAGGTGTCTTACCGCCACCTGCTGGCGACATCTGCTGTGTGGAAAACTGATTTAACAAACAAAATAAACAAACAAAAGCTTAAATACTTTTTCCCTCTAATTTCGTTTATCTTTTAAGTTTTTCCTTCCTGTGTACTGTTTCTCCAATTTCTTAAAACATTTACATATTTGATATCTCCAGTCAGGGAAGTTATGACTTTATTTTAATGCATTTAGTTTAACTCACCAAATGATGAAGCTCTTGAGTGAGTTTGATGTTGAATTCTGTCCACTTTTTTGTATTTTTACGTTTTGTTCCCACCTCCTTGTTCCATTTCCTTAGTCGTCACTTGTTTCTGCCATCTGCTGCCCCTTCACAGTGCAGTTTCTACCAACCGTCCCAAGTCCATTCAGTGTTCGATCTCTCAATATACAAGATCGACGTACAAGGCCGAGTCCATACACCCTGGTACACGCTGACAGGGTGCCAATCCATCGCAGGGCACACACACACACACACACACACAACCAAACACACACACACACACACACACACACACACTCACACACACACACACACACACACACACACACACACACACACACACACACACACACACACACACACACGATCATATTTATTTCCTTCAGGTAATATGAACTATATTCCTTACAGAGTGAGCTGTTCCTCAGAAACTTAATATGATGATTGACAAATATGCACTCTATAAAATCACGTGTGATATTTGTTTAATTAGTTCAATTTGATTTATCATGTATCAATTTCATTGTTTTCACAGTCTTTCACATTATCGTATTGAATCGGCTACTCTTACCATGTTCAGGAATTTTTATGAATTCCTCCTGGCAGACTTCTTCAAGTTTTTTTTTTTTTTTTTAATTAGGGCTTCTTTAAAATTGTAAACATGTTCATACAGTGTAGGGGTCAAGCATTATCAAGCATTATATTTGTAATATAGTTTTCCTTGTGTACATTTGGGCTTTTGTTTTCATATATAAAAAAAATTAATAAATAGGTGGCATGAGCTCAGGTAAATAAGGCCTGCAGGACACACACAGCAAATACAAGTTCAAAACTTGTAATGTTTAAAAGAGCTGAAGTTGATAAAAAAAATTATCTAGTTCAACATTAGGTGATAATATATGTATTATTGTGAATTTATAATGAAATAAAATGTCCGGTCAAAAGTAAGTGTAACCACAAACGAACACAACATGAGGTTTAATTGATGTTTATATGCAGTTTGTTCTATGAAGCCAGGCTACCTTTTGATTTGCCTGTTCTACTTGACCTTTGGCTTCAGGTTGGTAGCTGGGTGTCAAACTCCCTGAAACCCTAAATTATTTTGACAATATTCTCTGGAATGGTGTCGTATCTAAAACATGCTGTAAAAGTGGTCTGGATATTTTGCAGGGGAACAAGATGTATAGATGATGACCATTATGGAGGTGTTATTCTGTGAGGGAGGGAAGTCGATGATGTCATTTGCTACAGTATATGTGGACAAGATCTTTAGGATGTGGGTAGAAGCGTGAGTTTACCAACAAGCAGGAATTATGGCTCCAACACAAGCTACACAGGAAGAGATGTCCTGTAGTAGTGAATACTTGTGTACATGCTGAGCCCCCAGTTCTTAGTCAGGAGGAGCTGATATGTTCTGAGGTGCCGGAGTGTCCTGTGGTGGAGAACATATGTTGGTTTGGAGGCAACAAGTTTGACAGATAATTTGACAGCTACAGTAGCAACGGGTTTGACAGCTTGCCAATGGATAACGTCCCTTTCTTTCCATGAGATTAATGTGTTTTGGGTTTGCATAGACAGACATGTTTTGACAGTTGAAAATTTGGTAGTCACTGTAACTGGGAAGGAAAAAATCTCACTGTGGTTAGCGTGCTTAGACAAGCAAGGATTTCATTACTGACTGGAGTGTCAGCTGATGTCCCTTTAAAAAAAAAAATAATAATAAAATAATAGTGGCGGCACGGTGGTGTAGTGGTTAGCACTGTCGCCTTGCACCTCCAGGGTCCGGGTTCGATTCCCCGGCCAGGCTCGATTCCCGGCTCTGTGTGCATGGAGTTTGCATGTTCTCCCCGTGCTTGGTGAGTTTCCTCCGGGTACTCCGGTTTCCTCCCACAGTCCAAAGACATGCAGATTAGGCTAATTGGCGTTCCCAAATTGACTATAGTGTGTGAATGAGTGTGTGTGTGTGTGTGTGTGTGTGTGCTCTGCGATGGATTGGCACGCAGTCCAGGGTGTACCCTGCCTCGTGCCCTGAGTCTCCTGGGATAGGCTCCAGGTCCCCGTGACCCTAAATACAGGATAAAGCAGTGTAGAAGATGAATGAATGAATGAATGAATAATAATACTATAAATTATAATAATAATAATAATAGTGCACCTGCAGTGTGTTACTCTAATTATATACGTCAGATATTCTAGTCATTTTACTGTGATATAAAGAATTTAGTCAAAGTTTAAAGAGACCAAAACTGATGTTTGTCTCTCACACACACATGAAAGAGAGAGAGAGAGAGAGAGAGAGGTACACAGTGGTGGCCAAAAGTATTAGGACAGTATATGCCAGGGGTGGACTGGGACCAAAAAGTGGCCCTGGACGTCCTGGCCCAGAGCAGCCCACATCATAATACATTGATCCATTAATGTCAAGATAAATTTTTAACACCAGTTACTGGTATCAAAATATAACACAATGCAGAAATCAATGATATTTAAACATATTACTTGAAGTATCACTGAACATACAGTACAGTCACCTAAAGGATTATTAGGAACCCCATACTAATACGGTGTTTGACCCCCTTTCGCTTTCAGAACTGCCTTAATTCTACGTGGCATTGATTCAACAAGGTGCTGAAAGCATTCTGTAGAAATGTTGGTCCATATTGATACGAGAGCGTCTTGCAGTTGATGGAGATTTGTGAGATGCACATCCAGGGCACGAAGCCCCCGTTCCATCACATCACCAAAGATTCATGATATCTCACAAACAAAAAGGCCAATTTGTCTTTTCCTCATAAAGTGTTTAGGTGAAATTCCACCCATACAAGTGTGACAAATATGCAAAGAAAAAAATCAGGAAGGGGCAAATACTTTTCCATGGCACTGCACATGTAGTCAGATTGTTCCACTAGGATGAAACTGTGGCAGGTGGAGTTATAGCACTTTCCAAATCATACTAACTTTACACTGATTAACTTTGAATAACTTTGAATAATGAATGCTTTTTAATGCTCTTGTGACTCAATAAGAGACTTGTATCTTTTGAAATAAATAAATAAATAAATAAATAAACTATAATACTGCCCGAATGTCTCATTTAGCTGTCAAACTGTTTATAAGCCTCCTGGGTCTCTGTGAGACTGGTGCTACTGGACACTGAAAATATTGTCTTTATAGGTAGTTTTATATGTTGTATGTCTTATTGTTCTTTATTTCTTTGTTTTACAAATATGACCCAATATATCCTCTTTTTTTTATTTTTTTTTTACGTTTTTGTATTGTGTTATATTTTTATACTAGTAAGTAGTTTTAAAAATGAATCTCCACTATAATGAGCCAGTGTATTATGATGTGGGATGTGATGGGCTGCTGGATCGAGTCTCGCTGTCCCTGACCGTAATGTTAGAGCCGTCAGAGCGGAACTGGAACTTTCCTTCACGCCAAAGCCATAATCTGTTCATTTGAAGCATTTCACAGCATTTACCTCTAAAGATTTTTCCTTCTTTTGCATAACTTTCAGCTTCGCCTTTTCTTCTTCCTTCTATTCATTCATGGAAATTATTTTTAATTTGCTGCATCGAGAAAGAATCAATAAGGTTCAATATCTCTATTAAAAGTGAAGGGTTTGGGGGCGGGGAAGGGGGGGGGGGGCCTGGGTGTTTCAGAACATGGATGGAATAGACCAAATAAATTAATATTTATAACGCAGATGACCAGCGACCCTGGGTATCTTTCTTTGGGTGTTTTTCACAGTCGGTAGACGAGTCTCTTTGGTGTCCTGCGTTTTTACAACTCTGACCTTAAATGCCTACTTTCTGTAAGCTGTTAAGGTCTTAACGACCATTCCACAGGTGCATGTTAATTAATTGATTATGGTTCATTGAGCATGGATGGAAAACATTGTTTAAACCCTTTACCATGAAGTTTTAAATGTTCTGTTGTGCTAACTGTAAAATATAAAGCTAATATATGATGTGAAGATTACAGTAAAGACCCTGTGTAAACTCAGTGTTTCTCCCTCAGCAGTGATATTTTACACTTTTTTACAGCCTCCTCTGGTGATTATGTGTGTTATAACAGCATGTAGTGCACTAGTTAGGGATCTGTAACATTTTATAATCCATCCTGGACGCACTGAGAATCTTCAGAACACTCATGCCAATTCCAAAAATCCCACAATAAACAGAAATGTGTAAATGTCCAAACCACTGCAGCAAACTGCACACACACATCCACTGCTACTGTGGACACACACTCTGCTTACACACATGTTGTTTTATTTTATAATAGTCACAATTACAACATCCAAATGTCCAACAAGACAGAGGACAGAAGAGAACAGTATTAGTGAACATTTCATATTAAACCTTTATTTCAGTAAGTTTCATATGAAAAGAAGAAACCAGGAGCATTTTATTCTGGATCACAAAATCTCACAGTTGATCCAGAAGAGCCGAGCCGGAATCCAGCGTACAGAGGCTGAGTGAATGTGGTGTGGACTCTGTGGAGGAGCTTCATCGTGTCAGAGACGCTGTAGAAGGACAGAGTTCCTGCACTGTGATCCACATACACTCCTATTCTGGAGGATGATGGAGCTCCGAGATCAGTCCCAATGTCGTTGTGCCAGAAACAGAGAGAAGAAGAAGAACACTGCAGACTCCAGGACTGATTGTTGTATCCAAACACACACTCAGCACCCGCTCCTTTCCTGCTGATGTCTTTGTATGAGACTGATATTGACACACATCCCTCACCGCTCCACTCCACCTCCCAGTAACAGCGTCCACACACACTCTCCTTACACAACACCTGACTGAAGATGTTAAATCTCTCTGGATGATCAGAGTACGTCTGCTTTCTCTCACTGCACGTCACCGCTCTGTTCTTCTCAGACAGAATGAGGTCATAATTTACTGTGTTGGGATCCAGAGTCAGATCACAGAAATCTAAACACATGAAAAATGTCAACATGTTAGATATTAATCACAGGATACGTGTGTGTGTGTGTGTGTGTGTGTGTGTGTGTGTGTGTGTGTGTTACACGTACAGTGTAGAAAATCTTCTCTGCTCTTTGGTTCTGAGGGTAAAATCATCTGAACTGCTGCAGCTGTGGAGACACAGAAACAAAATGGAGACGGAAAAATCAGCTGCTGTAAAAGACAGAAACAGTTTAAAGTCCTACAGTTTGTGAAAGTAAAGATTTCAGAGCAGGACAATTTCTCTCACCATGTCGAGGGATTTTGATGAACTCCTCCTGGCAGAATTCCTCGAGTCTCTTTTTCAGATCAGAGAGAGATTTCCTCACTCCATCAAATGAGAGATGTTGATTGACAGTGATGCTGGGTGAGTCCTCACGTCCAGAAGAGACACTGAGAGACTGGAGACTCTACAGAGAGAAAGAAAAACATCATGGAGAAGGAGAAAGGAGGAGAAATATACATGTGATTATACAGACAGGTGTGTGTGTGTGTGTGTGTGTGTGTGTATGTGTGTTAGTTACCTGGAGGAACTGGATGTGATCGTGTGTGTGTGAAAGCTGCTCCAGCTCAGTGAGTCTCCTCTGAAGATCAGCAATCTCCTGCTCCAGTTGCTCCAGGAGTCGTTCAGCTCGACTCAGTTCAGTCTTCTCCTGATCTCTGATCAGCTCCGTCACCTCCGAGCGCTTTTTCTCCATGAAGCTGATCAGCTCAGTAAAGATCCTCTCACTGTCCTCCACTGCTGTCTGTGCACTCAGCTGTTACACACACACACACACACACACACACACACACACACACACACACACACACACACACACAGGATTTAAAGCTCATCTATCATTCCCTCTCTTACTGCGACTCTAAATGTCTCCATGTTGTCCATGTTGTGTGTGTTTCTAGGAGCAGCTCTGTCTCTGCTCACTGCTCACCTTTATAGTGTTCACAGCCTGTTTCAGCTCCTCCACCTTCTTCTGCTTCTCCTGGATTCTCTGCTGGGATTTCATCTGCTGCTCCTTTAACTCACTCTGAGGACAAATAAAACACATTTCACTCTTTATGCATCATGAGGTTATGAGTTCAGTGTATGAATATTAACTTCAGATAAAGGGTTAAAGTTCACTTGGGTTCTATGGAGAACCTTATTAAAGTGTAAAAGGACAGTTTCTCACCTGTTTTTCAGTTCTGTAAGCTTTAACTGAGACAGTGTCGTGGCTTCTGTGTTCATCCGTCACACACAGATAACAGATGAAGCGTCGGTCAGTACGACAGTAGATCTTCAACACTTCATCATGCTCAGAGCAGATCTTCTCTTCTAGATTTCCAGAAGCTTCCACTAAACTGTGCTTTTTCCAGGAAGGAACTTCATAGTGAGGTTTCAGATGAGTTTCACAAAAGGAGGCCAGACACATCAGACAGGACTTGACGGCTTTGTGTTTTCTCCCGGTGCAGAAATCACACTCCACATCTCCAGGTCCAGCGTAACAGTGAGCAGGAGAAGCAGCTTGGACTTCAGTCTTCTTCTTCAGTTTCTCCACCACTTCAGCCAGCATGTTATTTCTGCGTAGAACAGGCCTTGGAGTGAAAGTGTCTCTGCACTGAGGACATCTATAAACTCCACTCTTATCCTCCTGATCCCAGCAGTCATCAATACACACCTTACAGAAACTGTGACCACAGGGGAGAGACACCGGATCCTTCAGGAGATCCAGACACACTGGACAGATGAACTGATCCTGATCTACTGAAATACTGGCCTCAGCCATTTTCCCTAAACTCACACCGAAGTAGAGAGAGCGAGAGAGAGAGACTGTCAGTTTCGTTTCTTCTAAAAATGAAACGTCACTTCCTGGTTGTGTATGTGTGTATGTGTGTGTGTGTGTGTGTGAGAGAGAGAGAAAAAGGAGGAGCACAAGGACAGAGGTCATGAATGTTCCTCTATTAACCCTTTCTTGGACACAATTCCTTCTGGGGCAAAATAAAACTCTAAACTGCACCATATAACATTCGAGTCTGTGTCTGAATCCCTGAGCTGATACACTAATCTGGGCTCAACTTACACACATTCCATAATCATTATCTTCATTTTTAAAAACAGAAAACAAAATGCTTCACAGAAAGTCAACATTTAAAACAATAAATTGAAATTTTTTTTATCTAATATAAAAATATGCAAACAAATGATTAAATGAGAATACAGTATATACATGAAAACAGAAAAATAAAGTAAATTAATAAAGCTTTAATCAGAATATTCCAGAAACCATTAAAAATCTGTGAAAGTATCTATAGAAGGAAATGTTGTGCTTATGGATCATCCTGGCTAGTGGGAGCGTGAAGAGATTACATAATGTCTGCACATGTCTGGACTCTGCCCTCAAGAATGCAAGTCATGGCTGTGTAGTGGACCCGTGACAGTGTAGCTGCTCAAAATATGAATCTCTCAGAAAAACAAGGTACACAGTAGTAGAAATAATGCAAAAAATGCAGTTAGAGCCAGTTGAGTTCCCCCTCCGCTTCCTCACAGTGGTTTGGCCCAATGCCTGCTTTCCCAGTTCAGGTCAGGTGTGTAGCTGCGGCTCAATTAATGTTGAACTCCAGTAAGTTGGGTATTTTATTCACTTTAAATAAAGCGATTCTCTTTAATGTAGTTGATGCAGACTCATTCATAAATTATTTGCGGAAAAAATGCTGATTACTGATGTAATTTTCCATGAATCTGCTATATTAGCGATTAAATTATTACTTATCTAGTTAACGTTATCTTGTTTACAATATCTTGTTTACATAGTGCACTGCAAGTAACACGACAAACGCCGTTTCCCATGCAGTGTTTTATTTGTGACGACTTGGCATAATATTAACTTAACATTAACGGCCACAGTTAACATATTGTTTAGCTGTACATTTACTAAATGAGCTCTCTGCCTAGTCCGAACTGACACCACTGTATTGTTCCCTTTCAAGGCTACACTCGATGCTGCGTGAAAATGCTATGGGAACCAGTTTGTCGCGTTGCCGGTCGTTGAAGCATGCTGTGAAAACATGCCATATATAACCTCGACAGGTGATGTCATCTGATTAGATGTAGGTGGAGGTTATAAAAACAGGTGAGCCGGCAACAACCTCAGATCATTTGTCTTCAGAGCCTTGTTGTGAAGCGTGCTTGTGATAAACCAGCAAAATAATAAGGTGTTTAACTCACCAATTTGACGAGTTTAAATCCCTCCGTGTGTGATAATCCATATCGGAATGCGATCTCTACACTGCTTCGACTAGTGCTGCGCGCGCCGCGCATTCCGTGAGAAGCTGCGAGCCGCCGTGCATTCCTGGCTTAAAGCTCGTGCATCTGACAGAGCTGCGGCAGACGGAGGTAAGAAAACTCCTTTCTTCCGCGTTGTCATCACGAGGATTCCTCTCTTGTTTACCGTAGATGAAAATAGCCTTAAGCACTTAAAAAAAAAAAAAAAAAAAAAAAACAAGCAGTAGACGGCAGCTCCGGGTGGCAGCGTCGGGTGGCCGGAGGGCGGAGCCTCAATGACGCTCCCCCCCTCTTAGCTCTCTTCATATGAGTTAACCCTTTCATGGAGTAAGCTGTATTCATGCTGTGTTTTTCCTGCCATCGACTTTTGTTTATTTAAATATTGTCGATGTGGAAACGCGGGATTGTATGATGACGCCCAGATAGCAGAGACGCTTCACAGGCTATCTCTCTCCTGGGACATCATCCTCCCTGGTAAGCTTATACTTCCTGTGTGTGTGTAAAATAAAATAAATGGGGGTGGCCCCCCAATAGGGAGAGGCACCCAGAATTCCTTTTTAATGAATAAGTGTTCTCCCTGCCACCCCCAGGAGGTCGGTGTTTTGCTCCGCCACCACTGGTGTTTAGGGCAACATCAGTCTCCAATAGGCTGTTAGTTCTTCGGTTTTTCCTGCCATGCTTCAGGATGCCGAACATCTAACACCCCCCCCCCCTTTAACCAAACTGCCGAAACTTTTGCCCTTTTATGAGAAAATGGCAGCGTGGAAGCTACTGCCAAGTATATCTCCTTGGGTACTAAGCACTGGAGAGAGGAACTACAGGATTCAGTTCTCACTTCACCTTCTGTGTTTTCAATGGCGTGGCCTCCACTTCCATGAAACCGGAAGGTGCACATCTCCTGACAGAAGTTGCTGGGTATGGGGTCATGGAACATGTTCCCCTACCAGACAGTGAGTCAGACTACTATAATCAGTATTCCTTGGCAGAGGAACGGGGGGCTGCGCCCAAATTTTTAGATCTCGCGGGATGTACCGCTATCTAAAATAAACAATACAGTTCAATGTTGACTGTTAACGTGATTGCTCTCTATCCTACCAAGCGATTGATTTGTGACAATCGATTGAAGGACGCTTACTTTCATATAGAAATACTCCCACAACACAGGAAAGACCTGAGGTTCGCTTTTGGGGGCCAAGCTTACCAGTATCGGGTCCTTTCAGTCGGTCTAGCTTTCTCACCAGCACATATTAAAATGCATGGATGTAGTTCTGGCTCTTACGACTACCAGGGAATCCATATTTGAATTACATAGACGACTGGCTGGCCCAGTCTCATTAGCTAGCGCTTCGACATCAGCATGTCGTCCTAGCTCATCTTGTCTCTTAGGATTGAGACCCAACGCCACGAAAGCGTGCTCTTTCCTGTTCTGAGGATTGGGTGTCACATGAGATTCGATCCTAAGCGGGCACAGCTGTCTCCCGCTCGTGTCGAATCCATTAACAACACCCTCAAGGAAATCAAGCTAGACCAAGAAAGTGACCATCACTTTCAGAGATCTTAGCTCTTATGGCAGCCGTATCCACGGTGACCCTTGGGCCTGCCCATGAGAGCATTTCAGTTGTGGCTAAGACAGGGGATTTCACTCTAGGGCCAATCCCCAACAGGGGTTACGCGCCAGGTGCTTCGTACCCGTCCTATGTGGTTCAGACCCCGGGTTCTGACTCTGGGTCCCACTCTAAGTTCGTCTTGTCGTCGCAGATGCTAACGACAGATGCTTCCCTCACAGGCGGGGGGTGCGGTCTTAGGTGACCGTCCCAGCCCAAGGGTGCTGGAGAGGCCTTCTTCTCGCACGGCACATCAATTGCCTCGAAATGATGGCTCTATTTCTCGCCCTAAAGCACTTCCTCCAGCGGTTGAGAGTGCCATGTCCCATTGTGGGTGGACATCACTATGGCAAGTCTCATATATTAATCGCCAGGGCGGACTGTGCTCGCGCCGCTGAATAGCTAGCGCACCAGGTTCCTGTCCCTCAGCGCGATTTACATTCCAGGGCATATGAATGTGAGAGCAGTTGTAACTGTCCAGTCAATCTCTGACACACGGGGAATGGAAACCCCACCCCGAAGTAGTCAGTCAATCTCGGTGAGATTTCATGCAGCAGAGGTGGACCGCTTTGCCTCGCAAGATCAGCAAATGTCCCCTTTGCTACTCCCTGACTCTGGATCTAGGATCGCCTCGTTTATTGCACCAGCAAGAGGTATTCCCCTGCAGCAAGTGTGTGATAAGCAGGCAGACCCAGTCCACTGCCGAAACGTTTCAGTGCTGGAGTTTCGGCAGGAAAAGCTTGTCCTCAGGCTTGTGCCCTAGTACTCTCAAGATGTACTTATCCGCGTCCTCACTGAACTATCTTCCCGAAAAGTTCCATTTGTAACGAGCAGGAGAAACTTCACTTACTGTCCAGTATGTGCTCTTCAGATTTACAGTACGTCCACCGCATGAGCCAGTGGCGTAAGTCAGAGCACCACTATACTGGGTGAGAGATGCCATTGCCCTCTCCTATGAGGCGCGTGGGCTCACTTCGCCTCTAGGAATCAGGGTTCATTCAACCAGGGAGATCGCCTCCTTTTGCACCAGCAAGAGGTATTCCCCTGCAGCAAATTGTGTGACACGGAGGGTTGCTCCTCCCCGCACACATTACATTTACGTTACATTATAATCTGGATGTTCATGCTACTCCGGGCTCAGGCAAAGCCCCGAGTTAGCTGCCCAGGCATGGTTCTGAGACCTTCTCGGCTTTGTGCCACACGCTACACAACCTTGGGGTCCAGACACCTGTAGTGCGGCGGCGTTGGTATTCTCGTTCCCATAGCGTTTTCACGCAGCATCGAGTGTAGCCTTGAAAGGGAACGTGACCGGACGGCTGTTCAGACAAATTAATCTGAGGTTGTTGCCGGCTCACCTGTTTTTATAACCTCCACCTACATCTAATCAGATGACGTCACCTGTCGAGGTTATATATAGCCAAAAACTTTGGCGTGTTTCCACAGCATGCTTCAACGACCGGCAACGCGACAAACTGGTTCCCATAGCGTTTTCACGCAGCATCTCGTTCCCGCCTTTCAGGGAACAGGGTTACAGAAATGTAACCCGAGACGTTTTGTATAATCAATATCCATTCTGTTCTAAGTGTCTTAATTTTAAATACAATTTTAAACCTTTTTTTTAATTCCTTGTTTTTACTGTTGTGATTAATTTTTATGATAGTTTTACTTTCTTAATGTAAAGCTATTTGAATTACCATTGTGTATGAAATGTGCTACAGTATAAACAGGGGCGTTTCAAGGATTTTCAGTTAAGGGGGGCTCAGCCCCCATAGATGTTTAACACATATTTGGTTTGTTCAGAATCAGTACTAAAATGAGTCTTCTTGATCACACATGCTGTTTACCGTATAAACCTTTTTCTATGTGCAGGTACAATCAGAAAAATGTAACCATAGGGTCATAGAGTCTGCATTAAGGGCTTCATGTTCACTGGAGGAACAGCTGGTGTGATGAGGGTGAACACAGCGAAGATTTAACTGATTAATCCCTCATGACATTTTGTAAACTGTATTTATGAGAAAGGACTGCACTGATGCAGATAGAACAATTCATCGAAAAAACACACACCTTGACTTAATCCTCCCTCTGTGATGGTGAATTGAAGACCCGCTGAAACACGGGGAGGAGCCGAAGTCTGCCGACACTTTCATATGAAATTTAAAGGGTTACGATGATGGGGGACCAGCAATTTGTGTGAAGTTTATGGAGAATTTTTAGGGGGGCTGAGTACAAATGTTAGGGCAGCTAAAACCCCCCTAAAAATGGCCAAGCGATGCCGATGAGTGATGTGCTGTCAATTTATTGTTAATATACATATATCAAAACAGTTATATCTTATATATTTGTCTCATCTACTGTATATATACACACAAGATGTCATACACATAGTCAATAATGTATGCAATATAGACAAATTAACATCAGGGTAGGTACTGTAGGTAGGTGAATTGATGCATGCATGAATAAATGAATAAACAACTGAACAAAGACGCAAAGAAATAAGAAATTTATGTAATACCAAAGTGTAAGGGGTACTAAAGTATAAAGAATACATACTGTATACGGAATGCAGAATTGCATAAATTATTAATTTAATTTAAGTCTACTGAATACTGAAGTGTGTGAAATGCAGAAGTGTGTGTAAAATGTTTAAATATGCAGAATACTGAAATTTTAAAATAGCTACCTCAATTAAGTAATTAAATAATGACACACACACACACACACACACACACACACACGCAGTTTCAAAGTGAAATAGTACAACCATTTGTAATGTTGTCATTTATTTTTAAATGAAACATACATTAAAAGAACATTTTAAAATAATGTGAAAAAATCTATTACATGCGCATTGGGATATAAAAAATATTCTATAAGCTTTCTTCTTGTGATGCACTTACCATGGGAAGCCACTAGATGGAGTCAGATCAGTGATGCTGTAGACTGCAGCTGAACATCTCTGCTTCATGGGACATCCTGTAAGATACAATAAAGACATATTTTCCAAGAAGAAAAGAAAAATGAAAAATCACAGGGCTTTGTTTTGTGATGCAAATAAATAAATAATAATAAAAAATAGTCTATTACCAATGGTTTATTGCCATTAGATGATTCATAATATTTTAGAACATAGATTCAGTTCTCCTGCGCAATAGACATTATCATGTCTGTGTTTAATGCTATACTGCTAAGTTTACACTTCCTGTGTTATGTTTAAGGGTGTTGAAGTTACAGTCTGTTCATGGCAGTGGTTTTTGATATAATTAATACTTTATAGTTTTGGCAATAAAATTTGTATTATTATTTATTACTTCTTATCCCATAAACACAAGCGGCACAGATCCATGCTGGCAACATGGCATAGGTCAATGATAATAAAAAAAAAAGTGCCATACTCCTTCCATTTCTGAATGATCGCTTGAACAGTGGCTCCGTGGGATGTTCAAGGCGTTGGAAATCTTTTTGTAGCCTAAGCCTGCTTTAAATTTCTCAATAACTTTATCCCTGACCTGTCTGGTGTGTTCTTTGGACGTCATGGTGTTGTTGCTCCCAATATCCTCTTAGACAACCTCTGAGGCCGTCACAGAGCAGCTGTATTTGTACTGACATTAGATTACACACAGGTGCACTCTATTTAGTCATTAGCACTCATCAGGCAATGTCTATGGCCAACTGACTGCACTCAGACCAAAGGGGGCTGAATAATTACACACACCCCACTTTGCAGTTATTTATTTGTAAAAAATGTTTGAATTTGTAAAAAATTATTTTCGTTCCACTTCTCACATGTACACCACTTTGTATTGGTCTTTCACATGGAATTCCAATAAAATTGATTCATGTTTGTGGCTGTAATGTGACAAAATGTGGAAAAGTTCAAGGGGGCCGAATACTTTTGCAAGCCACTGTATATATTTCCTGATATGAGCTGCATCACAAGCATGTAAACATTTTGCCTGTCTCAGTAGAAACATAATTCAAGGAAATCAGTGGACTATGCCTGTGTGCTGTAGACCTGCTAACATAATTACTATTTCCTTGACAGTGTTTGTGCATGATAATGTGTGCTGCTCTGCAGAAAGAGTTAAGAGGGTTAATGATCACTCTTCAGGAAATCTCTCTCTGCTCATATCACACCTGACTGTAGAGGATGGAGGAGTTTACAGGTGTAGTGTTAAAGGTGGTGAATACAGAGACGTCAGCCTCACTGTTAAAGGTAAATGACACAATGCAACTTCAGTGATAATCTCATGACATTTAAAGACCTCTAAGTCAGAGTAAAAGGTAAACTGATCTCATGTGTATAAAGCATGTGAAGCTGGATGTCTATCAAAGTGGAATATTTATACTTTTATTGTATAATAAAATGCTATTTAGTACATTTATTCAGTTTTGCTGCCAAAAGCAGAAATTATTTTTAAAAACAGATGTGAAGTGTTTCTGTATCATGTCCTGCCGTTCATCTATTTCAGTTTCTATGGTTATGGATTATCTGTTTTCTGAGCTAAGACAAAATAAGACAAAATAAATTCACACTCTGAAACATCTGGAAATGTAACGATCAATTAACTTCATTAACTTTATTAACAGCTTTAGTGAACATTTCCCAGGCGAAAATGACATTTTTCCTTAAATCTCAAACTTCTCTTTTAAAATCATATTTACACTCCATTTATGATCCTGATTTCTAGATAGTAAAACTTCATATATAAAATCACAGATTTTATCCTGCAATAAATATTAAATATTAATTAATGTACAAGTACAGTAATTTGCACATTAGCTGTTTCTTTGAAAAAACCTTCAAATGTAATAAACTGCTCCACTCACATACCAAACTGTAATGTAATATTCTCTTAAAGCAAGTGTAAATGTGTAATAAAATTGAAGATTGTGAAAATTGAAAAGTTATTAATAATTACTGATATTAATAAAGTCTCTGCAGAGTCTCTCCCCTTTGTCCCCTTCGCTGTGGTGACTGTGATCTTTCTGCACATCATCGTAACTGTGTTTTATTGCAGCACCAAAAAGAAAGGTACTGTAAGTAATCAAGATCACCAGGGCATGGGTCCAACAGATGTCACCTTAACCTCCTGAGGCCTGAACTCTACTCTTGTGACATTGCAATTTCTGTTGACTGTTTCTCTTTATTTACAGCTGATAAATATATTTTTATCAAAGTTTTCAACCAGGAAGAAACTCGGCAAAAGAATTATACAGTTCTTTTATATGAGGATGGTACAAGGATAAATATATAGACGGTTAAATTGGATAAAATGTCATGTCCTCATATGAGGACATTGGGGCCTTAGGAGGTTAAAGAAGGCCAAAAAGTCCCTGGGCTTCAAAACATCCCCAGCTCCATCATATTTGGAACAATTGCACACTGTGGAATTTGAACTGAAAAACTACATGATGTGTCCCACCATAGACAGTGAGATGGACCCTCTCACTTGGTGGCAAGTCCATCAAGTCGACTTTCCACACCTGAGTAATCTAGCCAGGAAGTATCTCTGTATACCAGCAAGCAGTTCACCTTCAGAGAGACTTTTCAGTACATCAGGAAATGTTGTGACATGCCAACACACATGTTTAAAACCTGCGAAAGTCAATATGCTAGTTTTCCTGGCAAAAAAGCTGGAATAAAATAGTTTTGACAGTCAAGCACATATGGTATGGCATTGTGCCAAAACAGGTTTACGTGATACTAATGTTCCGTAATGTTTACATGTTAATATTAATTATTTTATTTATGTGGATGTTGACAATGTTAGTGTTTCCACCACATACCAATTTATTTAAGGCCTGCACACTTTGTTTAATAGTATTTTCTCATTTAATTTATGTTTAATGATATAAAATTTTATTAAAAAAAACAAAAACCCAGGCAAGCCAAAGGAACTATTTTGTTTAAAATATGCTCGTGTTTTAAGACACTCTTGATGAGTGTATGGTTTCGTGTAAATAAAAAGTAATGTTTGAAAGTAATTCTTATTGTGTTGGCAGACTTATGGGAACAGCAAACCAGAAATCAGAATATCTGCTGAGGGTGCTAATATCGCAAGAAATATCGTTATCGCAGTATTCAACAACAATATCGCATATTTTCCTGATATCGGGCGGCACGGTGGTGTAGTGGTTAGCACTGTCGCCTTGCACCTCCAGGGTCTGGGTTCGATTCCCCGGCCAGGCTCGATTCCCGTCTCTGTGTGCATGGAGTTTGCATGTTCTCCCCGTGCTTGTTGGGGGTACTCCGGTTTCCTCCCACAGTCCAAAGATATGCAGGTTAGGCTAATTGGCGTTCCTAAATTGCCCGTAGTGTGTGATTGGGTGTATGAGTGTGTGTATGTGTGTGTGCCCTGCGATGCATTGGCACCCTGTCCAGGGTGTACGCCGCCTAGTACCCGAAGTCTCCTGGGATAGGCTCCAGGTCCCCCGCGACCCTGAACACAGGTGTAGATGCGGTCATATTATTTCACCAGTTTTGACGCGTAGCTTTGGTTTAAAGTTTCACTCACATGACAGAAGTCCAATCTCTTTGTCTCTTGTAGTTTATTTTGTCAGCATCAAAGAATCAACACTTCATACAGTCGTCTTGAGTAAATCCACTGTGATTACAGACACCAGTTGCTGCATCTTGCAAATCTCTGACTTTTACAACAACCTGTTTGCTGTATCTTTTAAATCACAGTCTTAGCTCACGAATATAACAACACTCTTGCTGTATATATCCACTTACGTTAGCTTACGGTTACAACAACCTAGTTGCTGTATTTCACATTCTTAGCTTACCGGGCTTACGGTCTGTGGTGGAAATTCTGAAAACAATATAAAGACAAGTAATCCATACACTGGGTAAGAGCAAAGTAACAAAGGTTTTATTTTAAACTTCTGCAGAAGGACCAGTCTCATACAGCAAACAGTTGCAGCATAGAGAAAGGTGATCTCTTTCTCTAGCTGACCTATTTTATACACAAACATCTCTGTTAACATAATCAACGCCCCGTACATGAAGTTCCTACATTCAAATTCATGACTCTTTATCTGCCCCAGACTAGATGTCCATATCTTATCATTTATTCAGGGACAACTACAATCAGGTTGTTTCTATTCTGTTCTCGGCCTTGTGTCTCTAAGCTTCGACAAACAAGTTCAAACTTCTAACGTCTACGTGACACACTTACTACAAGGATCAGAATTAATACATAATTCAAATATGATTTTTCCATTACAATTTCCCCCTTTTGTCATTCTATGACAACCTAAATATTTTAATTCTACAATTCAAAACAATACTAATAAGCTATGCATTAGGTAAATTTCATCAGATATTGTCTCTCCAACCCGGGTTTTTAACATCATCACCAGCACTCTAATGCACACAGAGGACACTACAGCTGTCTTTATGGGGACAGACCCCTGACACAAAAGCATAAAAAAAAATTTGCAACCTACTTAAATATACATGCTTGACATTTCTCTAAAGATTTACATTATGTCTTCTTCCATATCATGATCTAAACATTCAAAATGATAGTCACCCGAATTTTGAACTCTGTCAGAAGTCGGGTCGTCCCAGTCCGTTTTCCGTTTTATATTGTCAGTCTGTCTTAACATTTGATAATTTACTGTGTTCAGAACTAGTCCCTGTATACATCTGCAAATACAGGGTGTTATACAGAGGCCTAACAAAATTATAATCCCAATTGGTAAAACACTATAAACCAGCCAATAACCCCAGCCTCCCCATAATTGCGTTAACCACGAGATCCAAGACTCTACTTGGGGAGGTGGTTGCAAAGCCTTCTTCATGCGGTTTATGATGTTGCTGATATTCTGATGATCGTCATTGAAAGGCGTGAAAGGCCTTTACGGTGTCATTTTTTAGTATTAGTAACATGTATGCTAAACCATTTACAGCTGTTCCTCCGCCGAGGAAGAGTGACCAGCCTACATTTGCTCCTGGGCTAGTCCATGGGTTTCCTAAAGTGTAACCATGAAATTTAATAGGGACATCTCTTTTTCTTCTATTCTCTGACATCCGTGGCCCCCACGGATTTTCTGTGTGTACTGACACACTAGGAGTTACATATGCAGGATAACATGAGCCTGTCCAATTGAAATTTCTTAACAGGCAATGGGGAGCAATAGCTCCCTGGGGCATCAAAACATAGGTTATTGGAATAATTACACTCAGGGACTGCTGGGTTTGGCCTCCCTGTTTGTTTGTAGTATTCAGATATCTGTAAGATGGCCATGGTGGTTATCGGTATAATACAAGACGTGTTGTCTGCATTTGCTTCTGCTGCTGTGACATTATTTAGGGGCAGTGCTACCCAGCCCGAGGACATGACATGGCATACACAACACAAGAGGTTGTGTATGTCTGTTATATTATCAGCAATATCTAATGATAGGGCACATTCCCAATTTCCCTGCACATCTATTGAGATTAGCGTTATGCCTTTTTATCATGCTGTCTCTTCTCTTTATTCTAGTTAAATGCATGTGGCTTGAGTTTGTTAAATAGACTTTACCATCGCCGTTTCTCTCCGAATTCTCAATAAGTAGGCACATCAGGGTAACCATAACTATTATTATTCCTAAAGTTACCCAAATTGCTTTGGGGTGTTTTCTCATTTGTAACCAAGGGTTTAGTCCAGCTAATTCAATGTCTGTAGTGTGAATAATCTCAGTCACTAATATTCTCCGTCCTCTAAAACAGTCTTCTATCCTGTCAGTAGTTACAACACTTACTTTTAACTCTAATTACTTTTATATGTCACCAATGTTACTCCGTGCTACTGCTACTTTGACACCTTACAATTTCTTCATGTGTTGTCCTCAAATGTAGTGTACTTATTGTTGTGATGAATTTGATTGGAGAGTCGTGGTTCTGCGTTGTTTCTGTCCACTCTAGTTGGTTCTTCTGACCCATGCACTTTGCGTGCAGGTGAGGGTCTGTTGGGGTTTACAGGAGAGGTTACTAGCACGTCACTGTTCACCCTTGTTGACCTCTGTGTTGTTTTCTCTTAGGTTCTGGAACATGTTTGGGGTTGCTGGCGTGTACCCCCATCTCTGTTTCCACTACTTTGACTTCTTTTTGTGGTGTTAGGAGCACTGTCAGTGGGCCTGTATTAAAAATAAATCCTCAAAGAGTTTTGCACAATAACATAACATTTCATCTTCACAATGTCCTTTTACTTTTTGTGTGCTCTGGCTTCATCTTAATTCCTTTATCTACAGTACAGTATGTTATTAGAAACACAAATGCTTATTCCCCCTTTTGACACATGGTCTTTACACGTGTGTCAACTTAGCATAGAAAGAAATAGCTTCATAGGTAGACATGGCTTGTGATTGGGGTCGTACCAAACCCCTTCTGTCAAAACACATCCCGCTTTTCTCCAGAGTGTTTCCTCTCCTGGAGTGACTGTAGCTCTGAAGCTCTTCAAGGTTAGCTGTGGGGGTGAGAGCATTAGACACACACATGTTATGGTTATAGGAAAGGGGAAGTTTGGCCACGGCCTTCGCTGCTGCATCTGCTTTTCTGAAATAGAATCAAATTTGTTAGTTTGAGCATTACATTTACACTATTTAAATTTCATGTGCTATAACTATGACAAACTCCTGTTAGCACCTATTTCTCTATCACAAAATATTGTTCCATCCACGTTCATTTTATATCCGGATTCTGTAGTGGCGCTTACTGTGGATCAATCCTAGTGGAACAAAGTTGTTTAACAGTGAAAGAAAAGAGTTAGAGGATTAGAACTATACGTCTTTCCACATTGATATTTATAATTTAGTATTGTACTTTAACCACTCTGTTGCAAATAAGTGTGATTCTTCTCTGTATAAAAGATACTGAAACTTCATGAACTAGAAATGTCAAATTACTGTAGCCCACTATATATCTTTATTCTATACCTGCCTTCTCAGCTTCTGGTACTGGACATAAACACATGGGTGATGCTGCTGCTACAGGATCTGATTTGGCTGAGAAGTGAGATAAAGATCTCATTGTTTTTCTCTCTTTCTCTCTGTTTTTTTTTCTGCAGCCAGTCTGAAATCATGCAACAATTCTTTTCATCAACAGTTTTTGTAAAAGGCCTTTTATAATTTGAAATGTCCAATATTAAAGTAGTTTATACTGCCAAATTTGATTCAATTAAAGATTGTTCTTGCTTCCGGAATTCAACTAAGTGCACTGTGGGCCAGTAGACCCTTCCCATGAGTGTGTATCTCACTGGGGCCTCGAGGATTGTATAGATCAAAATAACTTTTCTGTAATAAAACACTTTTACTTTTTACATTTCTTCTTTAGCGTCAATTTTCTTATTTGTTTTAGAATATTTTGGACTACTACTGTACTTGGATCCAAAGTTTTATCTTGTCCCAAAACAATTTGACCTAAGATATGACTTGTATGTGCGAATTGTAGCTTTTATATGGTTTGCTTTATGACCTTGTTCTGCTGGACAATAAGAAGTTGCTGATGTTTACCATGACAACAGCTTTAAAATAAAGAATTAAACACCTGAATTATTTCAGTTAAAGACTCGGGTAGATACAGTATGAAGTTTGTAGGGCCTAAATTTTACTTTGGGGTGATCACCGCCAGTTCACTTCCCTTAATTAAACCTACATCGTGCTTGCCATTAGCCCATACATTTTAGTGAGTAATGATGAACATAAATTCTTTTTAAAAAAGAAAAGAAAAAGTTCCGCATGCTGATAACTTAATTTTTTCTGCCTGGCCAGGTCTTGTGACTGTAAGTACTGTAATATATACAGTTCTTTTATACTTTAACACATGATTTTTCAGCATTGCATCAGCATTTGTTTCTCTGTGGCTGTAATGTAATGTCAGATAAGACGTTCATTCTCAATCACTCTCATTCATACCACATGTCACTCAAACGCCCAATATTTATTTATTTATTTATTTATTTATTTTCCTCATCCTTATTACTTTTATCCAATAACACATTAGGGGTGTCCCTACTGTGATTAAGGGACATTACTGTGACACTTGTGCTACATTTTCTCATGTGCACACTCCTTATCTCTACATTAACTACACATCTGAGCTTATCTTTAAAAAAATGAGATATGTGACACATATCTAATATCATAATGTGTTTACTGGTATATATTTGTCTATCACCGTAGCATTTACTGAACTCACAGTTGAAGTGCAGAGCTTCCATTCATACACATACAACAGGGGCAACGGATCACATTTCACAAGAGTGAAATCCTCAGGCTCAATACTGGTTTAGTCTCAAGAGATTTATACCTAATTTACATATGAAATCTTCACCCCAATAGTTTTACTGGGCAGCAATAAGAGCAAAAAATCTAAATTTATCATGTACACCTGGAAAAAGCCACACGCTTGGCTTTATGAGGCTCTTTTCAGCTGCATGTCCTGAAGTGCCCACAGAGTTCAGGAATCTGCCACTCTGTTTCACTAAACTGTCAAATTCACACACTTTAATGACTGAATGACCTGCATGGAATGTAGCAAAATGAATTTTGTTTGTCATGGAGCTGCAATTCCATTGTTGGCATTTTACTGATACTGTATACTTCTAGATCATACGTAGCATGTGTGGATGTTTCTAAGATACAAACGTGAATTGAATCATTGAAAAAGATAGCAAGCTTTTCTTCATTGCGATCAGAGCAAGAAGTGTTAGTAGGAAAAATTATTTTTTTTGACTCACCCTCTCCTTCGTGTCTGCTCCCCACGCCCCCGGCCTTTTTCTGTCAATTTCCACCCTGATCCTCACCTCTCCTAATCCATTCCTCTCCTCTGCTCCTTCTCGGACAGTCTCTAATCCAATGGTCTTCACTTCCGCATGCATAACAGCCATTTGTTCTCCCACGTCCACGGCCTCCTCATCCTCTTCCACGTCTCCTGTACTGTACATCCGCAGTTTGTCTTACCATCTGCAACCCTGCCAGCTGTGCTTTGTGACTCTGGTCTTCTCTCTTCTTGTTGCGCTTATCTTGTTCTTGTGATACCAGCTTTTCCGCGTGTATTGCATGTTGCTCAATGAGACTAAGTTTTCCAGTGTCCCATCCAACGCATGTGTTTTTCACCTTCTGAGCGATGTCCTCCTGTAATCCATTTATGAAACTGTTCCTCAAATGTGCTTCATACGGTGAAATTGCTGCCACAGACATGTCTGCAGACCTCTCCAACCCGCTGTTTACATCATGTACCTCAGTGAGACGGGTGAGATATTGTGACACGCTCTCTCCTGGTTGTTGTTTGCACATTGATATTTTAGTCATATCCATTTTTGCTGGGAACGCTTCTTTACATGCTGCTGTAAGGCACACCACAAAACCGTTAAATGCCTGGTTTTCTTCATGATCAGCCTGAGCTCGCCGTGCGAAAACATTGTCCGTTGGTCAGGAATACTTAATCTTTGCAAAGTCCGCACCTAGTTTTCTCCCCAAAAGTCGTCGCATTTCATAAGATGTCGGGCGAAACTCTGAGCAAAATCTGCTCATTTCATCACCGAATTTCTGTCCTCCCACCTCTCTCGGGTCTGGGAGTTGTCCATGTGTATTTTCGATGTCCTTTATTGTCCATTGTCGGTGAACAAGCATCGCTGTGCCATCCGCCCCTGCTACTTCCATCATTGGAGCAGTGATTGCTTGATGAACACTTCCTGTAGCTCCTAAGAGTTCCTCTCTCTCGTCCTCGCTGTCATCAGGTGGTGGTTGTCGATCAGCCTTTTCTCTTTTCAGCTGAGCCTTGGTTCGAGTATGTGACGAAATTGGAGACAGAGCTGTGCTGGCTGTGCTGGGGCCTGGGGCCTGCCGAGAAGTCTCTTGTCCATGCTGTCTTACTGGATCTGCTGAAGGGGCTATCTGTCTAAGAGCTGGGGGTCACGGGGGGCAGCCGTCCAGGTCGGGATCTGAAACAGACTTAACACACTGAAAAAGAATCAATGTTTTGTGCTTGCATTTTAGGTTGTATGCGTTTTTCTCTTCTGTTTCTGCTTCTGCCTTCCACATATTAAATCCTACCCAATTAATGTTTACTTTATTTTTCTTTTTGTTATTGTAATTATCTATCTACACATGATTCACACATCCACAACTCAAAAGCAATCTCAGTAATTAATAATTCTACATTTCTCTCTTTTTTATTTTTTTTATTTTGTTTTCCCTGGATTTCCACATTTCTCAAACATAATTTAGATGTTATCTTTACCAAGGAACGCCACAAGAGTAACAATCTTTTTTTTTTTTTTTTTGCTGTTACCCATGATTTTTACTTGTCAATTTACACGTGCCACTAACTCACAGTGCTCTCACAGTCCCCTTGACTGCTACCGGTGCAGCTTGCACTCTGCAGTAAAGTCCTCTTGACTTTTACCGGTGCACTTTACACTCTACCTTAATTTACCTCAACAGTCCCCTTGACTGTTTTTCCTTTTTCCCGTAAAGTCCTCTTGACTTTTACGTGTGCACCTTGCAACCCTGCACTCTGACTTGCTTTACCTCCGGAGGTCTTCACACCGAGCACGTCTGCTGCGGGGCCAAGTTTTCGTAAACGAGGCGAAACCAGTACCCTCTTTCTCTCTTTTGTGCGCCTTTGCACTTTTTTGGGAACTTCACGAATCCCAGACTCGTGTGATAGATCCAAGTTTAAATCTATCCCAGCCACTGTGAGAAAGCGCACTTCTTACTCAATTACAACTTAAAGACTTTGACAATTACAACTTAAAGACTTACAACTTAAAAAATTTCCTTACCACACTATTTTAGTTCTTTTAACTCCGGTGTTGAGGTGACATGGTGAATCCCCGGTCCTCTCACGCTCGATTTCCAATTAAGCGTTTGAGATGAAGTGAAAAGCCTCCAAGGCGTCAGCGCTTACGCCTCCCCGGGATTCTCCAATGCCCTCCTCAAACACGGAGAACTGCCGATTACGCCAAGTTGTGGTGGAAATTCTGAAAATATTATTAAGACAAGTAATCCATACACTGGGTAAGAACAAAGTAACAAATGTTTTATTTTAAACTTCTGCAGAAGGACCAGTCTCATACAGCAAACAGTTGCAGCATAGAGAAAGGTGATCTCTTTCTCTAGCTGACCTATTTTATACACAAACATCTCTGTTAACATAATCAACGCCCCGTACATGAAGTTCCTACATTCAAATTCATGACTCTTTATCTGCCCCAGACTAGATGTCCATATCTTATCATTTATTCAGGGACAACTACAATCAGGTTGTTTCTATTCTGTTCTCGGCCTTGTGTCTCTAAGCTTCGACAAACAAGTTCAAACTTCTAACGTCTACGTGACACACTTACTACAAGGATCAGAATTAATACATGATTAAAATATGATTTTTCCATTACATTTCCCTACCACCAACAATTTACAAAGTGTTCATGAAATGCGTTCTTAGTCGTATCCATCCCTGGCTAGTGGTTGCAAACATCTTGTTCACTAAGCACAAGGCCTATATTAAGAGGCAAGGGATGAATGAACATGCGTTCTGTTTAAAAACAGCTATAGATGATTTCAAACATGAGAGTGCAAAAATCTATCCAGTTTTCTTGGACTTCCGCGATGCGTTTGGAACACTCCCACATAACATCATGATAAGAGCTCTCGAGGACATACATCTGCCGCAAGTGTACATTGATATAATTAAAGATGTGTACAAAAGCTCTTATATCCAGATCATTTGCGGAGTCCAGCTCACAGAACAGATCCCCTTGCGCCTTGGAAGTAAAACTGGTTGTCCATGGAGTGCAGTGAATATCATTTTAGCCATTAATCGGTGGCTGGATTGGATGTGTCAGCGCACTCCTTCTGAAATCATGTTTCATACAACCCGCGATGCCATTCATCACAGCAGACATGAGGGAGGCTTAGGAGTTCCAGACTTTGAGTGGACTTACATCGCTACTAGACTGTCACATCTGCTGAGCATGCTTAACAATGCAATGATAGCACAGTAAGAGAAATGTCTCGTGCTTCCCTTTTTCTTAACCTTGGGAAACGCAAAGTCCCCCTCACCCCAGTATCGGAGCTAAGCTTTCTAGGATTTCGTAAGAAAGCGAATGGAAAACTCGACACTCACGCCTCTGGTTTTGGGGTCAGATCGGACTGGCCTGATCTCAACGATCTCTGTAATTGGGCTGGAGTTGACCTGCAGTGGTCTGGAGTCGAGATCACACACGTTACACCTTATGAAGTACTGATTAAAGATAAAAATGTTGCTGTGACCGCAACAGTACTGCAAGACAGTCAGCGCTATTCAATTCCTCTTGGAAACAGCCACGCGTCTCTCCGCTATCAATTAATCACCAGCAGCATCAGAGACATTGGAGGGGACTCAAACTCCAAGGAAAACTTGCCTGTATCCTTTCTGCAGATCACTCCATCTCACACACAGTTTTCCATAATTTATCTATTGATGAAGACATACCGTAATACTTTTTACAGTCAAAGCGAGGCTTTAGGTTTACCCAACAAGGTTAAACCTGTCAATCTGGTACCCTTGCTCCCACTCACCATTCTGTATACATCATGGACAAGAGCAAATCATTGAATCCATGTCACACGTATTTAATGGCTGTTATTTCTATAAAGGTCTTTATGTATCCAGACATGATAGGATTGTAGATATTATATCGGAGAATTTATCATCTTTACTTTCCCCAACAGTGTCAATACATCAAAATTCTGTTGTTGGACAGGCACATGTTTTCTAGGTGTTTTACAATGTCTGTGTTCTCTGACTTGGTCATTGATGAGAACAAAGGGATGTTTTCATCCTGGAAGTAGGATGCTGTTTTGATTCATATTTAGAGGAGGCTTATTTAACAAAGCTAGTAAAATATCACCCTTTTGCACAGCAAGTAACTGGCCTTGGCTACAAATGTCAATATCTGGTACTCATCTTTGGCAGCCTGGGCCACGTGCATAGGCTTGTCATTAGGGGTCTTTACAAAAGCAAGTGCAAAGCAAATTGCCAAATATTGTTCAATATCCTCCATTATTGGAAGTCACCATATATGGAGGAGGTGTTGTGTGTATCCATAAATCTGCTTTTATGAATTGTCATCAGACTCACATTGGTGGACCATGCCTGAGCAATGTTTTAGATCTGTAGCATTTATGTCTTTATGTACATTTATTAAGAAATTGTAGACATAAATAAAGTAGGTAATGATTTTAGATTCATTGCACACAAACTGAAGTAGTTCAAGCCTTTTATTGTTTTAATATTGATGATTGTGGCATACAGCTCATGAAAATCCAAATACGTGGTCACTTTCAATGGAGTTGGTGTTTAAATTGCAGGAGTCAGGCGACGAGAACGACAATGTCGTCTGATCGTGTTGTTGGAGACATGAACACGTAACTGTATCAAGAATGTCCTGATATCAGAGAAAAGGTGTCCTGCTATCCACAGAGACGTTCCCACAGTGTTGTGCTGATGTGTGTGTTTGTGCTTTAGTACATAGGGGTGCGTTCCTAAATTCAGTCTGTCTGAATCTGAATAAACACCTAGACAGAAAAATCATGCTAGAGAAAACGACACATTCTGTATCTGTATCAGTGAGGAGATTCTCTGGTGTTATGTTTGAGATTCTAAGCAATAAGTGGGGAAAGTAGTGATGCTGAGAGTGTTACAGCACCCTGACATCAAGGGGCCGCGACTCTCACTCTGACTAATGATCTGGCAGTAATGTAAAGGGGGAAATCCCCTGTCAGACAGAAGGCAGGGTAGTGTGGAGAGCTGCTTTTATCACACTGAAGTAGGAATAAAAATATATATTAAATACAGTATTACAGTGCAGGGATTATTTAAGTCAAACATCTTAAATCTAAATATATCAGGGCTTTATTCTGAGAGAAGATCTACTAATAAACTATTGAAATGGGAATGTATATGTGACAAATAAAGGCTTTTCTTACAAAAACTTAATAATGTTTTTGGTAGTAAATGCACACACACACACACACACACACACACTCAAAATAATGTTTAAAATTAAATTGCTCGAAAGCACCAAAACTATATCATAATTGTTAAAATGGTAATCAGTGTGTATACACTTATAAAGAGAGCAAAAGAGTGAACAGAGTAATCAGTGTACAAATGTAAAGTGTATTGAAAAATAATAAACAAGAATTATATAGAAGAACAACATTTCATATTAATCCTGTGTGAACCTTCACCACAATATTTACAGGATAAAACCTGAGGAGACAAACACAGATTTATTTTTGTAGACCAAAGTCATGATTTATCCCAATGCATATGGAAGTTAACAGGGCGGAGCTAAATTCACTGCATCATCACAGGTAACATGGGTCAGGCAGAGACACGTCACCTATTGTCTTGTGTCCTGTCATGTACTGGCCAGTCATTTAAAATGGCTCCATCTATATGTGTGTGAACTATCTGTGAACCTTTAAGGTGAAGTAAACAAACACTGCACTTGTAACTGTATTTACAATATATCTATTTAGATTCAAGATTCAAGATTCAAAGAACTTTATTAATCCCAAAGGGAAATTGCTTATGCTCGGTTACAGGTGCTCACAGTTGTTAACTAAGGAAGGTGGGGGAAAAAAAAAAAAAAAAAAAAAAAAAAAAAAAAATGGGTAAGTATTAGTGTCCTGTTGTATACCAGTCAGTGAAAAAATCCACATACATGTGTGTATGAGTTACAGCGAAGAGTTGTAAAGTTTTATGGCCGTTGGGAGAAAGGATTTCCTGTGACGCTCAGTGGAACACTTGATAGTAATCAGTCTCTGGCTGAAACTGCTCCTCTGTTCAGCCAAAACACTGTATAGCGGGTGAGAAGGATTGTTCACAATGGATTGTACTTTGGACAGAATCCTCCTCTTTGCTACTACATCCACCGAGTCAAGCTCCATGCCTAGCACAGATCCGGCCTTTTTAATTGACTTGTCCAGTTTGTTCTTATCAGACACCTTAATGTTACCACCCCAACAGACCACAGCGTAAAAAATGACACTCGCCACAACGGTCTCATAGAACATCTGTAGAATGGTATTACAGACGTTAAAAGACCTGAGCCTTCGAAGAAAGTACAATCGACTCTGACCTTTCTTGTAGAGTGCCGTTGTGTTGAGTGACCAGTCAAGTTTGTTGTCCAGATAAACTCCCAGATATTTGTAATCGGAGACAATGTCCACTATCTCCCCCTTGACAGATATAGGAGTCACAGGGGTCTTGTTTCTCCTAAAGTCTACCACCATCTCCTTTGTTTTCCTGATGTTGAGTTGTAGGTGATTACGCTCACACCAGGAAACGAAGTCATCCACAACAGACTGGTACTCCGAGGTGTCACCCTCCTCTATACACCCAACAACCACAGAGTCGTCAGAGAACTTCTGCAGGTGGCATGACTCTGAGTTATATCTAAAGTCAGATGTATAGAGGGTGAAAAGAAACGGAGACAGTACCGTCCCCTGGGGAGCTCCAGTGCTGCAGATCAAAGTCTCTGACACACAGTTCTTTAGTCGGACATACTGGGGGCGACAGGTCAGGTAGTCCATGATCCAGGAAACCAAGCGGGTGTCAATGTTTATGTTCCTTAATTTCTCCCCCAGTACTGCTGGTTGGATGGTGTTGAAGGCACTGGAGAAGTCAAAGAACATCATCCTTACGGAGGTCCTAGGCTTGTCAAGGTGAGAGTAGGTGCGATGTAGCAGGTGTATTATGGCGTCATCAACACCCATGAACGGCTGATAGGCAAACTGAAGAGGGTCCAGAGAGGACTTCACCAGGGGACGAAGTGTATCCAGGATCAGTCTCTCAAACACCTTCATAATATGCGATGTTAAAGCCACCGGCCTGTAGTCGTTCTGGGCACAGGGACGTGGTGTTTTGGGTACCGGCACAATGCATGATGTTTTCCACAGTGCAGGGACTTTCTGAAGAGACAGACTCAGGCTAAAGAGGTACTGGAGGACACCACATAGTTGGGGAGCACAGGATTTCAGGACTCTCGGATTGATCTTATCCGGACCTACAGCTTTTGTAGGGCTGATCTTACTCAGGCCATGTTTAACCTGATCCACTGAGATGTTGATTGCTGGGAGTGCAGGAGTAGTGACTGTGACTGTTCTCTGTGTAGGGGAGGACATAGGAGCAGGAATGTGTGGATTTGGGTTGAAGTCGGGGGGAGTGTGAGACATAGGGACATCAAATCTATTGAAGAAAGTGTTGAGGTCGTTTGCACGTTCCCTATTCCCCTCAATAGCCTGGCCGCTTGTCTTATAGCCAGTGATACTCCTCATGCCCCTCCACACCTCTCTCGTGTTGTTTTGCTTCAGCCTTTGTTCCAGTTTTCTCCTGTATGCCTCTTTCCCCTCCTTGATTTTCCCGGTTAGCATTTTTTGAGCCTTCTTCACTGCTTCCTTATCACCAGACCTAAAGGCACTTTTTTTTTCATTTAAACACGCTTTAATGTCTTTGGTGACCCAGGGTTTGTTGTTGGGGAAACAGCGAATATCTCTCATCGGTACACAGGTGTCAACACAGAAGTTAATGTACTCCGTGATGCAGTCCGTCATTCCATCAATGTCCTCACCATATGATGCACTGAGAACCTCCCAGTCTGTAGCCTCGAAACAATCCTGTAACGTAGCAGTGGCACCTTCTGTCCATCTTCTTACACTCCTCACATTAGCAGGCTGTCTCTGAACTAGTGGTTTGTATGTGGGCATGAGGTGGACTAGGTTGTGATCCGACCTCCCCAGGGGGGGAAGTGCTGCAGCACTGTAAGCACCTTTGACATTAGCATACAGCAGGTCTAGTGTCTATTGCTACATGCTCTATTTAGAGCATGTTATCTTTTCACATTTTCATATTTTAATTCCATTCCCCTTGTGAACGTTAGTGAGTTTTGAACAGTACAGGTTGGGTTTAGTTCTGTACAGATGTTGCAGATGCTGATGTCTGTTAATGTGTGTGTTCCTACAGGCTGCAGTCTGGAACAATCCGGAGAGATAAAATTCATCACTGCATACACAGGAGACTCAGTACTGCTGCCCTGCTCCTGCACTGGCCTCCATAGAACACCTGGGACAGTCACATGGAGCAAATACACAAATAACTGGGTAGAGATATCTCCTGAGAGTGATCAGTACAAAGACAGATTTCAGCTGGTTAATGATCACTCTTCAGGAAATCTCTCTCTGCTCATATCACACCTGACTGTAGAGGATGGAGGAGATTACAGGTGTAGTGTTAAAGGTGGTGATTACAGAGTCGTCAGACTCACTGTTAAGAAGAAGAAGAATATTCAATTATTGTCACATGTACTTTTTACAGCACAGCGAAATTTCTTCTTCGCATATCCCAATTAGGAAACTGGGGTCAGAGCGCAGGGTCAGCCAGCTTACAGCGCCCCTGGAGCAGATAGGGTTAAGGGCCTTGCTCAAGGGCTCAACAGTGGCAACTTGCCGATGCTGGGGTTCGAACCCCCGACCTTCCGATCAGTAACCCAGAAACCCACAGCCTTAACCGATTGAGCCACCACTGCCCTAAATGATTAGTTTTTATACACAATGCTACTTCAGTGATAATCTCATGACAGATTAATCTGATGTTGTAACAGCAATGTAATATGTTGATGTTTGTTCATTCTCCAGGTTGTACACTGAATCAGCAGACAGTGAGTGTGACTGTAGACGTGGGACAGTCTGTCCTTCTGCCCTGCTCTTGCTCTCAACTACAAGCCAAACCACACACTCTCAGATGGATCTCTTTTAAAGGATCTTTATAAAGGTTATAAAGAAATCTTCCCAAAGGACGAGACGAATCGCTACACACGCAGAGTTGTGTGTTGACTGTAGAGGATGGAGGACATTACGCTTGTAGCATCAATGGTACGGATGCAAGTGTTAAACTTACAGTAAAAGGTAAAATTACGTTCTGAATATAAATCACATGTAAAGCTCACTACAATACTCTATGTACATGAGGATATTAGAAATAAAAAAATACTGTGTAATAAACTTATGTGATAAACATTTAGCAAATCTGACCACCAGAATATGTCCCATAAACTGAAAAAAAATATATAATCAGATGTAAAATGTTTATTTTTTGTGTTTTTACTGTACCTTGTTTGTGTTTGTGATTATGAACTCTGTGTTTTGACCTTCATACCAGCTTCACCTAATCCTAAACCAGGTACCTCACACACCACTGATACACACCAGAATGTAAAGTCTTTGTCAATACATTAGAATATCACTAAAAGTAAAATTACTTTCTATATACAGTATAAGCAGATGTATTGAAGCTCATTATAGTATGTAAGAAATTAAATAGACATGAAATACCACTGTAATAAAAAAATGTGGTATATATTTATCCCACATGGATAACAAAATGTGTATTATAAGAAATATAATGTAAGAATCTGAGATTGTGTTCTGACCTACCTTTTCTTCTCACTTTGATTCCTGGATAGCCTTTAATAAAGAACACAATGAGTTTATACACTTCATTGCACATCACATTCTTTATTTATAACTAATTTAACCTTTCTCTCCTTACAGACGCACCAACAAGACCTTCAACATCCACTCCAGTAATTATAACAAATTCACCTAATCCTAAACCAGGTACCTCACACACCACTGATACACACCAGAATGTAAAGTCTTTGTCAGTACATTAGAATATCAGCTCACAGCGTGAATACTAACTTTGTCTGGTCTTTCACTTCCTGTAGGTGTCACAACACAAACCCCAGTGATTAATGACAAAACAACTGCACACACTGAAACATCTTCTGAAAAAGGTAATGATCAGTACAGCACATTCACTTCTGTTCATTTCTTTATTTGTTATTTGTTGCTTTGATATTTACTGAAGCAGAATCGTCTCTTAAAACTACTTTTCATCAACAGAGACATATTTGTGTAATCCATAATAATAGTCCAGATGGTTAGTCAGTAAAACAGTAGACTACATGGAGCATCTATCAGACTCCTCACTGTGAATTTTAGAAATTGTTTTTATAGAAATGATAACGTATCGTAACATACAGTATACAGTACAATAGTGAGAACGAGTTCATTAATATAAACCAGTGTTTATCCTGTTAGGGTTAGATAATGATTCAGCACTGGTGAATAATCTGACCCACCAGAATGGAGAATTCAACCCTCATGTGTCCTTTTTACTTTTCCCTTCTGTTCCACACAGAGACTCCAACAAACCCGCATCCTCACTACACCACCATCATCATCTGTACTGCTGCTGGGGTTCTGCTGCTGATGATACTCGGAGGAGTCATGTGCTGGAAACACAGAGGTACACACACACACACACACACACACACACACACACACACACACACACACACACACACACACACACACACAGATATCTGCAGTCTCACCCGTCTGCTTTCATTTTGTAGAACAGAGACGAGGACAGACTGAGACCAGTGATGGTACAAACAGGACAGAGAAGACAGCAGCATGCGAAGGTGAATACCTTTTGTTTATGTTCTGTTCCTGCAGGATGATGTGATGTACTCGACTCTAGTCCACAGTAACACCATTACAGCAGTACACACTCCAGTGATATCAGAGGACACTACACTGTATGCCATTATACAAACTAACTAACACACACATAAAAAATGTAACAGTATTTTTTTTGACACATTCATGTTTTTTGTCTCATTTTGATTTAGATCTTTAAATCATCAGTTTAATCCAGAAATGTATAATTTATTATTTGAATATACTATGTAAATCATACCAATCCGGCACTGGTGGCTCAGTGGTAGGTGATTCGCCTGCCATGTGGAAGGTTCGATTCCCAGCCGGTGCCCAAACCCCAGCCACTGGATACAGTGCTGGTCCCAAGCCCGGATAAATGGGAGGGTTGTGTCAGGAAGGGCATCCGGCATAAGACCTGTGCCAAGTTGTAGTGCGGACTGGATAGTCCGCTGTGGCGACCCCTTGCCGGGAGCAGCCGAAAGACCAACATGTAAATCATACCAACCCACATGACTAAATCTGTCCCCACACTGCCACCATGTGGCCAAAAACTGTAACTGCACCTAAGGTAATGAATCGACCACCCAAAAATATTCCTATAAAAATGATTAATAGAAAATATAAAGTAAAAATTAAACTAAATAACCTGAATCTTGGCTGTGTGTGTGTGAGAGAGAGAGAGGAGAGGAGGAGGAGAGGGGTTATTGTGTAGGACGACTTTTACACAACCACACTCATACACCGATGCATGCATGTTGGCTTTAGGAATGAGACACATGTACTGAGACCAAGCATTGCAGATGATTACCCACAATCCCACAGCACAAGAGAGAGAAAGAGAGCGAGAGAGAATCACCATTGGTTCAGATCATTGGCTTGGCAGTAAAAGTGTATCAGACTGCTCGTAGTGCAAAAACCTAGCTCATTTATCAAGTTACAATTTTTTATTATTTTTTTTTGCTTGTTTCATCTACTAAGTTACTCGCAATCCAAGGTTTTACTGGTCTGTGTAATGTAACAGTGTCTCTGAGGGGAATCCCAGTCGCCATTTTATCTCAGAGCTGTTTTCCACATTGTGGGGATTTTCTGGAATTAGGATTATTCAGATTTACAATACAGACATTTTCTATTGTCCTGCTCCCGAACTGATTCACTGAGACCGGTGAGGCCGAGTCATTTTTAAACATTCACTTATACACTGAAAATATTGTATATAATTGTAAATATTGGTATCTGGTGCACTGCAGTGTCTATTTTTATACAGTACACGTGAGCTACTACAATGATTTATTTGCATCTATGAGTGTGTATATGTGTATCTGTGCAAATTCTTAACTCAAATGCCTCTAAGTCTGGGACTACCTGTATTGCTCAAAGATATATATATATATATTTTTTTTTTTTTTACATGGAATGCCATAAAATCTCCTGGCTGATATTAAGCCAAGTTTATGATCTGAGAAATACAGTGAAATACATGCAGTGTTGCAGTGCTGCACACGAACACAAGATAAAAACAGACTAGACATGTAGATTTCATATTGTCTGTCCTAGATAAAAGTAAATTCATTGTAAATGTCAAATCTAACTCAAAATAAATTCCTGCTAAATGTTCACGCATTTTACCCCAGAGAAAGGTGCTTGTGAGCACTGCGTGATTTATTTCATCCGTTTTCTCCGATATCACCTGCATGACAAACTTGTAAACATTTTGCGTGTCTCAATAGAAACATCAGACAGAGAGATGAGAAACTTCCATCAAATATCCAGGTGGGGTTTGGTTTCTACAAAAACATGAAGAGTTAAGAGTTTTGAATAGACATTGTCAGTACTGACATACATAAATATTTAAAAGAAATTCTAGTAATATACAGTATGTGCATCTAATGTGCAGCTGCACTGCTGTCAGGGTTGGATAATGATTCAGCATTGGTGATTACTCTGTCCAATCAGAATGTAGAATTTAACCCCCATGTGTACTTTTTACTTTTCTCCTGTTCCTCATTACACCACCATCATCACCTGTACTGCTGCTGGGGTTCTGCTGCTGCTGCTGATACTTGCAGGAGTCATGGTTAGGGAATCACAGAGGTACAGTATACTCTATATATACTGTATATTACCTGATTCATATTGATTTATGAACACATGTGGGCAGGATGCATTAGCATTAAGAGTTATTGCTTATTTCATGCCAATATTGTAATATTTTGACATTTGTATTTCACTTAAATTTGACCCACTTTACATTAACGTGTGCTGCGGATGTACATTACTGTACTGGTTAAGCACAACAGACATGGTGGTGGCTGACAGAATAGCTTATACAGTAGCTCTTAACAATTCAAAAATCTACTATCTACTATCAATCAAAGTTACAGAATAGACATGTTCACCTTTTGAAATTTATGTTCATTTATGTATTCTATATTTGCTCAGGGCTCCTTTAGGATCATCAGTGTGGCATAGCATGGAGGTGATCAGCCTGTGGCACTGCTTAGGCTTTATTGAAGGCCAGGTTGCTTTGACAGCAGCTTTAGCTCATCTGTATTGTTACAGTAGGTCAGGTGTTTGTCATCTTTCTCTTGACAGTAACACATAGATTCCCTATGCAGTTCAGGTCAGGTGAGTTAGCAGGGTAATGAAGCACATTAATATCATAGTCAACAAACCAGTTAGTGTTATTTTTGGCACTTTGGGCATGTAATGCTGGAAAAGGAAATCGGCAGCTGCATAAATCTTGTCAGCAGACAGAAACATGCTTGACAAGTGCAAGACAATGCTTGACATTCTCCTTAAGGTTGCGGTCATTGTAGAGCAGTGGTTCTCAAACTTTCAAGCCCGCGACCCCTAATTTAAAAAGATCGACAAGATCTCGCGACCCCCACTATCAAAAATAAACAATAAACATAAGCTGTTCACAGTATTTTGACTACATTTATTATACATCAAAATAATTTGGGCTTATTTCAATGGGAAGGCTGTACTGTACTTGTTTTTGGCAGCACAAAAGCTTCATTCGTGGCCTGATGGTGGATACAGCTACCCGCATATCATCTTCCACATCATGACGTGAGCTGTATTTCTTTTTTTATATATGTAACAGCGGAAAAATATTGCTCACACAAATATGTAGATCCAAATTGAAGCAGTACATCCACTGCTGCACGGGACAACTCGTGTATTCGGTTGCTACGGCAACTTAGTGAATACTGATACTGATACTGCACTTTATGAATTCTTCCTCATATTTCCGACGTTTCCTACTTTCTGACGGGGTCTTCCTCTTTTGCTTGGTTGATGTACATGGTTCTGATGACTCAGGCAAACAATTTCCTAAACATTTTTAGATTTGCGAATAACACATTTATCCATCTCGGCAGTTGCGGTTTTCACGTGCAGTTGTGCGCTGTTGCAAAAACTAGTGAGTCAGTCGCTGCACAGTGATGTCATCTTTGAGTCGCAATTTTTTTTTAACACTCAATTTACATTTACTGTACATTTTAGGCATTTGGCAGACGCTCTTATCCAGAGCGACTTACATTTTTTTTTTATGTCATTACACATCTGAGCAGTTGAGGGTTAAGGGCCTTGCTCTTGTTTGAACCTGGGATCCTCCGAACCGTAGTCCAATGCCTTAACCACTGAGCTACCCCTGGGCCCTATTCACACTCACACTCAATCAGTAATATCTTTACAATTCAGAAAATATTTATTTATAGCATTTACTTGTAATACTGAAAAGTGTGTATTATAATCACAAAGAATATATAATCTTTTAATCCCTCTCGCGACCCCTTGAAATTATTCTTTTCATGAATGCGCTTTGATACAGTAACTTCTGTATGAGTGATCATCATCAGTTTTCAACATGCATGTAATAAACTAGACTAAGAGATACACAGTATTCATATGGAATGAATAGTCATTTACTCAAACTGCAATATTCTAATATTTTTGGATACCAGATTTTTTTTTATTTTAATGAGCTGTCAGGCAGAATAATTATAATGAAAACAAAATAATGCTTGAAATATAAATATTTTACTCTACATATAATGGGTCTAGAATATGCTGTATGAGAGTTTGACTTTTTGAGTTAAATTAAGTGACGTCGGGGGCGTTTCTAGGATTTTCAGTTAAGGGGGGCTCAGCCCCCATAGATGTTTAACACATATTTGGTTTGTTCAGAATCAGTACTAAAATGAGTCTTCTTGATCACACATGCTGTTTACCGTATAAACCTTTTTCCATGTACAGGTACAATCAGAAAAATGTAACCATAAAACAGCATATAACTTTAAACTTACATTGATTAGCAAAATAAACAACACACCTATGAGGCTGGACAATGGAATAAACTGTGTGGGGGCCAATAGTGTCACATTTATCTGTTAAAGCTTTGACAATACTGCTGCTTTTTGTTGGAAACTGGCAGACATTAAAAAAATCTGAAAAATAGTCTCTGATGCAATGACTTCAATCAATGTTGGGGACACAGTGTTAATGTGCTGCGCTTTCAGAGAACTGAACTGTAGAACTGAACTGTAGATGGAAGGTTTTTCAGGTCACATGGTTGTGGGTCTCCAGATGAGCAGCAGACCTGAAGAATAGAACATCTTTTTTTTTATGTGACTTGAAAAACCTTCCATCTACAGTTAAATATAAATATTAAAGCTTTGATCATGTTATCTAGTTTTAAATAGTGTTTTAGCTACATAAATAAGACAGTAGGTTCTCTATTCAACCCCTTAACATTTCATAGCTACTAGGCTATTTATTCAAATTAATTAATATAGACAAACATTGTTTTAATGTAATTAAACAAAGCATCTTTTTAATATCATTCTTTTTTGTCTCTATTCATATAAAAAAGTAACTTTTTCTAAATCAAAGTGACAAAAACCCTACTCTAAGGCTAATAAATGTATTTTACGATTTGGGACATTATTGGATACAATATTTATAAAAAAAACAGGATTTTTCTATCTCTGTAAATCACACTGCTATACAGTTAAACGAGGCACTGAATGCTGTGTCACTATTGTTAATCATTTATGTTCATAACTCTATGGTAGTTAATGCCATATGCACTGTGTAATGTTTTATATAGACAGTTAGGTTTTCTAATTAAAACAGTAACAGCATGATTGATGTATAAAGTAGACTGTAGGGTCATAGAGTCTGTATTAAGGGCTTCATGTTCACTAGAGGAAACAGCTGGTGTGATGAGGGTGAACACAGCGAAGATTTAACTGATTAATCCCTCATGACATTTTGTAAACTGTATTTATGAGAAAGGACTGCACTGATGCAGATATAACAATTTATCATAAACACACACCTTGACTTAATCCTCCCTCTGTGATGGTGAATTGAAGACCCGCTGAAACACGGTGAGGAGCCGAAGTCTGCCGACACTTTCATATCAAATTTAAAGGGTTACGATGATGGGGGACCAGCAATTTGTGTGAAGTTTATGGAGAATTTTTAGGGGGGCTGAGTACAAATGTTAGGGGGGCTAGCGACGCCCATGAGTATAAATAAACGTGCCTTGCAGTGTCATAGATAAAATGACAGAGAAAAGATGAAGGAGACAGAAATTATTGAGGGACAGGGAGACCAGGGTCAATCAGATCTACAGTGTCGGGTAAGTGTGGTGCTTTTAGTGAAGGACAATATTATTGAATTATCTGATAAGACAATATTTTAAAAGGAATAGCAATAAAACTGAACAGGTAAGCTGAAATAAAATCAGTAGCAGCATTAGCTCACGCTAGTAAACTAGTTACTTATTTTAATTATTATGGTAGTCAATATTAATTCTAAATAAGGCTGAGAAACATTATTTTGAATTAATATTGACCATTATAATATTTACTAGCAGGAGTTAATGCTGCTACTGATTTTATTCCAGCTGACCTGTTCAATTTGATTGTGATTCTTTTCACTTGGCTCTGGTAGATCAGGGGGTTGGTGTTGGTCATCATCAGCCGGCACTGGTTCATCATCACTGACCTGCTTACACTGATGATCTTACACTGCATCACGATGATACCCCATGTGAAATGTTCATGATATCTCACAAACAAAAAGACCAAGCTGTTTTTTCCTCATAAAGTGTGTAGGTGAAATTCCACCCATACAATCTCACATTCGCGTTCAACTTCCCACACACCGGACTGCATTACCCACAATGCATCTCCCACACTGGACTACACTCCTGTAAACAGCTGTCGTAAATCAACCTCTCTCGCGCCCGTGCGATCGACGCACTCAACCATATGAGTAGGAAAGAGGTGCAATATTATGGTTTCCGTCATTTAAAAAAAAAGAATTTAGATATATTTATTAATAGCCTATGATAATAAATACAGGTCAACATTTGTAACCATCATCAATACAATATGGAATTTACTCTTCACTACTGCTTCATGACTGATTGGTTGCCGTGTTAAATATTCATCATAGCAACAAAGCTCTGATTGGACTGAAGTAGCTGCAGGAATTTTCAGTCAGAACGGAGAGCGGGAATCACAAACAACTGAAGCACGGCTGTGATTTTATTAATATAACTCGACATTAAAAACAGTGTATTTGAATCATCAGCCCAGAAAACGGTGTAATTTTAATGTGAGTTTTATTATTTTGTGATGAGTTTTTCAGTCGCACTTCGTTATCTGATAATAACCTGAGACAGGACACGCCCACACGCTATTCACAGAGAAAACCGTCTGGGTAATCTACATACACAGCCACGCCCCCAACACGCGCGCTCCAAAAGAGAGAGAGAGAGACACACACACACAGATGAAGTGAGTTTTCTGCGCGCGTGTGTGGAAGATGTCACGCGCTGTACAGGTTTCTGAAGCTCTCCAGAAAGTTCTGGACAGTGGGAGGAGTTTAGCTTTTCCTCACACCTGCAGGAGAAACTTTCACCGTGATGGCGGAGGTCAGCGGACCGGTAAGTGCACCTGCAGTGTGTTACACTAATTATATACCGGATATATAGATATTCTAGTCATTTTACTGTCATAAAAAGAATGTAGTCAAAGTTTATAGTTGAACTAGCTAGAATGAGACACAGACTGATGTTTGTCACACACACACACGAGAGGGAGATACTTAACAGTGGCCAAAAGTATTAGGACAGTATACACCATGTATTAGTTCTCTCTGTTCACAAAATAGGTGACGTCACTAATTAGTTTCTAATTGATGGAACAAATAAGTTGCTATCAATTAAGGACTTTTAATATCTGAAGTCAGGGAGTCCACAACACAGATCACTGTTTTAGCTTTTATAGAAGAGCGAATCACTTGAACCAGTTACATCAATGGGCTAAAATGGGAGACAACTTACTTTTTTTTTTTACTAGATGAAAAGTTGGTCTAAGTCAACTAGAGAAATATAATTAATTGAGCCCACAACCAGTACTACTTAATCTGACTTAAATATTTGAATTACAGTTGAGTCAGCATAAGATTTTGAACTGGGTTCAACTAAACAGCAATTTAAAATATTTAGTTTGGACAGCAAATTTCTTTAAAAGTAAACTTGAAAAAAAAACTGTAAAAAAAAAAAAAAAAAAACTTTTTACTAAACTTTTTATGTTGAGGCGGTGTAAAGTTTTTAAGTTGTGTAGTAGAAGAAGCGAGTTGCTCGGTCTGTCCGCTGTGATTCGGTAAGCCTTTCTGGTGCAGGAGCGACCCACACATTGTCTGTCAGAAAGGTCTCTGTTTATTAACAGTAAAAGATGTGGTTTTTATATGTTTGACCAAACACCTGTGCCATAGACATGTGTTACTACAAAGAACAAAACCCATTGTTAATGTCCTGGTGAGATCCTGAAGGTGTCCGTCCAGAGACGATTCTTGTTGGCTCGAGTTAGGGGGAGAGGGGGAAGGAGATGGAGTGAGAGAGAGATAGAGGGAATGAGAATGTGAGCATGGGAGCGTTCGCACGTTTAAGAACTAATACAAGAGGAGACACGAAGATAGCATCAGGAAATATTTAACATGTTACTATCAGATCTATGAGGAAGAGAGCAAGAGAGTAGAAATAACTACTATGTAAAATATAGTATATATAAAATATTTCTAACATGTGGCGCTTTCTTTTTCTTTTTTTTTAATAGTGTGTGTGTGTGTGTGTTTGAAAAACCACTTTTCACAGGAAATGTTACGACCCGCAACATGTTGGTCGCTGTTTGTGTTTTATGTGTCTGCGTTGCTATGCTTCGTAGCATGTGTGTATCAGTGTTGCCAACTGTTTTCAATAGAAAGTAGCTAAAGTCTGCTCGAAAAGTCGGCAAATGTCGCTAGATGCCGTCATGCGTATATTTGCATATTGATGAAGTATTTACGTCGTATTTGCGTTCTGCATGTTTTCCCTAATCCTTCCTCATGTGTCCAATATAAAACTGTTATCAATTACGTTATATATTTTCTGTCAGACAACACAACGGAACTTATTAACCAGCAGTTACATCCTCTGCAATTAAATAATTCCGGAATCCGGATTTATAACTGCATTGGACAAAATCGCTACTGTAGGTAAGATAAAGACTGCATATGTGTTGTGATATTAACAGATATATTTACAAGTAAAATGAAAATTATAATTTATGCCACAGAATGCTTTCCTTAGGTTTGTCCAAAAGTCGCTAGATTTGTCGCTAGGCACTTTAAAAAAAAAAAAAAAAAAAAAGTAATCAAGGGGGTCTGAAAAGTCGACAAAGTCGCTAAGTTGGCAACACTGGTGTGTATATTGTGTCTAGGTCGTGTGCCGCTCGATTTTCGACTGCCACTACGCCAGCGGCTGCCTGACCTTCCACAAGTGCGCTTCCACCCTGAGTGACATATTCATATATGAGAGATATTATGTTTTTTGTTTTTCCCAGTATAATGATTCACTACAGTAAGACACTGTGTGCATGCAACTTAACTTAAAACAGGTTAAACATTAATAGTTATTTTGAATATTAAGACATGATTTATTTATTAATTTTTTTTAATTAATTAATTTATTTTACCAACTGATGAAACATTTAATCAGTGTAGTAAAAAACGAGAGATCACTTTGAATGACTGGTTCATTTTTTAATTCACTTAGAGAAGCTGGTACCTTGTGAACGTCTTCGCTGGAGTTTGTTGAATGAATAAAAAGGGATTCCCCGCTCGAGTCATGATTGGCTGGATCAGTTTGTGACGAAACATCGCCAACTCTTCAGTTTAGACAATTAAAACAAAAAAAGTTTGACTTCTTTTTTTTTTTTTTTTCGAGCATTCATCTAAAAGCAAATGTTTCATGTGATAAAAATGTAGGATTTGGAATGTATCTGAGGCTGACGCGTAGACAGAATAGTAATAACGAGAAAAGGAACGAACTTTTATCCGTGAATTATCAACATATGTTATGTTCGACCACTTTGGATGGAAACGTTATGGGTTATGGGTCTAACTATTAATTTTTCTAAATTAGTTTTGAGTTTTTAGTACGTCTACTGGGAATTAGTTTTTTCTTTTTTTTTCAGAATAAAGTAGAGAAATACATATTAACCTAAAAAAAATAGTGGTGTGAAAAACTATTTGCCCCCCTACTGATTTCTTATTCTTTTGCATGTTTGTCACACAAAATGTTTCTGATCATCAAACACATTTAACTATTAGTCAAAGATAACACAAGTAAACACAAAATGCAGTTTTTAAATGAGGGGGTTTTATTATTTAGGGAAAAAAAATCCAAACCTACATGGCCCTGTGTGAAAAAGTAATTGCCCCCTGAACCTAATAACTGGTTGGGCCACCCTTAGCAGCAATAACTGCAATCAAGCGTTTGCGATAACTTGCAACGAGTCTTTTATAGCGCTCTGGAGGAATTTTGGCCCACTCATCTTTGCAGAATTGTTGTAATTTAGCTTTATTTCAGGGTTTTCTAGCATGAACCGCCTTTTTAAGGTCATGCCACAACATCTCAACAGGATTCAGGTCAGGACTTTGACTAGGCCACTACAAAGTCTTCATTTTGTTTTTCTTCAGCCATTCAGAGGTGGATTTGCTGGTGTGTTTTGGGTCATTGTCCTGCTGCAGCACCCAAGATCGCTTCAGCTTGAGTTGACGAACAGATGGCCGGACATTCTCCTTCAGGATTTTTTGGTAGACAGTAGAATTCATGGTTCCATCTATCACAGCAAGCCTTCCAGGTCCTGAAGCAGCAAAACAACCCCAGACCATCACACTACCACCACCATATTTTACTGTTGGTATGATGTTCTTTTTCTGAAATGCTGTTACTTTTACGCCAGATGTAACGGGACACGCACCTTCCAAAAAGTTTAACTTTTGTCTCGTCGGTCCACAAGGTATTTTCCCAAAAGTCTTGGCAATCACTGAGATGTTTTTTAGCAAAATTGAGACGAGCCTTAATGTTCTTTTTGCTTAAAAGTGGTTTGCGCCTTGGAAATCTGCCATGCAGGCCGTTTTTGCCCAGTCTCTTTCTTATGGTGGAGTCGTGAACACTGACCTTAATTGAGGCAAGTGAGGCCTGAAGTTCTTTAGATGTTGTCCTGGGGTCTTTTATAGCCTCTCGGATGAGTTGTCTCTGCGCTCTTGGGGTAATTTTGGTCGGCGGCCACTCCTGGGAAGGTTCACCACTGTTCCATGTTTTTGCCATTTGTGGATAATGGCTCTCACTGTGGTTCGCTGGAGTCCCAAAGCTTTAGAAATGGCTTTATAACCTTTACCAGACTGATGGATCTCAATTACTTTTGTTCTCATTTGTTCCTGAATTTCTTTGGATCTTGGCATGATGTCTAGCTTTTGAGGTGCTTTTGGTCTACTTCTCTGTGTCAGGTAGCTCCTATTTAAGTGGTTTCTTGATTGAAACAGGTGTGGCAGTAATCACGCCTGGGGGTGACTACAGAAATTGAACTCAGGTGTGATAAACCACAGGTAAGTTGTTTTTTAACAAGGGGGGCAATAACTTTTTCACACAGGGCCATGTAGATTTGGAGTTTTTTTTTTCTCCCTTAATAACGTAAACCTTTATTTAAAAACTGCATTTTGTGTTCAATTATGTCATCTTTGACTAATAGTTAACTTTTGAGCAGTGATGAGCAGAAACATTTAAGTGTGACAAACATGCAAAAGAATAAGAAATCAGGAAGGGGGCAAATAGTTTTTCACACCACTGTATGTCCTTGTTTTGTTTTTTCTCTTCAGAAAATGCTGTTAAAGGTGATGAGCGCATTACTCGAGCTGTTGGTCTCTGCAGAAAGTTAGTAGGACATTTCTCCCACACCTGGAAGGGGAAGATAGCACTGAAAAAAGCACAGAAAGAGCACAACCTCCCAGAGCACTCCCTCATCACTGAATGCCCTACAAGGTGGGGTTCCAGGCAGAGAATGATTGAGAGGGTTCTAGAGCAGCAGCGGGCCATAAGCGACGTCCTGTCAGCAGACAGAAAGTCAAGACATTTAGTTCCTTCTTGGCAGGACCTAGAGGTACTGGAGTCTGTAAACCAGGCATTGCAGCCTCTGCAAGAATTTACAGATGCTCTATCAGGTGAAAGTTACGTAAGTGTTTCATACGTGAAACCTGTACTTCACTTAATGAACACCTCAGTTCTTGCTGCAAGAAGACAGTGATCTAACAAAGTCCATAAAGATGAAGATTCTAGAGTACATGAACACCAAGTATGACAACCCAGCAACTCAAGAACTTCTGGACATCACCTCCTTTATGGACCCCAGATTCAAAGCCAACTACATCAGCTCTGACAAGGTGTCAGACATCAGAGCCAGGGTGATGTCTGAAATTGAAGCAATTGTGCCAAAGGTAAATGTTAATATGACAATAGTAAGTGACAAAATAATGCACTATAACTAAATTTGATTACAATATTTACTTTATTTCTCTATTTTAGGAGCAAGACCTAAGTAATCAAGATCACCAGGGCATGGGTCCAACAGATGTCACCTTAAAGAAGGCCAAAAAGTCCCTGGGCAGTTTCTTCAAGACATCCCCAGGTCCATCATCTTTGGAACAATTGCACACTGTGGAATTTGAACTGAACAACTACATGATGTGTCCCACCATAGACAGTGAGATGGACCCTCTCACTTGGTGGCAAGTCCATCAAGTCGACTTTCCACACCTGAGTAATCTAGCCAGGAAGTATCTCTGTATACCAGCAAGCAGTTCACCTTCAGAGAGACTTTTCAGTACATCAGGAAATGTTGTGACATGCCAACACACATGTTTAAAACCTGCGAAAATCAATATGCTAGTTTTCCTGGCAAAAAACCTGGAATAAAATAGTTTTGACAGTCAAGCACATATGGTATGGCATTGTGCCAAAACAGGTTTACGTGATATTAATGTTCTGTAATGTTTACATGTTAATATTAATTATTTTATTTATGTGGATGTTGACAATGTTAGTGTTTCCACCACATACCAATTTATTTAAGGCCTGCACACTTTGTTTAATAGTATTTTCTCATTAAATTTTTGTTTAATGATATAAAATTTTATTTAAAAAAACAAACAAAACAAAAACCCAGGAAAGCCAAAGGAACTATTTTGTTTAAAATATGCTCGTGTTTTAAGACACTCTTGAGTGTATGGTTTCGTGTAAATAAAAAGTAATGTTTGAAAGTAATTCATATTGTGTTGGCAGATTTATGGGAACAGCAAACCAGAAATCAGAATATCTGCTGAGGGTGCTAATATCGCAAGAAATATCGTTATCGCAGTATTCAACAACAATATCGCATATTTTCCTGATATCGGGCGGCACGGTGGTGTAGTGGTTAGCACTGTCGCCTTGCACCTCCAGGGTCTGGGTTCAATTCCCCGGCCAGGCTCGATTCCCGTCTCTGTGTGCATGTTCTCCCGGTGCTTGGTGGGTTTCCTCCGGGTACTCCGGTTTCCTCCCACAGTCCAAAGATATGCAGGTTAGGCTAATTGGCGTTCCTAAATTGCCCGTAGTGTGTGATTGGGTGTATGAGTGTGTGTGTGCCCTGCGATGCATTGGCACCCTGTCCAGGGTGTACCCCGCCTAGTGCCCGAAGTCTCCTGGGATAGGCTCCAGGTCCCCCGCGACCCTGAACACAGGTGTAGATGCGGTCATATTATTTCACCAGTTTTGACGCGTAGCTTTGGTTTAAAGTTTCACTCACACGACAGAAGTCCAATCTCTTTGTCTCTTGTAGTTTATTTTGTCAGCATCAAAGAATCAACACTTCATACAGTCGTCTTGAGTAAATCCACTGTGATTACAGACACCAGTTGCTGCATCTTGCAAATCTCTGACTTTTACAACAACCTGTTTGCTGTATCTTGTAAATTACAGTCTTAGCTCACGAATATAACAACACTCTTGCTGTATATATCCACTTACGTTAGCTTACGGTTACAACAACCTAGTTGCTGTATTTCACATTCTTAGCTTACCGGGCTTATGGTCAAAAGCTTGTGTTTCCTTAGCCTTCCGCATCTAGACTGCTCTCTAACATATGACAGTCACACAAATGCATGTAATAGTAGAATGACATCACAGACCAACCTACGATTGTCTACTTATGATGCATGACTAAGAAATATAAAGCTTATGGCTTATGTAACAAACTTAATGCTTAATGCTTCACTAATGAATAGAACAAGGTAGAACAAATGAAATAACAGCAAATAAAATAAACACAACAACAAATTCATAACAAGTGCGATATGGCACTTACATTCCAGCCCCTAATTGACAGGCATGGAGACTGACAATTACAATTTTTTTTTTTTTTTTTTTTGATAAAGCCATGAAATCAAACATTCTTAACCTTCTAAACGTTTTAAATCTTTTAAGTGTGTAATATTTATCTCAGATGTTTACATTTGCATATCAAATTTCATAACATATTACCACACATTTAACAGTCCATTTCACATGTGAGGCCCAGCTTGTCGATGGGTCTTTCCAGAGTGTTGGTCTTAGTTTTAACTAACACACGTCTCTGGGAACACTTTCGTGATTTATCCAATAACCCATGAATTGCTTGGAGAAGACTCATCAGTTATTAACACTATATCTCCAATCGAGAGTTTTTTTTTGTTTTGAAACCATTTTTGCCGCCCCTGGAGCAAGGGCAAGTATTCACGTCACGTACCCATCGATTCCAAAGCAGGTCTGATCGATGCTGGATCTGCTTCTCCCTGCGACGTGCATAGATGTCTTCCTTTTTGAAGAATCCAGAGGGCAGGTTTGGCTGTTTTTTCATCAGCAGCAGGTGGTTTGGTGTCAGAGGTTCCAGTTTGGGCGAGCAGCTGTTTCTTTTCACAGATGCCTTTCGTTTTTGCTGTGTGCGAATTCCCTGTTTGAATTCTGCTGCTGCTTTACCCTTTTGCAACGTGAGAAGTTCTTCCTTAAAATTTTGTCTTTGAGTGAACTTAATGATTTCGTTTTCTGCTCTTGTTAGGTCTTGCGCTTTTAGAGGCTTGTGATTTTCTGTCTTTGGGTCATCTACTTGTGTTTTAACCCTTTCTGTTTTTTGTTTCAGCATGTCTCTGGTGCGAAGGATCCAGGCAATGGATCTTTTTAACTTGTGCCAGTCAGAGTGATGATTAATCAGTTTACTCACTGCGTCTGTGTCTGTGCATTTTGTAATGCTCACAATATTCACTAAAGCTGAGAGCTTAACTTCATCAGCATTTTCATCAAAATTTTCTTTTATTGATGTGTCATGAATATTTTCAGGCCATTTGCACTCTGCTTCTTTGAGGAGGGAGGGACCTTGGATCCAGTTAACATTTTTCATGAACTTTTCACAGGATACCCCCCTGGAGGCAGAATCAGCTGGGTTTTGTGAGGTATTAACGTACCTCCAATGCTGTGACTTGGTTGACTCTCTTATAATGGCGATTCTGTTGGCCACAAAGGTTTTAAAATGAAGTGTTTCGTTATCAATGTATCTCAAAACAGTTGTACTGTCAGTCCAGAACATAGAGTCCAGCAATTTCAATTCTAGCTGTTCTTTCAACATTTTGTCATTTTTTACAGCGACCACTGCCGCAGTCAGTTCCATTTGTGGAATGGTGGTTTGTTTCAGGGGTGCTACACGGGAGTTCCCCATCATGAATGCACAATGTGTAAGTCCATCAGCGTTTACTAACCTGAGGTATGAGACAGCTCCGTATCCCATTTCACTTGCATCCGAGAAGTGATGGAGTTGTGCTGTAGCTGTAACTCCAAAGTCGGCTGGTTTTATGCACCTTGCTATGCTGAACTTGGACAGTCGGTGCAGCTCTTGCAGCCAGGTTTTCCATGCCGTTGCAAACTGCTCGGGAATGTCGTCATCCCAGGCTAGTTTTTCTTTACATAGCTGTTGCATTGGGATTGTAGCTGGCAGTATGGCAGGTGGGAGAAAGCCTGACGGGTCGTATGTTGAGCCAGTGACTGACAGAATTCCTCTTCTTGTCACAGGTCGTTCCTTTAAACTAATCTTAAACTTGAACATGTCTGAATCAATGCACCACAGCACCCCCAGAGCTCTCTCTATGGGCAGTGCATTTTTACTCAAGTCTAAGTCTCTCATGTCTTTGATCCTTTCGCTCTCGGGAATGACAGTCAGTAGGGCACGGCTGTTGCTTGCCCATTTAGTGAGGTTAAACCCTCCGCTTGTACAGAGACTTGTGAGATCATTGTATAGGGCGACTGCTTGGTCATGACTCGAAACAGATTTCAGGCAGTTGTCTACATAAAAGTTTTTAAGCACTGTATTAACTGCCACAGCAGATGCATTGCTGCGGTTTTCTTCTGCTGTCATTGTGAGCTCGAAGTTAGCAACACTAGGCGACGATTTTGCACCGAACAGATGAACTACCATTTTGTTTTCAACTAAGTCTTGGTTCACATCTCCATTCGGCCACCATAGGAAGCGCAGCAGATTAGTGTCCTTCTCGGGGACTTTCACGTGATAGTACATGGCTTCTACTGTGTCCTTTTTCTTGGACTTTATTTTAACGGGCACAATGGGGAGGATGCAATTACCTCCAGCCCCAGTGAGCGCATTTGATTCATGACTCACTGCAGATAGTGTATTTGTTGTGTCACTTTCAGTTTTGTTTCTACGGGCGCTCGTAGCTGACTGCGCCGTGGCTGGCACTGCTATGTGTAGCATGCTTGGATGTGGCTTTGAACACAATGAACATGTAATTTTTTTGGTACAGTCTTTCCACAAATGACCCTTTGTTAAACATCCGAAACAGAATCCGTTTCCTTTTAAGAATTCTACTTTGTCTTTGTGTGTCTTATCATTAAATTGGAAGCAATCGTCTAAGATATGCTCCCCTTTGCAATGTGCGCACGGTTTAGTGAAGGCGCTGACAGGTAATGTACCGGCATTCTTCATTGTAATCAAGTCTTTGTGAATTTTACCAACCTGTCTGTCCTCGGTTGCGACGCTGACCCTGGGTTCTCCTTGGCCCCTTTGTTTGGGTCCTTGAAGGGATGTGTGACAGGGGGGCAATAACTTTTTCACACAGGGCCATGTAGATTTGGATTTTTTTTTCTCCCTTAATAACGTAAACCTTCATTTAAAAACTGCATTTTGTGTTCAATTATGTTATCTTTGACTAATAGTTAACGGTTTTTGATGAGCAGAAACATTTAAGTGTGACAAACATGCAAAAGAATAAGAAATCAGGAAGGGGGCAAATAGTTTTTCACACCACTGTACACTACAGTTCAAAAGTTTTAGATCACTTGCAAATGTCTTTGTTTTTGTTTAGTGATTTATTTTCTACATTCTACAACAATACTGTGGATTTCAAAACTATAAAATAACACATATGGAATTAGGTAATTACGTAACAACAAGAAAAACACCAGTTAGTTGTTATTGTAAGACACAGAGGTCGGCCTTTCTGTAATAGTTCCTGCAAGAACAGTATTGTGTCAAGTGCATTTGCAAAATCCGTCCAGCACCATAATGAAACTGTCTCTCATGAAGGCCGTCCCAGGAGGACGAGACCAAAACCTACCTCTGCTGCAGACGAGAAGTTCATTTAGAGTTATCAGCCTGAAAAATGACCAATTAACAGCAGCTCAGATTAGAGGCGTTCTAATGATCAGGAACCATCATGGAGTTAGAAAGTGTCCTAAAACTTTTGAACGGTAGTGTGTATATATGAAAAAAGAATAATAATTTAATAATTTGACGGTCTAGTCAAGTTTGTTGTCCTTAGCACCCTTATAATCATAGAGTTATTTTTCACATAGAGTTCTGAACATGAGGTGCCCTTTAATTTTTATTATCTTACATAATGTCATAATTCTTTTGGTTGTTTCCACCTCCTTCAGTAGGTGTGTTTTCTTACATTTCTAAGCTTTTAGTTCTTATTTGTTTACTACTGTTGTTATGGTTTGTTCTTTAGGTTCCCTGTCTGTCTTGTCTTTAAATGTGAGAGGTATACGTGACAGTGTGAAAAGAAAAGCCTTATTTCTAGTTTTCAAAAGAAGTGATGCTGACATTATACTGGTTCAGGAGACACATTCGAGTGATTCAGACACTAAAATGTGGAAAAATCAATGTGGTAATTCGATATATTATTGTCATGGGAGTAACCATTCAGCTGGGGTGGCTATTGGGGTGACAACAAATTTCCCACTTGTGGGACTAATAAAGGTTCATCTTATCTTATTCTCTTACATAAATTTAAAGAGGAAGTACTGGAGATGATCAAATCAGACGAAGGTAGATGGTTGATTTTTATCATCAAACAAGAAAATGGTTTTCTTATTTTATGTCATGTGTATGGATATAACTCTCACTCTTGCAATAGGGATTTATTTGCTCACATCTCCACAAACGTTAAAAGGTTACAGAACAAATATAATTCATTCATTCATTCATTCATCTTCTATACCGCTTAATCCTGTGTTCAGGGTCGCGGGACAAATATAATGAATTTTATATTATTCTGTGTGGTGATTTTAACGAATGCTTAGATGTCAATCTTGATAGATTTCCTTCTAGGACGACCCAGGATTCACTGTCACACAAATTGATTTTGTCCTTATGCTCTGATTCATGCTTGGTGGATCCTTGGCGTTTTTTCATCCTGATTTAAGAGAATTCCCCAGTGAAAAAAAAATACACTTTAGTGTATTACAAATATATTGAAATCCTCGATAATACACTGCAAATATACTAACAAAAAGTTGTACCATCAGTTAATATATAAAAAGCATACTAACATCATGCTTTTACCAAATTTTGGAATTAAACTTTAAATATACTTAAAAAATTATTGTATTATAATACTTTAATTGAAAGGTTGGTCTAATTTCCAAAGTATACTTATTTAAACTTGTTTTTCAATATATTTTTGGTATATATTTTTTTAAATATGCTCGAAATAATCATTATACAAATGTACAGAAAGTATATATTAGAATACAAATTTTAATATACGGTAGTCTCAGTATATTATCAGTTAAATGTAAATGTACTTATTAACAGAGGTGGAAAGTAACGAATTACATTTACTCGCGTTACTGTAACTGAGTAGCTTTTTTGTGTATTTCTACTTTTTAAAGTAGTTTTAAAAATCTGTAATTTTACTTTTACTTAAGTACGTTTTGTTTGAAGTATTGTAATTCGCTACATTTTAAATCATATTCGCTACTGAGTAAAAAATAAATCAATGAAAATTATAAAATAATAAAAGATATTATGCTTTATAAATGCCCCGTTGCGCTCGCGTGTGTGTATCATGTCCTGGTCGCGCGCCGCTCCAGACTCCACTCCAGGTTTTCTGACATCGGCATCTACCTGACCTTCCACACGGTCGCTTCCGCCCTGAGTGACGTCATCGACTAGCGCGACCATGTATAAACCAGAGAGAGACGCGGGAAAGATGAAAGAGGTTGTGATTTTGGCGTTTTGATATTTGGTTGTGTATTCCGGTTTTGACTTTTTGCCTCCAATAGACTTTGATTATTGCTTTGTCCCTTTGGTTTGGTTGGTCTTTGTATATATTTGTAGATAATTTCACTGTTTTTGGTTTAGGGAGTCCGGGAAGGTACCGGTATTTTTGTTTGTGTGTGTGTGTTTTTTTTTTTTTTTTGCAGGTAATCTAGCTACTAAATATAAATACCATTTTGTTTATTATTTTGGCCTGGGTCCATCCTGAATCTGATCCTCCTCCTGGTGTGTGTGTGTACAAACCTCATTATTTCATCAGTTAATGATTGGATCTACAGTAGTTCTTTCTGCCATATACCACCATTTCCATACAGTTATATATATTATAAATAGAACCCTGAACCATTCTTTTGCTGTATGACTCTAGACTGGGACGTAACACCATATTTAAGTGACCACTTTGATTTTCAAGCACAAGAAAGACAACAGCTTTATTATGCAAAGGTGTTTCTTCAGTTAAAAACAACTAGTTTGAGATTTACATCCGCTCATCTTTTTTGAACTACGAATGCCTCATCCCCCCCACCCCCCCTCTTAAACTCGGTAACTTTTACTCTGAGTACATTTTTTAATGAACTACTTTTTACTTTTACTTGAGTAGATTTTTATAATTGTAACTTTACTTGTACTTAAGTAAAATTTCACTGAAGTAACAGTACTTGTACTTGAGTACGAAATTTTATTACTCTTTCCACCTCTGCTTATTAATATGTACTTATATGTAGTGCACTACTGTGCGCATGGTTTTAGACTCGTTTTTGCACGCTGAATCTCTCCCTCGCGCGCGCGATCTCAAACTCGTTCCTGCGCGCTCAAAATCACTTTTGCCGTCCAAGATAATTTATGTTTTTACTCTCTCACTCTTCTGTCCGCTCACTGTCATAAAGCCACACACAAACTGCAGCAGGCGGGTAAACTTTGCGACTTTTCCAGCCAACCGGAGACTAGACAACGCCCCACCAGCCAATCAGAGCTAGAGGCGGGCAGATTCGGACTGTCCGTTCTCTGATTGGCTCCCCAGTTCTCCACTTCTAGTTTGAATTAACGGCTGAAGCTGCATCATCGCGTGCGTTAGTTCGTATCGTTATTATTTTATTTTCATCGGCTTAAGGTAAATTTAACGGTTTTAAATTACGTACATACTTTAATCTATAGTTTATATTGTCTAATGTGTTGTTGTTAATGTGTTGTGTACTTTGCTTGTGGTGTAATGGCTCTGTAGCTCTCGGCCTGTTTTCAGTCTCTGTGTAACAGAATCAACACACCAGGTTTAAACTAATACTGTACCTGTAGATTCTAATACTAATGTCTGTCTGTGTTCACACACCAGGTTTAAACTAATACTGTACCTGTAGATTCTAATACTAATGTCTGTCTGTGTTCACACACCAGGTTTAAACTAATACTGTACCTGTAGATTCTAATACTAATGTCTGTCTGTGTTCACACACCAGGTTTAAACTAATACTGTACCTGTAGATTCTAATACTAATGTCTGTCTGTGTTCACACACCAGTTTATATTTTAGTTTGTGTGTTTGTGAGACAACCTGATGTTTTGTTGAGCACAAATAAACTATAGTAGCGCTTTTTTGTAACCTTGTGCAAATTAAATCTGTTGAACTCATGAATAAAATCTGCCTCATAATTACTGATGTAATGTGTTTCAAAAACATGTTATAGTGTAGAAAATGCATTTAGCATTTGTAAATTATCCTAAACACTTAACAGTGGTGTCAAAAGTATTCACATTCATTACTTGAGTAGAAGTATAGATACTAGGGTTCAGAAATACTTCTTTAGAAGTTGTATCACCCCAAGTATCACCCCAAGCTTTTTACTTAAGTAAAAGTTTAAAAGTACTGGTTTCAAAACTACTTAAAGTATAAAAGTAAAAGTACCGTGAGGGGGGAAAAAGCATTAAGGTTTCGCTTTCCGATCATGCAACGGGGGGGGGGGGGGGGGGGGGAGGGGGGGGGGTTGTGCGCGTTTTGATCATGTGACGGGGGGGGGGGGGGCGTTGTGCGCGTTCTGATCATGTGACGGGGGTGGGGCGTTGTGCGCGTTCTGATCATAAAAATAGAGTAACGAGGCTGTTTTTAAAAAGTAAGGAGTAGAAAGTACAGATAATTGCTTAAAAATGTAAGGAGTAGAAGTAAAAAGTCGGCTGAAAAATAATTACTCCAGTAAAGTATAGATACCCAAAATTTCTACTTAAGTAAGGTAACGAAGTATTTGTACTTCGTTACTTGACACCTCTGACACTTAATGTACTGGTAACACATTTGCAGTACAGTATTGTGGGCGGGGCTGTGGTTTGCGACCGTCATGCCTTGCGGCAGGTGTTCTTTTTGTGTTCACCCTGTCTGGGACGTGTGTTTAGGTTAGTGGCTTCGGCCAAGTTTGAGTTTGTGTACATGTGTGTTATCTCTATGTGTGTATGTGCTGCATTCTGCTACCGTTCTCCAGTTCCAGCTAATAGCTGAATAGGTGTGTCATTACATTGGGTAGCCAGAAAACTCACTCGTCCTCCAAGTTCCCTGCTAGTGTCGAAAAACGCTACAGTATTATAGAAGCTTGTGTGTACTGTATGATATAATAAAGTATATTTGTATTAACCACAAAGTGTACTTTTTTAGTATTTGTAATTGACCAGAAGTATAACAGCATGCTACTGCTGCAATAAGAATATACTCATAGTACATTAATCATGTATTTGTAATACAGTAAAAATAGCTGTAATGTACTTATAATACATTAAATATATACTTAAATTGTATTAATTACTGTTAGGTATGTACGTTAGTACACACACAGCCATATACTTTAAGTGTACTAAAGTATACTTAAAGTTGTTCCACTTTAGCACATAAAAGTATACTTAATACACTTAAAATTGTGCTTTTCTACAATTTAATTACAACTTAAATACACTTAGTACAAAATTAGTTGTTCCAAAATAGCAAACTTCAAGTATACTAGTCATTAGTCTGGAGCAAGTACATTTAAGTATGCTTTGGCACGCTAGGATTTAATATACTTAGCATACTTTTTTTTTACTTGGGAAGGATATAATCAGGGCCGTTTCTAACTTTCTAGCGAAAGATATGATGCCCCTAAGCACACGAGCCTGAAGTTAGCTCCTTATTCGCAACTTCCGATTCGTTTGGCTCCTTATTGCGCAGCGTCTCATTCTGCGGCTGAAGTTTAGCTCCTTATTCGCCTCGTTACTAACGGGAGTGTTCACGCTGGCCAAAGCTGCGCAGTTTATCAATAAAACGTTATTTTGGTGGCTTAAACCATTCTGGCCGAGCAAATATGAACTATACAACACCTAGCAGGTACCGACTATATAGTAAAAGTGAAATTGTCCTGGCCCAGATTGATAGCTGCATAATTCATTCCATGTTTGTTGTCACTGCATGCTTAAGCCGTTATGTCAGTTTATTGGGGCCGTGTGAAATAACCTTCATTTAACTCTGAATTGTGGGATAAAAAGACGGCCCTAGTGTGTGTGGTCTAAATGTTGTGTCTCATTATTGTTTAAAAATCTCAAAACATTGTAATTTATCATCACAAGATACTTTTTATCATCACAAACAAGTATATATTTTTTAAATAAAAATCTTTGTCTTGTAAAGATTCTGAGCATGTGCCTATAGTATCTTAATTTTTAAGGCCAAATCCGTCATCGGTTTTTGTTAATAAACTAAACTTTAAAATGTAATTTAATGAACCCTTTAATTTTTGTGGCTTCAGTTTAATTTAAGTTGTTCAACATTGATGTTCAATAAATAATCGTAGATAGTAGATAGTGTGTGTTGCCTTCAATTAATCAATCAAGTAATGCAGCCTTCATTCAAAAATCTCTCACTTGTGAGCATATTTACTGTACAAAACTCGTCAGTGAACTATGAGGGCAAAAAAAATCGTTTATTAATCGAAATCGAGTTAAAATGTTCAATTAATCGAGATTTTGATTTTAGGCCAAATCGCCCAGACCTATGGGACTGCACCAGGGATCTGCAATTAATCCCCTCCTGTTTGTGGTGGTGATGGACAGATTGACAGACGAGGTTACTTAGTCCCCATGGACTTTGTTGTCTGCCAATCATGTTGTGATGAGCAGGAAGAATAGGGAGCAAGTTGAGATGAGTCTAGAAGAATCCACCGGTGAGAAGGTTCATGAGGATCAGTAGGAGAAAGACAGAGTATGTGTTTCTCTTGTGAATGAGAGCAAGAGTGGGGGAAAGATGCAGTTACAAGGAGTAGAGGTAGGGATGGTAGAGTAAGTAGGAAAATTAACTGTGTGATCTTAGATTGTTAACATCTACAAGGCTTGTGAAGTACAGGGTACACTGAAAAAGAAGTCCTCTGCACTCTGCAGGTTCTCCGGAAAGTTTTCTGGGATTTTCCTAGTACACATATAATATTTATTTATTTATTTTAAATTTCTGACTGTTTACATCCTACAATGTAAACCTTTTTTAAAATGACTATAAAAATGACTATAATCTCAGAGTAGGAAATCACTCATTTAAAAACTGCATTTTGTGTTTACTTCTGTTATCTTTGACTAATAGTTAAATGTGTTTGATGAGCAGAAACATTTAAGTGTGACAAACATGCAAAAGAATAAGAAATCAGGAAGGGGGCAAATAGTTTTTCACACCACTGTAAATCAACATTTTTGATTTTAACAATAATTGCAGATGGCAAGTTGACATTATATATAGTTTAAAAAATACACTGACATATTCATTTGTTAAGAATAACCTGACTTTTAAATTCTCTTAAATTATTTCTCTCGTGTATTTTATCCTATTTTTTGTGATTATGACGGTCCTACATAACTCTATTAGTGAACATACCACCAAGTTGTCACTGTTGGGTCCTTGAGCAAGGCCCTTAACCCTCAACTGCTCAGATGTGTAATGAGATGAAAAAAAATGTAAGTCGCTCTGGATGTAATGTAAATGTATTTGAACAAATGTGATTGGAGCAGTCTCATGAGGATAATGTCATGCAGCGAGTCACGCATCTATAAGTTTTAAAGCTTTCACACAACTGCTGCTGATTTCACCATTTAAAACTACAAAAACCTGTAAAAACTACATCACCCACTATAACAATATCTACAGAATGATTGTATTTTTCACTAAAATAACTATAATATCAACAGACAAGTACATAAAGTGTAAACATATGATGCATGTTAAATTTTCACTGAAAACATCAACAATCTTACAAAAGGTAATGACTGGGGAATTCTGGTTTCTGTGTAATGTTGCTTGCACGAGCTCGTCCCAGTGTGTAGAACCAGTTACAGATCTAATAATATACAGAATCTCTTCCAATCTCTTCACCTCATCAGGTACACAACTGAAACGGGTTTTAAACTTTAAAGCCTCGTCGACTCTGTTTTCGATGACTTTAACCACCAGTTTCTGCATTTCGCTGGTCACCAGATACTCGCACGCATACGAGCTCCATGTTCTCAGGCTGTTACACATTTTCTTTCTTTTCTTTATTTCTTCTTCTTCTTCAGACGTCGTTCTCGTACCAGAAGTTCACAACTTTTTCCAAGTTTCCGCTCGTACATCCTGGAACTCTGGCTCCAAATGACGCCTAGTTAGAAGACAGAACACACCTGCAGGAGAAAGTGCTTCACCGAGAGGTCGGAGGTCAGCGGACCGGTAAGTGCACCTGCAGTGAGTTACACTAATTATATACCCTCAGATATTCTAGTCATTTTACTGTGATATAAAGAATTTAGCCAAAGTTTAAAGAGACCCAGACTGATGTTTGTCTCTCACACACACACACACGAAAGAGAGAGAGAGAGAGAGAGAGAGAGAGGTACACGGTGGTGGCCGAAAGTATTAGGACAGTATACACCATGTATTAGTTCTCTCTGCACAAAATAGGTGACGTCACTAATTATTACGGCTCTGAGTGAAGAGACGAGTTAATTAAATGTTCTGTTGTGCTAACTGTAAAATATAAAGCTAATATAGGATGTGAAGATTACAGTAAAGACCCTGTGTAAACTCAGTGTTTCTCCCTCAGCAGTGATATTTTACACTTTTTTACAGCCTCCTCTGGTGATTATGTGTGTTATAACAGCATGTAGTGCACTAGTTAGGGATCTGTAACATTTTATAATCCATCCTGGACGCACTGAGAATCTTCAGAACGCTCATGCCAATTCCAAAAATCCCACAATAAACAGAAATGTGTAAATGTCCAAACCACTGCAGCAAACTGCACACACACATCCACTGCTACTGTGGACACACACTCTGCTTACACACATGTTGTTTTATTTTATAATAGTCACAATTACAACATCCAAATGTCCAACAAGACAGAGGACAGAAGAGAACAGTATTAGTGAACATTTCATATTAAACCTTTATTTCAGTAAGTTTCATATGAAAAGAAGAAACCAGGAGCATTTTATTCTGGATCACAAAATCTCACAGTTGATCCATAAGAGCAGAGTAAGAATCCAGCGTACAGAGGCTGAGTGAATGTGGTGTGGACTCTGTGGAGGAGCTTCATCGTGTCAGAGACGCTGTAGAAGGACAGAGTTCCTGCACTGTGATCCACATACACTCCTATTCTGGAGGATGATGGAGCTCCGAGATCAGTCTTAATGGAGTTGTGCCAGAAAGAGAGAGAAGAAGAAGAAAAACACACCAGACTCCAGGACTGATTGTTGAATCCAAACACACACTCATCACCCAGTCCTTTCCTGCTGATGTCTTTATATGAGACTGATATGAACACATAGTCCTCACTGCTCCACTCCACCTCCCAGTAACAGCGTCCACACACACTCTCCTTACTCAACACCTGCCTGTAGTATTTAAATCTCTCTGGATGATCAGAGTACGTCTGCTCTCTCTCACTGCACGTCACCGCTCTGTTCTTCTCAGACAGAATGAGGTTATAATTTACTGTGTTGGGATCCAGAGTCAGATCACAGAAATCTAAACACATGAAAAATGTCAACATGTTAAATATTAATCACAGGATACGTGTGTGTGTGTGTGTGTGTGTGTGTGTGTGTGTGTTACACGTACAGTGTAGAAAATCTTCTCTGCTCTTTGGTTCTGAGGGTAAAATCATCTGAACTGCTGCAGCTGTGGAGACACAGAAACAAAATGGAGACGGAAAAATCAGCTGCTGTAAAAGACAGAAACAGTTTAAAGTCCTACAGTTTGTGAAAGTAAAGATTTCAGAGCAGGACAATTTCTCTCACCATGTCGAGGGATTTTGATGAACTCCTCCTGGCAGAATTCCTCGAGTCTCTTTTTCAGATCAGAGAGAGATTTCCTCACTCCATCAAATGAGAGATGTTGATTGACAGTGATGCTGGGTGAGTCCTCACGTCCAGAAGAGACACTGAGAGACTGGAGACTCTACAGAGAGAAAGAAAAACATCATGGAGAAGGAGAAAGGAGGAGAAATATACATGTGACTATACAGACAGGTGTGAGTGTGTGTGTGTGTTACCTTGAGGAACTGGATGTGATCGTGTGTGTGTGAAAGCTGCTCCAGCTCAGTGAGTCTCCTCTGAAGATCAGCAATCTCCTGCTCCAGTTGCTCCAGGAGTCGTTCAGCTCGACTCAGTTCAGTCTTCTCCTGATCTCTGATCAGCTCCGTCACCTCCGAGCGCTTTTTCTCCATGAAGCTGATCAGCTCAGTAAAGATCCTCTCACTGTCCTCCACTGCTGTCTGTGCACTCAGCTGTTACACACACACACACACACACACACACACACACACACACACACACACACACACACACACAGGATTTAAAGCTCATCTATCATTCCCTCTCTTACTGCGACTCTAAATGTCTCCATGTTGTCCATGTTGTGTGTGTTTCTAGGAGCAGCTCTGTCTCTGCTCACTGCTCACCTTTATAGTGTTCACAGCCTGTTTCAGCTCCTCCACCTTCTTCTGCTTCTCCTGGATTCTCTGCTGGGATTTCATCTGCTCCTCCTTTAACTCACTCTGAGGACAAATAAAACACATTTCACTCTTTATGCATCATGAGGTTATGAGTTCAGTGTATGAATATTAACTTCAGATAAAGGGTTAAAGTTCACTCGGGTTCTATGGAGAACCTTATTAAAGTGTAAAAGGACAGTTTCTCACCTGTTTTTCAGTTCTGTAAGCTTTAACTGAGACAGTGTCGTGGCTTCTGTGTTCATCCGTCACACACAGATAACAGATGAAGCGTCGGTCAGTACGACAGTAGATCTCCAGCACTTTATCATGCTCAGAGCAGATCTTCTCTTCTAGATTTCCAGAAGCTTCCACTAAACTGTGCTTTTTCAATCCAGGAACTTCATAGTGAGGTTTCAGATGAGTTTCACAAAAGGAGGCCAGACACATCAGACAGGACTTGACGGCTTTGTGTTTTCTCCCGGTGCAGAAATCACACTCCACATCTCCAGGTCCAGCATAACAGTGAGCAGGAGAAGCAGCTTGGACTTCAGTCTTCTTCTTCTTCAGTTTCTCCACCACTTCAGCCAGCATGTTGTTTCTGCGTAGAACAGGCCTTGGAGTGAAAGTGTCTCTGCACTGAGGACATCTATAAACTCCACTCTTATCCTCCTGATCCCAGCAGTCATTAATACACCACTTACAGAAACTGTGACCACAGGGGAGAGACACCGGATCCTTCAGGAGATCCAGACACACTGGACAGATGAACTGATCCTGATCTACTGAAATACTGGCCTCAGCCATTTTCCCTAAACTCACACCGAACTAGAGAGAGAGAGAGAGTGTGTCAGTTTCGTTTCTTCTAAAAATGAAACGTCACTTCCTGGTTGTGTGTGTGTGTGTGTGTGTGTGTGTGTGTGAGAGAGAGAGAGAAAAAGGAGGAGCACAAGGACAGAGGTCATGAATGTTCCTCTATTAACCCTTTCTTGGACACAATTCCTTCTGGGGCAAAATAAAACTCTAAACTGCACCATATAACATTCGAGTCTGTGTCTGAATCCCTGAGCTGATACACTAGTCTGGGCTCAACTTACACACATTACATAATCATTATCTTCATTTTTAAAAACAGAAAACAAAATGCTTCACAAAAAGTCAACATTTAATACAATAAATTGAATTTTTTTTAATCTAATATAAAAATCTGCAAACAAATGATTAAATGAGAATACAGTATATACATGAAAACAGAAAAATAAAGTAAATTAATAAAGCTTTCTCAACACTCTTAGCAACAGATCTTGTACAATCAGAATATTCCAGAAACCATAAAAAAAATCTGTGAAAGTATCTATAGAAGGAAATGTTGTGCTTGTGGATCATCCTGGCTAGTGGGAGCGTGAAGAGATTACATCATGTCTGCACATGTCTGGACTCCGCCCTCAAGAATGCAAGTCATGGGTGTGTAGTGGACCCGTGACAGTGAAGCTCTCAAAATATGAATCTCTCAGAAAAACAAGGTACACAGTAGTAGAAATAATGCAAAAAATGCATTTAGAGCCAGTTGAGTTCCCCCTCCGCTTCCTCACAGTGGTTTGGCCCAATGCCTGCTTTCCCAGTTCAGGTCAGGTGTGTAGCTGCGGCTCAATTAATGTTGAACTCCAGTAAGGAGGGTATTTTATTCACTTTAAATAAAGCGATTCTCTTTAATGTAGTTGATTCAGACTCATTCATAAATTATTTGTGGAAAAAATGCTGATTACTGATGTAATTTTCCATGAATCTGCTATATTAGCGATTAAATTATTACTTATCTAGTTAACGTTATCTTGTTTACAATATCTTGTTTACATAGTGCACTGCAACCAACACGACAAACGCCGTTTCCCATGCAGTGTTTTATTTGTGACGACTTGGCATAATATTAACTTAACATTAACGGCCACAATTAACATATTGTTTAGCTGTACATTTACTAAATGAGCTCTGTGCCTAGTCCGAACTGACACCGCTGTATTGTCCCCTTTCAAGGCTACACTCGATGCTGCGTGAAAACGCTATGGGAACCAGTTTGTCGCGTTGCCGGTCGTTGAAGCATGCTGTGAAAACACGCCAAAGTTTTTGGCTATATATAACCTCGACAGGTGACGTCATCTGATTAGATGTAGGTGGAGGTTATAAAAACAGGTGAGCCGGCAACAACCTCAGATCATTTGTCTTCAGAGCCTTGTTGTGAAGCGTGCTTGTGATAAACCAGCAAAATAATAAGGTGTTTAACTCACCAATTTGACGAGTTTAAATCCCTCCGTGTGTGATAATCCATATCGGAGTGCGATCTCTACACTGCTTCGACTAGTTCGTTCCTGGCTTAAAACTCGTGCATCTGACAGAGCTGCGGCAGACGGAGGTAAGAAAACTCCTTTCTTCTGCGTTGTCATCACGAGGATTCCTCTCTTGTTTACCGGAGATGAAAATAGCCTTAAGCACTTAAAAAAAAAAAAAAAAAAAACATGCAGTAGACGGCAGCTTCTGTCGGGTGGCCGGGGGGCGGAGCCTCAATGACGCTCTCCCCCCCCCCACCCCCTCTTAGCTCTCTTCATATGAGTTAACCATTTCATGGAGTAAGCTGTATTCATGCTGTGTTTTTCCTGCCATCGACTTGTTTGTTTATTTAAATATAGTAGATGTGGAAACGCGGGATTGTATGATGACGCCCAGATAGCAGAGACGCTTCACAGGCTATCTCTCTCCTGGGACATCATCCTCCCTGGTAAGCTTATACTTCCTTTCTAGCTGTGTAGACTTTTATCTTCCCTAGAGGGAAAAGCTTTTCAGGCAGTGGGTCAGCTTGGTGCTCCACTGCACACAGGAGGTCAGACTGATTTAAAAAAAAATAATAATAAAAAAAATAAATAAATAAAATTATATGTTTAATATAAAATAAATGGGGGTGGCCCCCCAATAGGGAGAGGCACCCAGAATTCCTTTTTAATGAATAAGTGTTCTCCCTGGCACCCCCAGGAGGTCGGTATTTTGCTCCGCCACCACTGGTGTTTCGGGCAACATCAGTCTCCAATAGGCTGTTAGTTCTTCGGTTTTTCCTGCCATGCTTCAGGATGCCGAACATCTAACAACCCCCCCCCCCCTTTAACCAAACTGCCCAAACTTTTGCCCTTTTATGAGAAACTGGCAGCGTGGAAGCTACTGCCAATTATATCTCCTTGGGTACTAAGCACTGGAGAGAGGAACTACAGGATTCAGTTCTCACTTCACCTTCTGTGTTTTCAATGGCGTGGCCTCCACTTCCATGAAACCGGAAGGTGCACATCTCCTGACAGAAGTTGCTGGGTATGGGGTCATGGAACATGTTCCCCTACCAGACAGTGAGTCAGACTACTATAATCAGTATTCCTTGGCAGAGGAACGGGGGGCTGCGCCCAAATTTTTAGATCTCGCGGGATGTACCGCTATCTAAAATAAACAATACAGTTCAATGTTGACTGTTAAAGTGATTGCTCTCTATCCTACCAAGCGATTGATTTGTGACAATCGATTGAAGGACGCTTACTTTCATATAGAAATACTCCCACAACACAGGAAAGACCTGAGGTTCGCTTTTGGGGGCCAAGCTTACCAGTATCGGGTCCTTTCAGTCGGTCTAGCTTTCTCACCAGCACATATTAAAATGCATGGATGTAGTTCTGGCTCTTACGACTACCAGGGCATCCATATTTGAATTACATAGACGACTGGCTGGCCCAGTCTCATTAGCTAGCGCTTCGACATCAGCATGTCGTCCTAGCTCATCTTGTCTCTTAGGATTGAGACCCAACGCCACGAAAGCGTGCTCTTTCCTGTTCTGAGGATTGGGTGTCACATGAGATTCGATCCTAAGCGGGCACAGCTGTCTCCCGCTCGTGTCGAATCCATTAACAACACCCTCAAGGAAATCAAGCTAGACCCAGAAAGTGACCATCACTTTCAGAGATCTTAACTCTTATGGCAGCCGTATCCACGGTGACCCTTGGGCCTGCCCATGAGAGCGTTTCAGTTGTGGCTAAGACAGGGGATTTCACTCTAGGGCCAATCCCCAACAGGGGTTACGCGCCAGGTGCTTCGTACCCGTCCTATGTGGTTCAGACCCCGGGTTCTGACTCTGGGTCCCACTCTAAGTTCGTCTTGTCGTCGCAGATGCTAACGACAGATGCTTCCCTCACGGGCGGGGGGGTGTGGTCTTAGGTGACCGTCCCAGCCCAAGGGTGCTGGAGAGGCCTTCTTCTCGCACGGCACATCAATTGCCTCGAAATGATGGCTCTATTTCTCGCCCTAAAGCACTTCCTCCAGCGGTTGAGAGTGCCATGTCCCATTGAGGGTGGACATCACTATGGCAAGTCTCATATATTAATCGCCAGGGCGGACTGTGCTCGCGCCGCTGAATAGCTAGCGCACCAGGTTCCTGTCCCTCAGCGCGATTTACGGTCTAGGGCATATGAATGTGAGAGCAGTTGTAACTGCCCAGTCAATCTCTGACACACGGGGAATGGAAACCCCACCCCGAAGTGGTCAGTCAATCTCGGTGAGATTTCATGCAGCAGAGGTGGACCGCTTTGCCTCGCAAGATCAGCAAATGTCCCCTTTGCTACTCCCTGACTCTGGATCTATTATCCCTCTTCAAGAGCTTATGCCCTCAAATTGAATGTTTTTTAAAAGTGGAAAGGCCTTCTTCTCGTACGGCACATCAATTGCCTCGAAATGATGGCTCTATTTCTCGCCCTAAAGCACTTCCTCCAGCGGTTGAGAGTGCCATGTCCCATTGTGGGTGGACATCACTATGGCAAGTCTCATATATTAATCGCCAGGGCGGACTGTGCTCGCGCCGCTGAATAGCTAGCGCACCAGGTTCCTGTCCCTCAGCGCGATTTACATTCCAGGGCATATGAATGTGAGAGCAGTTGTAACTGTCCAGTCAATCTCTGACACACGGGGAATGGAAACCCCACCCCGAAGTGGTCAGTCAATCTCGGTGAGATTTCATGCAGCAGAGGTGGACCGCTTTGCCTCGCAAGATCAGCAAATGTCCCCTTTGCTACTCCCTGACTCTGGATCTAGGATCGCCTCGTTTATTGCACCAGCAAGAGGTATTCCCCTGCAGCAAGTGTGTGATAAGCAGGCAGACCCAGTCCACTGCCGAAACGTTTCAGTGCTGGAGTTTCGGCAGGAAAAGCTTGTCCTCAGGCTTGTGCCCTAGTACTCTCAAGATGTACTTATCCGCGTCCTCACTGAACTATCTTCCCGAAAAGTTCCATTTGTAACGAGCAGGAGAAACTTCACTTACTGTCCAGTACGTGCTCTTCAGATTTACAGTGCGTCCACCGCATGAGCCAGTGGCGTAAGTCAGAGCACCACTATACTGGGTGAGAGATGCCATTGCCCTCTCCTATGAGGCGCGTGGGCTCACTTCGCCTCTAGGAATCAGGGTTCATTCAACCTGGGGGATCGCCTCATCTATTGCACTAGCAAGAGGTATTCCCCTGCAGCAAGTGTGTGTGCAAAGCAGGTAGACCCAGTCCACTCCTGAATTGTTTCAGTGCTGGAGTCCCTGCAGGAAAGTTGTCCTCGGGCCTGTGCCCAAGTACTCTCAGGACGCACGTAACTGCATCCTCACTGAGCTATCGGCCTAAGTCCATAAACATCACCCTATTGTTTTGAAGCATTCCATCCTTGAAAGGGAACGTGACCGGACGGCTGTTCAGACAAATTAATCTGAGGTTGTTGCCGGCTCACCTGTTTTTATAACCTCCACCTACATCTAATCAGATGACGTCACCTGTCGAGGTTATATATGGCCAAAAACTTTGGCGTGTTTTCACAGCATGCTTCAACGACCGGCAACGCGACAAACTGGTTCCCATAGCGTTTTCACGCAGCATCTCGTTCCCGCCTTTCAGGGAACAGGGTTACAGAAATGTAACCCGAGACGTTTTGTATAATCAATATCCATTCTGTTCTAAGTGTCTTAATTTTAAATACAATTTTAAACCTTTTTTTTAATTCCTTGTTTTTACTATTGTGATAAATTTTTATGATAGTTTTACTTTCTTAATATAAAGCTATTTGAATTACCATTGTGTATGAAATGTGCTACAGTATAAACAGGGGCGTTTCGAGGATTTTCAGTTAAGGGGGGCTCAGCCCCCATAGATGTTTAACACATTTGGTTTGTTCAGAATCAGTACTAAAATGAGTCTTCTTGATCACACATGCTGTTTACCGTATAAACCTTTTTCTATGTGCAGGTACAATCAGAAAAATGTAACCATAGGGTCATAGAGTCTGTATTAAGGGCTTCATGTTCACTGGAGGAAACAGCTGGTGTGATGAGGGTGAACACAGCGAAGATTTAACTGATTAATCCCTCATGACATTTTGTAAACTGTATTTATGAGAAAGGACTGCACTGATGCAGATATAACAATTTATCGAAAAAACACACACCTTGACTTAATCCTCCCTCTGTGATGGTGAATTGAAGACTCGCTGAAACACGGGGAGGAGCCGAAGTCTGCCGACACTTTCATATGAAATTTAAAGGGTTACGATGATGGGGGACCAGCAATTTGTGTGAAGTTAATGGAGAATTTTTATGGGGGCTGAGTACAAATGTTAGGGCAGCTAAACCCCCCCTAAAAATGGCCAAGCGATGCCGATGAGTGATGTGCTGTCAATTTATTGTTAATATACATATATCAAAACAGTTATATCTTATATATTTGTCTCATCTACTGTATATATACACACAAGATGTCATACACATAGTCAATAATGTATGCAATATAGACAAATTAACATCAGGGTAGGTAGGTAGGTGAATTGATGCATGCATGAATAAATGAATAAACAACTGAACAAAGACGCAAAGAAATAAGAAATTTATGTAATACCAAAGTGTAAGGGGTACTAAAGTATAAAGAATAGATACTGTATACGGAATGCAGAATTGCATAAATTATTAATTTAATTTAAGTCTACTGAATACTGAAGTGTGTGAAATGCAGAAGTGTGTGTAAAATGTTTAAATATGCAGAATACTGAAATTTTAAAATAGCTACCTCAATTAAGTAATTAAATAATGAGACACACAGACACACACACACACACACACACACACACACACGCAGTTTCAAAGTGAAATAGTACAACCATTTGTAATGTTGTCATTTATTTTTAAATGAAATATACATTAAAAGAACATTTTAAAATAATATGAAAAAATCTATTACATGCGCATTGGGATATAAAAAATATTCTATAAGCTTTCTTCTTGTGATGCACTTACCATAGGAAGCCACTAGATGGAGTCAGATCAGTGATGCTGTAGACTGCAGCTGAACATCTCTGCTTCATGGGACATCCTGTAAGATACAATAAAGACATATTTTCCAAGAAGAAAAGAAAAATGAAAAATCACAGGGCTTTGTTTTGTGATGCAAATAAATAAATAAATAAATAATAAAAAATAGTCTATTACCAATGGTTTATTGCCATTAGATGATTCATAATATTTTAGAACATAGATTCAGTTCTCCTGCGCAATAGACATTATCATGTCTGTGTTTAATGCTATACTGCTAAGTTTACACTTCCTGTGTTATGTTTAAGGGTGTTGAAGTTACAGTCTGTTCATGGCAGTGGTTTTTGATATAATTAATACTTTATAGTTTTGGCAATAAAATTTGTATTATTATTTATTACTTCTTATCCCATAAACACAAGCGGCACAGATCCATGCTGGCAACATGGCATAGGTCAATGATGATAAAAAAAAAAGTGCCATACTCCTTCCATTTCTGAATGATGGCTTGAACAGTGGCTCCGTGGGATGTTCAAGGCTTTGGAAATCTTTTTGTAGCCTAAGCCTGCTTTAAATTTCTCAATAACTTTATCCCTGACCTGTCTGGTGTGTTCTTTGGACGTCATGGTGTTGTTGCTCCCAATATCCTCTTAGACAACCTCTGAGGCCGTCACAGAGCAGCTGTATTTGTACTGACATTAGATTACACACAGGTGCACTCTATTTAGTCATTAGCACTCATCAGGCAATGTCTATGGGCAACTGACTGCACTCAGACCAAAGGGGGCTGAATAATTACGCACAACCCACTTTGCAGCTACTTATTTGTACTGCTGCTCTGCTCCTGCACTGACCTCCACACCACACCTGGGACATTCACATGGGAGAAATACATAACAGAAAAATATGTAGAGATATCTCCTGAGAGTGATCAGTACAGAGACAGATTTCAGCTGGTTAATGATCACTCTTCAGGAAATCTCTCTCTGCTCATATCACACCTAACTGTAGAGGATGGAGGAGTTTACAGGTGTAGTGTTAAAGGTGGTGAATACAGAGACGTCAGACTCACTATTGAAGGTAAATGACACAATGCAACTTCAGTGATAATCTCATGACATTTAAAGACCTCTAAGTCAGAGTAAAAGGTAAACTGATCTCATGTGTATAAAGCATGTGAAGCTGGATGTCTATCAAAGTGGAATATTTGTATTCTACTTTTATTGTATAATAAAATGCTATTTAGTACATTTATTCAGTTTTGCTGCCAAAAGCAGAAATTATTTTTAAAAACAGATGTGAAGTGTTTCTGTATCATGTCCTGCCGTTCATCTATTTCAGTTTCTATGGTTATGGATTATCTGTTTTCTGAGCTAAGACAAAATAAGACAAAATAAATTCACACTCTGAAACATCTGGAAATGTAACGATCAATTAACTTCATTAACAGTTTTAGTGAACATTTCCCAGGCGAAAATGACATTTTTCCTTAAATCTCAAACTTCTCTTTTAAAATCATATTTACACTCCATTTATGATCCTGATTTCTAGATAATAAAACTTCATATATAAAATCACAGATTTTATCCTGCAATAAATATTAAATATTGATTAATGTACAAGTACAGTAATTTGCACATTAGCTGTTTCTTTGAAAAAACCTTCAAATGTAATAAACTGCTCCACTCACATACCAAACTGTAATGTAATATTCTCTTAAAGCAAGTGTAAATGTGTAATAAAATGGAAAATTGTGAAAATTGAAAAGTAATTTTTAATTACTGATATTAATAAAGTCTCTGCAGAGTCTCTCCCCTTCGTCCCCTTCGTCCCCTTCGTCCCCTTCGCTGTGGTGACTGTGATCTTTCTGCACATCATCATAACTGTCTTCTATTGCAGCACCAAAAAGAAAGGTACAGTACACATGTATTCAAACATTCAAGCTCTTCTCATCAAACTGTAATGATTTTTACACACACACACACACACACACACACACACACACACACACACACACACACACACAGTGATTATAAAGTGATAGAAACATATGAATTAGTGTTTATAAAATTATATAAAGGTTAATTTAGTTTCAGTTATTCTCAAATATGCTATAAACTAATTAATAAATACATTTTATTTAATTAACTACTTATGGATTGGCACCCTGTCCAGGGTGTACCCCGCCTAGTGCCCGAAGTCTCCTGGGATAGGCTCCAGGTCCCCCGCGACCCTGAACACAGGATTAAGCGGTATAGAAGATGAATGAATGAATGAATGAATAAACTACTTAATAAATTAAAAGGTTCACAAAACAGTAACAGCCAGTTTCTAACAAACTACTGTGACTGCTTCTCAAACTCAGACTCCAACTCAACCCCAAGAACCTGCTTTACTATTACCTGTGTACAAAACAGTGTGAGTTCATTTATCTAGTGAAAATAAATGTCTTAATCAGTTTGAAAAAGTTATAAAGATTTGTTTTCATTCAGCCCCCCATCAACCTCACCCATATAATCCAAAACTATCCAGAATAGTCTCTGTTAGGGCTCTGAGAGGTCATGATGGATCCAAGTGCAGGTGAAGGGTCGGAAGAAGCTCCTCGCAGTTTATTGTGCTGATATTTAGTTTAGGTGAAGCTTGAAATAGGTTTGGCAGATAATGTAGGGGCCTTGGTAATGCACTTGACGCTGGCGAGATTGCTGTTCAGCATTGGGAGGCTGTGTGTGTGTGTGTGTGTGTGTAGAGAGCCTGGCTGGGACGTGGTAGTGCAGAGAACCGGCACGGGAGCTCTGTGTGCAGCGTGAGCTTTGTAGGAATGCAGAAGTTATTTATTACTTATTACTTATTTCATCTGTAAATGCTTTGTACATGAAGCAACAAGTCTGAAATAATGCTGTTCCCCACTCGCTTGCCTTTCCTGAGAGGAGAGTAATGATATGTGACCTTGGATCATTTGATGGGAAATGATTCAGCCTGCAGAGGACACACAGGGATCACTGAGGCAGAAAGAAACTAAGGGCAGATGGATTCCCATCATAAGTAAGTGGGGCAGGGAGGCATGGTTCATGACCAATGGTGTGTACTGGAAGGGAAGCCTGGGGAGAGTTTGCCGGGGTGGTCGTTGTAGCTGGGTGGTAAGTGACACCAGAGTTTCTGTGATGGTTTTGAGCGTATTGGTGATCTGCCTGATTTCCTGTGGGTGGATGCCTACTGTAGGAGGACTCCCCTGCTCTCTAGTGGCCCTCTCAGCGAACTGTGTGTGCTGGATCCATTTGTGGCCAGGGCTCTGTGTGCAGCATAAGCCTGGTAGGAATGCAGAAGTGAGAAGCATGAGTCTTGCGAGAAGGTGGAAGCGCTGAGAGTCGATGAGAGAGGAGTGAACTCCGCAATGAAAGCTGGGGTGAGAGTTTAAATTTTATTTCATATGTATGTTATATAATGAAAAAAAAAAACCTCTTAATATCTTGAAAAAATTACAGCACAAACCTGCACAAATGATGCACAAACAAACTGACATGGTGTTTGAACATTTCTGCTTACATGGCAGGCCGGTTTTACACAGGTGTGTATTTGTCTCTCCAGGTCCTGATAGAGTTCATTACAGCACACATGATGGAGATGAAACAGTGAATCTGCAGTAGAGAAGAACATCAACAGAAGATGCACGCACTTAACCACAATGACAAATCAACACACCTGATTAAAAGAGCATATCCATACCTACACACCTGGAGCCATATTAGTAAAACTTATAGAGCTTAGAGAGCAAAATCCCTTAGTGCCTTGCTTTAGCGTTTAGTTTGCAACTTAACCGAGAAAGAAAGTTGACACGGGAGAGATGCTTTGCCTTTCTGGAGCATGGTTTCCCCCTTGTGGTGTATTATTTTCCCCTTGTGGTCTTTTTCTTTCTAGGTGTTTCCCTTGTGAGTGTGTTTGTTTTTTGCCTTTTTGCCTGATATTCAATTTTTTTAAGATAAACTTTATTTCAAATGTCACATTCATTGTTCACGTGTATTTTAATTATTCGGCAATTTATGATACTCTTATTCTTGAACATTCAATTCTAAGTTCATAGATATACTGTAAGTTGCTACTACACTGAAAAAAATTTGGAGTAGGATTTACTCAAAAAATGTTAGGAAAGTTTTTTCACTTAGAAAATGTGAGTAATTTCAATAGAATTTCCAAGTAAAAACTAAACACAAAGAACTGTAGCTTTAATTAGAAAATCTCAGTAAAGTTTACTTGGAATTTCCTAGTAAACTGTATTGACTGTTTCTTTATATATTTTACTCAAGGAATGCTTATAAATGTTTTTTTTTTACACAATAATCCTAGTTATCTTATTTTAAATGGAGTAACCTTTACTTTAAATATTATTTTAACATTTGATGTTGTTTATGTATTTAAATGGTGGTCAATAAAATAACACTGACATACATTTTACTTGAAATCTTTTATTTCTTTGAGATTCCTTAACAGATGAGAGCATGAAAAAAAAGTAGTAAAACTGCATTTGTTTGATAAATGGTACACTATAGTGCATTTTATCTCCAGTAAACTTTTTTTTAGAACAACCACAGTGCATTAAAGTGCATAAACATTTAAACATATAAAACCTTTAAATATAACATGAACAATCTCAGTTGCAGATATAAAATACAAAAGTATAAAAGTGCAAATAATGTTAAACTAGTAGCTGCCTTTCTTGCACAAAACAAAACAAAAAAACACAGTAAAACAGCATAAGTGCAATAAGTGCAAGTACTGTAGTGCCCAACTAGATTACAAGCTTTCTATGTAAAGAGTTAACCTTTGGAGAAAACTTTAAAGCATCTAGCCCAAGAAAGATTTTCTGGAACACTTCAAATGTGTTTCTCAGCTTTGGGGGATAGCTCAAATTTAGGGAGTAAATGCAGCCCATGAGTAAAATACATGCATTTGTGAGATTTTTACATCCCAGCAGCACCTCAGTACCCTCGATGACAATGATGACATCAGATATACTGGCATCTTCCTCTTCTACAGATCTGCTCAGTACAATGATTTTCATGACATGACGGGCGAAAGTATCCTTAATCATGTCTCTGCTGACATCCTGTGAAATATACAAATCAGAGCAAAGTGGTTAAAATACTGTACAGTATCACCTTATCAATTTCTATATATAGCTATCATACCCAATAGTAGAGGTAAACAATATAAATAAAGTTCAATGTAATATTTGCCTTGTACAAGTGCATTTTAAAAACTAACGTTAATCCTGTGTGATTAAGACGCGAAAAACAGGGTGATTATTAAATTTCGGCAGCTCGAACTTTACTGGGACAGAATGCTAGAACACGACAGGGCAATGCCTCGAGCTAAGTTTGCACGGATGTTAAAACTCATTTTTACAATAATCGTCTGACAAGATTAAGGTCATATGTGACCTTCTAGATTTTTCTCTCTCTGACCCGGTTTATCCCACCCTTCATCAGCACACGCACTCAGGACTTGGATGATGTTGCAATTTATTGCATTTCATTAGCACATTAGCACATGGCAAAACCACGTACATCAAAACGGAAATAAAAGTATCAAAATACCACAGATATTGAACAAAAATACACTTGACAGATGAATCAATACCTATGCTGTTGAATACCTTTCAAACAGTGCCTGACATTTCTTGTGAAATTATATTTTTTACTTTTATTGTGGCGCTACAACAGATTGCAACTTACCCACAGCAGTTCTCCACAGCTCTGCTGCAGACTGTTCGAACACAGTGGGAAACAGCGCCTCTGGCGTAACCAATAGGAAGCGCATTCACATTAACGTAGGATTTACTTACAGAACTCATATTTATATCTGTGTAACATTTATAGTTAACTCTGTCAACTATATTAATAGCTTCATTTAGTAATGTTTTAACTCTGTTTAACAAAACTAAGATTAAGTTTTAACGTTATCCAAACATCTGTTAACACTGTTAACATGAACACTTTTAGCACTTGTACCTCAATAAAAAAAAGAAACGGTAGGCACAAACCACTGGGGCTGCAGATAGCTTAATGACTCTACACTTTTCTGCAAATATATTTCAATTAATTACTTAGCATATTAATAACTTACCGTGGTAAAATTCACATTAGCCGTGGTGAAATCTCTCTTCCTTTCCTCTGTGCGCGCCGCTTCAAACTTCGGAGCCAAAGCGTAAGTACGTCACGAGTCTGCGTGCACGTAGTCCATTACCTTGCCGAACTGAGTACATTTTACTTTAAGTTGTTCAGTTTTGGTGTGATTTGATTAGATGGCAAACACTAAGTAAATATTACTGAGGAGATTGTATTTAAATTTACATATGTATTTTAGTATAATAAATTACAAAGAAACTGCAAGTAATGTACTGAATTAAACATGACATTTTTAAGTAAAAAGACAAAATAGTATTTGTTTGTAAAACATACTTAAATAATGTTACCATTATTTACAAGGTCAAAAAATCACTTTTTACAGTGTACAGTATTCATAAGCTTACATGTTTTTAAATAGTTGGTGTTTTTACTGTATGTAACCCACTGCATTAAGCTGTTAAACACTTTTGAAATCACATTTGATGCATTATGCTTGTGAATTTATCACAGATTTCAACTCATCTTTCAATGAAATGTCTGGTCAGGTGAGATGACGGACCAATCAAGCAACATCATGGTCAGCGAAATAGTTGGTGGTAGTGTTTGTCCTTAGAAGGCTTACACTCCTTCTGGAAGGTGTACGTAGATGATCATCTTCTGGACAACTTGTTAGGTCAGCAGTCTTCCCCATGATCGCAGTGAAATACACTACAGGTAAATGTAGAGGTGTTTGTTTTACAGTTTAAGGAGTAAAAACCTCTGTTTTAACTGCTGAACATATGGGATTAATGTATTCATAAATATTATGGAATATGTTGTTCGAACTGATCCAGAGATCACTAATATCATCTCCAAGGCAGCATGCTTCAGTTAGCAGAAAAACATTAATGATGCTAAAATACTGTATATAAGCCTGTAGTCTCACACAAGGTGCAGTAATGTACACTGTATATAAGCCTGTAGTCTCACACAAGGTGCAGTAATGTACACTGTATATAAGCCTGTAGTCTCACACAAGGTGCAGTAATGTATACTGTATATAAGACTGTAGCCTCACACAAGGTGCAGTAATGTATACTGTATATAAGCCTGTAGTCTCACACAAGGTGCAGTAATGTACACTGTATATAAGCCTGTAGTCTCACACACGGTGCAGTAATGTACACTGTATATAAGCCTGTAGTCTCACACAAGGTGCAGTAATGTACACTGTATATAAGCCTGTAGCCTCACACAAGGTGCAGTAATGTATACTGTATATAAGACTGTAGCCTCACACAAGGTGCAGTAATGTATACTGTATATAAGCCTGTAGTCTCACACAAGGTGCAGTAATGTACACTGTATATAAGTCTGTAGTCACACACAAGGTGCAGTAATGTACACTGTATATAAGCCTGTAGTCTCACACAAGGTGCAGTAATGTACACTGTATATAAGCCTGTAGTCTCACACAAGGTGCAGTAATGTACACTGTATATAAGCCTGTAGTCACACACACGGTGCAGTAATGTACACTGTATATAAGCCTGTAGTCTCACACAAGGTGCAGTAATGTACACTGTATATAAGCCTGTAGCCTCACACAAGGTGCAGTAATGTACACTGTATATAAGCCTGTAGCCTCACACACGGTGCAGTAATGTACACTGTATATAAGCCTGTAGCCTCACACACGGTGCAGTAATGTACACTGTATATAAGCCTGTAGCCTCACACAAGGTGCAGTAATGTGTACTGTATATAAGCCTGTAGTCTCACACACGGTGCAGTAATGTACACTGTACATAAGCCTGTAGCCTCACACAAGGTGCAGTAATGTACACTGTATATAAGCCTGTAGCCTCACACAAGGTGCAGTAATGTACACTGTATATAAGCCTGTAGCCTCACACAAGGTGCAGTAATGTACACTGTATATAAGCCTGTAGTCACACACAAGGTGCAGTAATGTACACTGTATATAAGCCTGTAGCCTCACACAAGGTGCAGTAATGTACACTGTATATAAGCCTGTAGCCTCACACACGGTGCAGTAATGTACACTGTATATAAGCCTGTAGTCACACACAAGGTGCAGTAATGTATACTGTATATAAGCCTGTAGCCTCACAAAAGGTGCAGTAATGTACACTGTATATAAGCCTGTAGTCACACACAAGGTGCAGTAATGTACACTGTATATAAGCCTGTAGCCTCACACAAGGTGCAGTAATGTACACTGTATATAAGCCTGTAGCCTCACAAAAGGTGCAGTAATGTACACTGTATATAAGCCTGTAGTCACACACAAGGTGAAGTAATGTACACTGTATATAAGCCTGTAGTCTCACACACGGTGCAGTAATGTACACTGTATATAAGCCTGTAGCCTCACACAAGGTGCAGTAATGTATACTGTATATAAGCCTGTAGCCTCACACACGGTGCAGTAATGTACACTGTATATAAGCCTGTACCCTCACACACGGTGCAGTAATGTACACTGTATATAAGCTTGTAGCCTCACACAAGGTGCAGTAATGTATACTGTATATAAGCCTGTAGTCTCACACACGGTGCAGTAATGTACACTGTACATAAGCCTGTAGTGTCACACAAGGTGCAGTAATGTACACTGTATATAAGCCTGTAGTCTCACACACGGTGCAGTAATGTACACTGTATATAAGCCTGTAGTCACACACACGGTGCAGTAATGTACACTGTATATAAGCCTGTAGCCTCACACACGGTGCAGTAATGTACACTGTATATAAGCCTGTAGTCACACACAAGGTGCAGTAATGTACACTGTATATAAGCCTGTAGTCACACACGGTGCAGTAATGTACACTGTATATAAGCCTGTAGCCTCACACAAGGTGCAGTAATGTATACTGTATATAAGCCTGTAGTGTCACACAAGGTGCAGTAATGTACACTGTATATAAGCCTGTAGTCTCACACAAGGTGCAGTAATGTATACTGTATATAAGCCTGTAGCCTCACACACGGTGCAGTAATGTACACTGTATATAAGCCTGTAGCCTCACACATGGTGCAGTAATGTATACTGTATATAAGCCTGTAGTCTCACACACGGTGCAGTAATGTACACTGTATATAAGCCTGTAGTCACACACAAGGTGCAGTAATGTACACTGTATATAAGCCTGTAGTGTCACACAAGGTGCAGTAATGTATACTGTATATAAGCCTGTAGCCTCACACACGGTGCAGTAATGTACACTGTATATAAGCCTGTAGTGTCACACAAGGTGCAGTAATGTATACTGTATATAAGCCTGTAGTCTCACACACGGTGCAGTAATGTATACTGTATATAAGCCTGTAGTCTCACACACGGTGCAGTAATGTACACTGTACATAAGCCTGTAGTGTCACACAAGGTGCAGTAATGTACACTGTATATAAGCCTGTAGTCACACACAAGGTGCAGTAATGTACACTGTATATAAGCCTGTAGCCTCACACACGGTGCAGTAATGTATACTGTATATAAGCCTGTAGTCACACACACGGTGCAGTAATGTATACTGTATATAAGCCTGTAGTCTCACACACGGTGCAGTAATGTACACTGTATATAAGCCTGTAGTCTCACACAAGGTGCAGTAATGTACACTGTATATAAGCCTGTAGCCTCACACACGGTGCAGTAATGTACACTGTATATAAGCCTGTAGCCTCACACACGGTGCAGTAATGTACACTGTATATAAGCCTGTAGCCTCACACACGGTGCAGTAATGTATACTGTATATAAGCCTGTAGTGTCACACAAGGTGCAGTAATGTACACTGTATATAAGCCTGTAGCCTCACACACGGTGCAGTAATGTACACTGTATATAAGCCTGTAGCCTCACACAAGGTGCAGTAATGTACACTGTATATAAGCCTGTAGCCTGACACAAGGTGCAGTAATGTACACTGTATATAAGCCTGTAGTCTCACACACGGTGCAGTAATGTACACTGTATATAAGCCTGTAGCCTCACACAAGGTGCAGTAATGTACACTGTATATAAGCCTGTAGCCTCACACACGGTGCAGTAATGTACACTGTATATAAGACTGTACCCTCAGATTACCCTCATGACATGCTACCTCACAACTTCAGCATCCCCGCCTGTGATAAATTATTCATCTGATTAATAAAACCACTCAAGCGTGTAAAATCCACAGGTTCTGCATGGTGACATATGGGGGTCTTACTGTATTCTCTTGATTTCATGATTTTACATTAAATGTCTCTCCAAGCTTGTAGAAATGGTGTCTCTTTTTTGAAATGGTGTCTCATTCCTCTTTCAGGCACCACTGTGGCCACCCCTCTGGCCCTGGCTCCACCCTCTACTATACAGAATGCACCCCATATTAAGTACTGTACAATAAATGACACACGGTTTTTGCAGTTGTATTGAACTTAATCACACACTACATTAAATGTTGCATCACTGTTTCTTAGCGTTAGAAAATGTATTATAATGTATTAGTTTTTAGAGCATAAACTTAGTTTCGTTGTGCAATGTGCATGACAGACGTTACATTTCTGTTGTAATTTTTGTAAATCCTGTGGTTGCACTTCCTCTGAATGTGTGAATGAAATGTGCTATTCTTGCAGTGTGTGATGTGTAGAGTGTGTTCATTATGATGAGACTCGGTGCAGCAGTTGGTCAGTGTGTGTTCAGCTCTAAGTCCCTCTTTGGATTAATGTGTGTGTTTGGGTCGTCAGTAAGAATGCAGGTGTGTTTTCTTCTCCTCCTCATACAGCTTCATGTCACTGAAGGTGAGTCTCTCTCTCTCTCTCTCTCTCTCTCTTTAGTATCTATATGTCTCTCTATATCTATGTAGTAATATACCAGGAAACAGTTTACAGTACGTAAGAATTTACCATCAAATAGCTTTAAAGCATGAGCATGTGTTATTGATTTACTGATATTTAGTATTGTAGATAAGTGAAATCATCTGGGTGAGTTTTAAAGTTTGCTACAAAACCTCATAAATAAACAAACATAAACACAGGAAATTGATCATCAAAGGACATTTATCAAACCTGTTTACAACATAATTAAACGAGAACTTTGTGCCAGAGCTTTATTAATCCCTGTCTATGTCCTGAGTTCATGTCTCCTTCATCCTGTGTCTCTCGCCACTCAACTTTGGTGGTATGCAGAGTTTCAGTGCTGCAGAGTAACACAAGATAAAAACAGACTCGACAGGTTGTGGCTTTTACATCTTTGTATCGTCTTTTTTACTTCTTTAAATTTAGGTTAAATTTATCATAAATGTTACATTTAGCTCTAGTTAAATCATAGTTAAATTCCATCATTCACTGATAGATCTTCCTGTCAACACAGGAATATGATAAACTGACAAATTTGCAGTAGGTGATCTACAGTATAGAGTGTGATCATTATGATCAGGGCCAATGTAACAGGAATGCAGGTGTGTTTTCTCATACAACTTCATGTCATGAGTTACATCACATGGATCTGATGTTGCTAAAATTAGACTCTATTTAGAATCAAAAAGTTTTTTTCTATAGTCAACATCTGTGCGTGTGTATACTGTTTACTATAACAATGGTTGTGAGTGAGAGTCTCTATTTGGTAAACTGGTGAGTGTGTGTGTGTGTGTGTGTGTGTGTGTGTGTGTGTGTGTGTGTGTGTGTGTGTGTGTGTGTGTGAGAGAGAGAGAGAATGTCGTCCTACACGGTAACCCCCTTCCCTTCCCTCTCCTCTCTCTGGTTCTGTTTGCAAGCTAGTGGGTGTATGTGTGTCCATGTGTGTGTGTGTGTGTGTGTGTGTGCGCGTGCATGTGCGTGTATGTGTGAAACTTGTCCTACACAAAAGCCCCCCATATCCATCATATGGCTGTAGTGATTGGAAGTAGAGAGGAGAGGGACCCTCTACTGTCTACTTCCAATCACTACAGCCATGATTTTTTATTAAATCTACAGTGCAGGTTAATTTGTAAAATTTTTACTTCATATTTTTCATGAATTATTAATAATAATTATTATTATTATGGAATGAATCGTCAATGTTTCCTTTATTTCTTATGATGGAAATTTGCTTTGTAATATTATAAATAATAATTATAACAAGTTGTCATGATCACCCCTGAACACCTTAATGGTTAGTCCCATGAAAAATGCTCAAAAATCACCAAACCTGTATTATGAGTATTAACTCTTATTCAGTGTGTTTACGTTTGCAAAGAGAAAGCTAAAAAGTTATACAATTATCAGTGTACAAAGTGTTTTGACAAAGAATAAACAAAAATTATATGCAAAAAACAAACTACAACCTTCAAACAAACTACAACCAAAAATACAAACAGAGTCTGGGCATTTGGCGCCCTCTATGGGCTAACCCTTACACAGCATCACAGTTATAAAGTTTTATTTAAATCAAACACTTTAAGTACAATATATATCACAGCTTGCTTCTGCATATTTTGAGAAAAAAAATATCGACATAACATCTGGTTTCATATTTAAAGACATACCATGGAGTTAACAATAGTAATAACAGTCCAGTACTAACTTCAGTGTAACATGAGACATCTAGCAAAGATTAACTTTATTATTTTATAAGTTATAATCATTTAAGTTAATTCTACAAATTAATTTTGAAGCAAAGAAGCAAAATTCTCTGCCAAAAGAACAATAAATTACTTGATGATGCTGCAGGAACTTTGGCACTGTGGATGAGGAAGAGGAGACTGCAGCAGCCCCTACAGTAAACATGTCTGAAAGCTTTGCCAGCATCTGCCTCCAAATTTTTAAGCTTTCTCTCATCTTTTTTTGCACCATTTTTCCTCTTATATCTGCGTATTTGGACATGAGAGATGAAAAGAAATTGGGGAGCGATTGCACAAAATGATTTTATAAAGGAGAAGAAAGTTACTTTCTTGGACTGCCTATAGCACCATGTGATCAAGCGTACACTGTCAGTGTAAAAGACAATGAGCCGCTGTCCCTGCTAGATGGATCGGTCCATGGAAAAATAGAATAAATTCATAAAAGGTCTGAATGAAAAGCATTTAAAGCATTAAAGGCGTGCATCTGTATTATTTATTTGTGAACATATCAGGGCAAGGTGTAAAAATAAACAAACAAACAAACAAATATGGCCCTTGTAACTGTATTTACGATATATAAAATTTGAGCAGATTTAAAGCAGATCTATGTGTTCCTGTGGTTCTGCACCGTGCTAGACCCTCTTCATTACAAGCATGTTATCTTTTCATAATTTCACATTCAATTAAATACCCTTTATAAAATTTTTGAGTTTGAGAAGTTTTGAACAGTACTGATTGAGTGTGGTTCTCTACTGTTGCTGCAAAAGCTGATGTCTGTTAATGTGTGTGTTCCTACAGGCTGCAGACTGGAAGGAGCTGGAGAGACAAAACCCATCACTGCATACAAAGGAGACTCAGTACTGCTGCCCTGCTCCTGCACTGACCTCCGCACCACACCTGTGACAGTCACATGGAGGAAATACACAATAAACAATGGAAATGACTGGGTAGAGATATCTCCTAAAAGTGCGCAGTACAAAGACAGATTTCAGCTGGTTAATGATCACTCTTCAGGAAATCTCTCTCTGCTCGTATCACACCTGACTGTAGAGGATGGAGGAGATTACAGGTGTAGTGTTAATGGTAGTAAAAAAGATTTCAGACTCAGCGTTGCAGGTAAATGACAATTTTTTTTTTTACACAATAAACGTTTAGCTAGCACCATGTATGGAGTGAGACCCTCAAGTATAGGGACAAAGCATGTGTGAAAAGAAAAAAAGAAAAGAGTGTGTTAAAAAAAAGAAAAGCAAAAATAATGTGCTGAAAAGAAGAGACAAAAGTTGTGTTAAAGAGGAAAAGAGAAAACGAGTCTGCAATGGATTGGCACCCTGTCCAGGGTGTACCCTGCATTGTCCATAAGTCTCATGGGATAGGCTCCAGGCCCCTTCGACCCTGAATACAGGATAAAGCGATATAAGTGAGAGTGAGTGAGTGAAACAACAAAAACTTAAGTTGTGTTGGAAAATAAACAAGGAAAGAATAGACGAAAGAAATGTTGAAAACACTCTCCACAATCTCCCCTCTTAAGCCCTACATCGACTCCCATTCACAAAACATAATGAACTTGGTGGCACTTTAATATCCCAAGAACCCCACTCATAGCAAATACGGTATTCATTCTATAGAAAAACGCAGTATTATGAGCCTTGCTTTACAGTAAAATATCAGACAATGCAATGTACGGTGGGATATTAATTATTGTAGGTAGGTGTTAGAATGGAAAGGTTCCTCTTTGTGTAAGATTGTAAACGTGCAGTAAAACACTGAATTGTGAATAACTTGGTATTCAAGTGTTTTGCAAAATGAGCAAAAATGTTTAATAAACTTTAACTTGATAAATGAGCGAGGTCTTGAAATACGAGTAGTATGCATGCGCTTTCTCTGACGAGCGTCATGTGATCGCAACTAAACCAATTGTTCTACTCTCTATTTGTGCTGCAGGATTGTGGGTAATTGTCTTCCATGTTCAGTCTCATTGTGCATGCATCACTTGTATAGTATAATCAACATCCATGCGCACATGTAATGTTTACTATAGCATTGTTACCATGTGTGTGTGCATGTGAGGCATTTTGCATATAAAGCGTTTTGTGTCCAAGTGTAGTGACTGTTCTTTAGTAACTGTACTCCAACAATGGCCTTGTAGAGAAAAAAGTGAAAAAGGCTGTAGCAGTGTGGAAAATCAATCTGTTTTTAATGATAACGTCATATTTCCGCGTCATCCTTGCAATAGCAATTGTCATTACAGAGATTTCTTGTTAAAGTCACATGTGTATGTGTGTGTGTGTGTGTGTGTCGTCCTACACAATAATCCCCCTCGTCTTCCTCCTCTACTCTTCCTCACACCAGTCATGATTCTTTTCAAAGGTGAAGTCCAGGTTAATTTGTTTGAATTTTAACTTTAGATTTTGTATTAATCATTTTTATGTTAATACTTTTGGGTTGAGGAATGAATAATCAGAGTTTCCAATTTTTATTACAGGAAAGTACGCTTTTATATACAGTACAAGTTCTTTGGAATATAAGCATATTTCCAGAACGAATTATGCTCGCAATCCAAGGTTAAACTGTATTGGATTAAGTTTGTTACATTTGTTTTATTTAAACAAGCTCTCATGATACACTGTTGTCAACCTGAAATGTATTTTATAATTCTTTTAAATATTTGCACTATTCACATGTTTTACTGCAGCTAAAAGTCTCATCACTGTACTGTATCATGAAGTCTACTGTAAAGTCAAACATTTTTAAATCTTCATTCATGGGACATTTCATCACAAGTTTTGGTTTGACTTGATCACCCCTCGTATAAATCTGTGTAAGCTAGAATAAGAAAAAAAATGTGTTAGGCAGCTCAGTAGTTAAAGTTTTGAGTATGTTGTCATGAAAAAATGAGAGGGTTAAAGTAAGTGCAGACTTTTTTTTTTTTAGCTGTAGCTGGACTACAGGCTAAACGTGTATACTCATGCCCACACACGATGACTAAAACAAAGAGTGAAACACCTCGATAGTGTAACAGGAAAACAGTTATAACAGTATAATCAGACACAAGACGATGAAGTACAACACACACTATAAATAAGCTGATCACACATAACATGGCCCAGGTGAATACCTGTAAGACTGCTGCCTGATGTATTCTATAGAAATAAGAGAAAAATCTGGGGAAACCATGACACATCATTTGTATGAGTTCAAATCCCGGTACTGCCAAACCATTGTGGTTAACCTTCACCTGCACTTTCAATAAAAGCATCTGTGACGGCATATGTCAATTGTTAAAAGCGCTATACAAATAAAATTTTATTGAATTTAATTGAATATTCAACTTAATTAAATTTTATTTGTATAGCTATTTTAACAATTGTCATTAATTTGCTGTAAAGCAATTAGCTGTAAAGCAAATTAATCTAGGCCCGGTTTCCCAATAATGCACACTCTAAGCGCGCTAACAAGACTCTTAAGATATATCTTACATAAGTTGATTAATTTTCTAATTGTGTTTCCTGAACTGTCCCTTAGGAGTCTTCTTAAGTCGCTGAGTCTTACGTCTGATGTTACAAGGCGCTGTCTACAGTGAAGGTCCTGAATTAGCTGACATCGGTTGCGCAGGAATCGATTTTTGAATCCTTTTGCATAACAGCGTTAAGAAAGACGGCACTTTCTATGCAAATTAAACATTGCAGTAAATTCTTTTCTTTGACATGGGTTAGCTTGCCATAATAGACAAATATATAAATTAAGTCACCAAACTGTCGCTAATATTTTCATGTACTGTAACATGTGGCAGTAAAACGAACCGGGTATACAATCATAGTTGATGGACAAACAGCTGATAACACTCTTCACCATCTTCAGAAACAATGTGAAGTGTCAGTTGTTGGGGTTGTATAGCGCACTTATGGAATGAATACGATGAGTTGACAGAGTGGAGGGTTAATACCCCTATCTCACCTACGTGGTTTCGCGTGGTGGCCATAAGTATGGTTCATCATGATTCAGTGCGAGTTTTGGTGCCGTTTCCATCTTACCACTCAAAACAATTAAACATGTTTAACATGTGGAAGCTCGCAGACCTTGCAGATCTTCGCAGAACGTCGGGCGGTCACTCGAGGCAACTGCCGCGATTGCCCGCCGACGTTCCGCTAACGTTCTTCGAAGTTCTGCATGGTCCGCAAGTTTCCTGCGATGACCACCGAAAAAATTAAACATGTTTCATTTTTCACGCAGAAAGATGGAAACACACAAAAAAGGAAAGATTTACATGAACCACACGGCTCCGCGAACGGCTCCGTCTTCAGTTTAGCACATCAACCAACTGCCAAATTGTTTGCCACCTGTTCAGTATTAAAAGTGATTGCCAATTTTAAGGCATTAGTCACATTATGAAATAGGCTAATTAAAATTCACTCTATTAGTACTGATATAAAATAGAATAAAATTATTAAACAGGAAATACTTAGCGTACGAACGTTACGGGAAATGCACCATAACGTTAAGAGAGAAGTTAAGGTACAACTTAAGAACTACTTAAGCGATAAGAAGCTTTTGAGAAACCGAGCCCTGGACTTTACCTGTGAAAAGAATAGTGTGTGTGTGTGTGTGTGTGTGTGTGTGTGTGTGTGTGTGTGTGTGTGTGTGTGTGTGTGTGAAACTAGTGTAAATCTAACGTAATCATTGCTTTTTTACACATAATTGTGTAACTCTCATGACACAGGTCACAGTGTTATGGGGAATTTGTGAACCTTTCAGGCAAACTTTGTAAATATGCATAAATGATTACTACACCTCAGATACTGACTTAATTAACTGGTGTGTCCCTACAGGCTGCAGGCTGGAAGGAAGAGGAGACCTGAAAACCATCACTGCATACACAGGAGGCTCAGTACTGCTGCCCTGCTCCTGCACTGACCTCAACACCACACCTGGGACATTCACATGGGAGAAATACATAACAGAAAAATATGTAGAGATATCTCCTGAGAGTGATCAGTACAAAGACAGATATCAGCTGGTTAATGATCACTCTTCAGGAAATCTCTCTCTGCTCATATCACACCTGACTGTAGAGGATGGAGGAGATTACAGGTGTAGTGTTAAAGAGCGTAAATACAGAGACGTCAGACTCATAGTTGATGGTAAATGATTCATTTTTATACACAACGCTACTTCAGTGATAATCTCATGACAGATTAAAAGTAGTATAAGGTAAAAGTCAGAGTAAAAGTTAAACTGATCTCATGTATATGAAGCATGTGAAGCTGGCTCTAGTGTCTATTGAAGTACATGGAATATTGTTTGTTTGTGTTTATGTCTGTGGTTATGGATTATCTGAATGTCTTCTGAGCTGCTGTAACTTTGATGCCCGGATATATTCACAAAAGATTAAATATTTTTGCAGAAGCCACAAAAAGACAATTAACATCAAGACCAAAAATGAAAACTTCCAAACGAGGTACTACACACCACTGTAACACACAGTTATAGTACGATAGTTAGTGCAGGCTGACGCATCAGCTTGGAGCAAAACACAATTCTTAAAAAATTTCACATTTTTGTAGATGTCACACCTACAAAACCAATCCTGGTGGTGAATGACAAAACAAATTCGCACTCGGAAAAACCTGGAAAAGGTAATGATCAATTCACTGCATTTATTTCATTAATGGTTTAATTATTCATGTTTTTGTTGTTGTTGTTGTTCTTCTCAAACTTCTCTTTTAAAATTATATTTACACTCTATTTATGATCCAGATTTTTAGATACAGTACTAAAACTTCATATATAATATACACGGCTGTGTAGTGGTTAGCACTGTCGCCTTGCACCTCCAGGGTCCGGGTTCGATTCCCAGCCAGGCTCGATTCTCGTCTCTGTGCATGGACTTTGCATGTTCTCCTGGTTCTTGGTGGGTTTCCTCCGGGTACTCTCCCACAGTCCAAAGACATGCAGGTTAGGCTAATTGGCGTTCCCAAATTTCCTGTAGTGTGTGAGTGTGTGTACTGTATGTGTGTGTGCACTGCGATGGATTGGCATCCTGTCCAGGATGTACCCTGCCTCGTGCCCTAAGCATCCTGGGATAGGCTCCAGGTCCCTGCGACCCTGAATGCAGAATAAAGCGGTATAGAAGATGAGTGCGTGAGAGTGATTGGGCATAAACACATTAGCGGTTTCTTTGAAAAATCTTCAAATTTAATGCATTGATTCACTGTGACATACAGGATGCAATGTTCTCTCATCTCCTATATAATTCCTTCTGTTAAAGTAATTTTCTAATCTATAATTTTCCAATCTAATACTGATATTAATAAAGTCTCTCCAGGGTCTCTTCCCTTTGTCCCCTTTGCTCTGGTGACTGTGATCTTTCTGCACATCACTGTAGCTGTGGTTTATTGGAGAACCAGAAAGAAAGGTACACACTCTTTCAAACATTCAAAAAAAAAACATGCAGAAAACTGTTCTGTTGTATATTTTTGCTGGTTAAATATATTGTATCACTTTCTTTTAAAGCTAATGGCAAGATGTTCATGCATGAAGATGTAATTTGATTAAAATGTTGAATTCCTATTGCAAAGTAAAACATTTGCTTTTGCATATGAAGTTGAAAAGTTTTTATATCTAATGTTTAAGGTATGAATTTCAGTGGTAGGTGTCTGGCCTGCTATGCGAAAGGACCGGGTTCGATTCCCAGCCAGTGCCCGAATCCTAGCCACTGGATGCAGTACCGATCCCAAGCCTGGATAAAATGGGAGGGTTGCGTCAGGAATGGCATCTGGTGTAAAACCTGTGCCAAGCTTGAATGTGCAGACCAAGTATCCGCTGTGGCGACCCCTTCCCAGGAGCAGTCAAAAGACTAACAAAGTGTTTTAGGGAATTAACAATTTTAAGTATTGAATACTTAAAAATATATAACAAGCATGTAATTTTTTTTATTATTGATAAAAAAGTTTTAGTTAATTTGAGTTCATCTGTCCTTACGCATTAAGTACAGTATACTTAATTTAAAACATCTAAGATTATCTACTTTAAAAAAGAATCTTATTACCTCAAAACTTTTACAGTGCATTGTTTCAGTCATTTGTTTGTAAATCTTTTTTATATTATATTTATATGTTTTATATCTTTGTCTTTCGGCTGTTCCCTTTCAGGGGTCGCCACAGCGATTCATCTGCCAATTTATATGTTTTATATAATATTTCATATTCAATTTTCTTTATAAAGACATTAAGAAAATTTTTGCTCTTTCCATTTAGTCCAGATCGCCACAGAAATATAAAAAAGATATTAAACATTAAAATATTTTTAATGCTCATGCTTGTTCTGACCATGTTTCCTCGCTAAAAAAGTGTAGTAATTTTTATCCATTTCTCATGAGGTTCAATGACTTTGTTCACACATGGCATTTGAACACAAAATAAATTAGAATTTTTTTTTATTGTGTTTTATGCACTGAAATGATACTTTGGATCAAAATTCTGCAATTTGTTGCAACTAAATTTTTTTACATTTTCTCTCAAATAAAATGTAATAATTTTATTTAAGGTTTAATTTTGATTAAATATGAGTATATTTGTAAAGTTTCTGCAAATAAAAAAAAAAGTATCCATACAAATCAAAAACAAAAGTTATTACAATAGGCCTTAGGCCAGTAAAACTTATTTTCTACTTAGTAACAACTTGATTATATCACTTTAGAAAAACCTAAAATTTAACATAATATGTAAGTTTAGTTTTTACCTTAAAAGAAACAAAATACGTTCATGTAGTATAAAGAAATAGGAGTAAATTATAGTAATCTTTTTCATTTTTCTCAAGTTAAAAGTAGGATTCAGTACAAACTTAATTTTATGAATTATAGGAAAGAACAGTAGGCTTTTTCTGAAATCAAAAACTTACTTCTCTAAGCCAAAAAAGTTCATTTATGTAGATTGTAATCCAATTCTGTTTTCTGACAACTTAAATCTTAATATGAACCCGGATTTCCTGTGGTGGCTGAAGACAGCCCTTGTCTTCCTTGAGGACAAACAGAGCCATCGTGCACCTCTCAAGTTCTGCCCGAGCTTCCTGTTTCTGAACAACCTAATAAAAGAAAGTTCCTCTATTCGGCAAAACAGTGTCTGATGTACTGTATGCATGTAAAAATCACTTAATGCTCCCTATGAATGCAAAAGACACCTAGGATTATGGTGCATCAAGTTAAATTTAATTTTGTCAATGAATAGGCCAAAACAACTGATCTACAGTACATATACACACATTGTATTGCCAAAAGTATTTGCTCTCCTGCCTTCAAATACATATGAACTTGAGTAACATCCACTTCTAAATCCATAGGGTTTAATATGATGTTGGCCCTTTGCAGCTAAAACAGCTTCAACTCTTCTGTGAAGTCTTTCCACAAGGTTTAGGAGCATGTATTTAACTAATGTTAATACATGGTGTTCCCAATCATAAATTATTGGTCATTGGAAATGATTGGGTAAGACTTCAATTGGTGTATAAAGCAGAGTTCAATCACGTTTCCACACTCCTTTCTCACACCTAAACATGAAGCTGCCTTTGAGCAGACACACACACACACACACACACACACACACACTTATGCTGCTTTTTGGCATCCATGGCAACCTGCACAGGAATCAACAACAATTTTTACCGCATTTGCTGAAAAACAAAACTGCAACATTGTCAACATTCATGGAACTTTCTTGCAGCTCTGATATGTACAGGTTTTTGATGCCTTTCTCACAGTTTAGTTTGTGGCAGCACAATGACCAGGAGATATACTGCACATGAAGCTGTGGAATTATATTTAACATTGACAGTGATCAGGTTGACAGTGAGGAGGGTTTAGAGGAGGAAGAGTCAGAGGCTGAGGATAACACAGAGTATAACCAGAGGAGTAAGCCTCTGACACTGATGAGGAAAAAGACCCAGCTGAGGTTGTGGTCTTCTTACTGTCCAAAAAAAGAGTGAATGTCATCGATTCCTGTTTCCAACTTTTATTCACGGACTCCATTGTTGCCGTGAACATGACAAACCTAAAGGGTAGAAGAGTTTAGGGAAACACCAGGAAAGAGGTAAACCCAGGTAATATTGAAGTCTATGTGGGTGTGTATATTTTGTGTGGTGTCTACATACTGTATCCCGCAATTTATTTGCATCCAGCATATGAGGTGTGAACACAATTGTGAGCAATTTTTCACGCTACAGTGTCTGTACAGACATTCCATATCCTGTCATGTGTGATTTGCTTTGTTGACCACCACACAAGTACTGTACAGACCAAAGTTAACGAGACAGGCTGAGAAGTTTAGCAGAAGTGGTTGGAGCGCCTGTCTCTCATTTACAAACCAGGTCCTGACATCACTGTTGATGAGCAACTCATCGGTTTTAGGAGATGGTGCCATTTAAACAGTATATACCAAACAAACAATCTTAGTGTAGTATGAAAAATATGGGCAGCATGTGATGTGAAGACATGTTATGCTTGGAACATGCAAGTTTACACAGGCAAATCGGCTGATCAGTGTTCCTGAAAAAAATTAGGGGCAGTGTGCTGGAGTCTTAGGAATAACAGCAGGGCTACTTTTAAATTGTAAATATGTTTATACAGTGTATGGGTCAAGCATTATATTTGTAATATAGTTAAGTTTTCCCTGTGTATATTTGGGATTTTGTTTTAAATAAATAAATCATATCTGACAGTTTTGACCGGAAACACAAAAGTTGTTATTTTATACCACAATTTTTAAAATTGTACGAAACTTTTTTTTTTTTTAAAGTGACTTTGGTAAACATTTCAGTGAAGTACTATATGATGAATAGTGAAATAGGTTTCATCTTAGTATTTGTTATAGTCAAAATAATATATAATACTTTTTTCCCTAAAACAATGAGTGGTTTGAGCTCAGGTAAATGAGGCCTGTAGGACATAAACAGCAAATATAAGTTCAAAACTTGTAATGTTCACAAGCGCTCAAGTTGATAAAAAGATCTAATACAACACTGGGTGATAATATTTGTATTATTGTAGATTTATAATGAAATAAAATGATCCAGTCAAAAGTGCCCAGGAACATTATGAGTGGGAGTCACAAACAGACAGAACATGAGGGTTAACGAAGCCCCCCAAAATTCCAGTCACAATTGTTACAGAGTAAGAGACAGGCTCACATGGCCCATCGTGACTGAGGTGTAAAGTTGTTCAACCAATTTAATCACATCATGTGAATGTTGCCTAACGTTCAGAACACACATAAAGAGAAGTGTTGCAGTATTGCATAGATGGCATGTACTGTATTTGACAGTAATGTTCCACACATCACTAAAGTGCTGTCATTGCTATTGATGGTAAATCAGAGACAGAGACATACTGTAGTAGTGTATTAGGCTATAACATTACTTGGATTGGTAAGGGGAAGTATTGGAAGCTATATGGAAAATATGGTGTGTGTGTGGGGGGGGGGGGGGTGTTAAAGGGGTTTAAAAAAAAAAGAAAGAAAAAAATATCTTTAAAAAAAAGAGCACAAACATACACAAATAATGCACAAACAAATGTACATGTTTTTGTTAATTGTTTGATCTCACAAGAACTGAAGTCCGATGATTTCTTTGTCTTGGTATTTTATTTTCAGCATCAAAGATTCAACACTTCATACAGTCGTCTTGAGTAAATCCACTGTGGTTACAACACCTGTTGCTGTATCTTGTAAATTTCTGACTTTTACAACAACCTACAGTATGTTATATCTATCTGATTGCGTTCAGCTCACGCATCTAACAACACTTTTGTTGTATATATCTGCTTACGGGTAGCTCACGGTTACAACAACCTAGTTGCTGTATCTTACATTCTAAGCTTACGTATATAACAACACTCTTGTTGTATATATCTACTTACGGGAGCTTACGGTCAAAAGCTTGTGTTTCCGTAGCCTTCCGCATCTAAACTGAATTTTCTATCATGCGATAGTCATACAAATACATGTCATAGTGGAATGACATCACAGACCAACTCACGATTGTCAAAATGGATGCATAACAAAGAAATTTAAAGCTTATGGCTTATGTAACAAACTTAATGCTTAATTCTTTACTAATGAATAGACCAAGGTAGAATAAATGAAATAATAACAAATAAAATAAACACAACAACAAATTCATAACAAGTACGATATGGCTCTTACATTCCAGCCCTTAATTGACAGGCATGGAGACTGACAATTACAATTTGTGTTTTTGTTTTTGTTTTTTTGACAAAGCCATTAAATCAAACATTCTTAACCTTCTAAACGTTGTAAATCTTGTAAATGTATATTTATCTCAGGTGTTTATATTTGCATATCAAATTTCATAACATATTAGCACACATTTAACAGTCCATTTCACATACAGATGTCGCCATTAAAAATGCGCGTTTCGAGAAAAGGGATCCCATGACTTGCCGCGGCTTTGCGCGGCTGCGTGCGGGAAGCTGTGAACATGCCCTTCATTACCTGTAGGGGGCAGTCGTGTTTCAGTCTGAAGTATTGTGTGTCTACTGAAGCCGAAAATGTGTGCAAATTAAACTGCGCATTCGTGTTTGGAGACGCTGTGCCCGCGCTATGGATCAGTCGGTTGGGAATCATCACGGAGGTTACAACACGGCGTGGCTGCAGCTGGAGTTTGTCGTGTTCGAGGTAAGTTTAGCTTTCTTTTTTGGACGTGATTCTCGCTTTCATTACTCCCAATTAATGTTCATCTTAATCTCAGGACGTACAATTAGCAATTTCAGTTTTTAATAGTGTGGAGATTCACAAAACACCGTTTTCGTGTAAAAACCTGAACCTACGGAGCCCCCATGGGTCCTGTGGTAAATAAATAAATAAATAAAATAATAACGAACCGAGCGCGCGGATTAATAAACCGAGATGTGTATTTCTTACCCCCCACACCTCGTGAAAACGGCGTGTTCAGACAAAGCCTCGCCAGTTAGATGCCATTTCTGAACAAACTGAGTCGTGTGTGTTAAAGCATTAAATGGTAAAAGAGCACTAGCAATAAAAGTTTTTGTCTGAATCCGAATTTTATTAATAAGTTTCAAGTTAAATTTCAACTGTAAAGAACCTGTACATATGTTCATACAGTATTGACAGCAGCTCTAATTTGTCTAAATCGCATTGCAGACAATAAAAATAAGTCGAGTCATCCTGTGATCCTGCATGCTTAATCTTTACACACATGATTCTTGCTTCTCACTTTTTCCTTAATCTCCGGTTCGGTTCTGGTTTCGGTCTGTTCTCATGAGTTGTGAAGCGAGAGGAACAAAGTATAAATATTGTTCATTTGCTAAATTAAGTATCATGAATTTTAATTGAATATCTATCTCTATTTTTTTCACAGCAGTTTGTGACTGAAAGTGTGTCTGCATCTGACTTCAGGAGTTTCCTGACCAACGGATCTAACGGTCATATTTAAAAATCATAAAGTACAAAACGTTCACAAAACACCGTTTTCGTGTAAAAACCTGAACCTACGGAGCCCCCCAGGAGTCCTGTGGTAAATAAATAAATAAATAAATAAATAACGAACCGAGCACGTGGATTAATAAACCGAGATGTGTATTTCTTACCCCCCACACCTCGTGAAAACGGCGTGTTCAGACAAAGGCTCGCCAGTTAGATGCCATTTCTGAACAAACTGAGTCGTGTGTGTTAAAGCATTAAATGGTAAAAGAGCACTAGCAATAAACGTTTTTTTTCTGAAGCCGAACTTTATTAATGAGTTACGAGTAAAGAACCTGTACTGTACATATGTTCATACAGTATTGACAGCAGCTCTAATTTGTCTAAATCGCATTGCAGACAATAAAAATAAGCCTGTGACCCTGCATGCTTAATCTTTCCACATATGATTCTTGCTTCTCACTTTTTCCTTAATCCCTCGCTGATCTATCTTGTATTTTTCTAACGGTGTCAGAAACTTTGTGTTAGTAGCACTGCTTGACATGCTTGATGCCTTCCTCTTTTGTAATTTGCTTTGTATAAAGGCAAACTTACAAAAGATGAAGAAATGCCTAAATGTAGTTGTACGAATAAAAGATTATGTAATGATACAATGTAAATATTTTCACAGAAACAAAGCGTAAAGATGAGACGTGAATCTGAAGAGGATCTCTTTGATGATTGCCTGGTAAAGCATTGTTTTCTTATTAATTATACAATTTATTAATACCTTGAATATAGTGTTTGTTGTATTGGACAGAAGCATATGAATGCAAATGAATATATAAATATGAGTTATTATTGAATGAATTTTCATGTTTGGACTAACCCTTTAAATACAAACTCAGCATTCATCATAGGATTTCCTGACACTGTAAAGGTGCAGAGTAATCTATGAAGTGTAGCCATCTCATGCCATGTTTTACAATGTTTTAGTGATGCAAGATTATTGCTAAAGCAATTTAACCCAAGTTGAACAATCTGAAGTATATGAAGTGATGGTCATTTTTTATTATCAATTATTTGTATTATTTTTTTTTCTCTGTGAAATGAAGTCAGCACAGGTTGAAGCAATTCAGATTTTTTTTTTGTTGTTGTTTCTCAAAATAAATTATTTATTTTCTTGTGCATTTTATGCAGGGGGACAGACGAAGTGATGCCAGTATGCACCTTCTTAAAATCCTTGTCGTCTGTGCTCTTGAAGGGGAAGAACCGGTTGGTGTATCCATAATCCTTGAAGGAGAGGAAATTTTGCAAGAATGTGGCAATAGCTCCGAGCACTGCGCTACACATTTGAGCTATTTTCAGAAAGTTCTTCTAGAACTTGATGGGATTAAGCTATCACCAAAAGTGCAAGCTTTAAAGATGAAGTTATCTTAAAACATTTGATTTGGCTTGACTACAAGTCTTTACATGTTGTGTTTACATGTTCAGCTTAAAATGTTTTCATGCATTAAGGTTTCAATGGCATACTTTTAAGTGCACTAGTCCAGAGTGCTGATTTGAATGTTGCAACTTCACTGCTTCCGAGGGCTATTAAGTTTTAACGTTTATTCTACAGTTTGTTTAATGTATTTTCTGCTGTATTTTATTTCTAAATGAATGCTGTATTTTATTTATTATTATTTTACACAATTTTGTTTAAAACAAGTATTTCAGGCCCTGGTGCCGTGCAGTTTTTTCTATGGATGCAAAATTTAGCTGAATGCACTTTTATTAAAAAGACAACTTGGATCTAGACTGTGAATGTCACAAATATTTGGTAATGTTGGTGAATAAACTGTTTAATTATATTTTAGTTGTGTGATTTATGAAAGATATAGATGAAATAATTACTTAAGTTTCTTTCCAAAACATAAATTAGCAATGTTTACATTATTATAGGGAGTAATATAAATTGATAAAACCAAGTTAATGGAAAAATCTCACAAAACAAAATGATAGTAATTTCATAAAATTAAGGTTCCTGCTGATACAATAATGAATTAACTTTACTTGATTATTTTAAATAAATCTAATTTGTGCATTAAATATAATTATGTAACTTTTACTTGATTTCTTTTATTGTTAATTTATTTAAGTAAATTTTACCTGACAATTACGGGTGAGTTTTACTTAGGCTGAATCACAATTCTATTTTCTTCCCCTTGTCCCTTGAAACGAAGTGGAAAGGGGAAGGGTATAAATATTTCCCCTAAGAAATGGGACAACACTGTTATACGTCATCATACGTTGTCGCTGGTTCCTAATGTTACGTCAGAGGACATGCGCCGATGTTTATCACACATTCCAATAAGAGAGATTACTCACTCCCAAAGGTTTTTTGCGCCGTATTTCGATTTTTAAAAAAGTTGCTCATTTTCACCACGAACACGGATGAGTCTTCGGGTTTCCTCAGCCGTCCATATACAGAATATAAATTACAAAACTGTGGTCACGTTGTAAGAATAGTGTAAGCAAAACAATAGTGTATGGCCGTAAGCAAAACAAACAATGCGTTATCAAATGCTCGGCAAAATGCCGTGCTACTGAACTTTCATATTTGTTTGTAGCATGCAGTAAAGTGTATGTGACATAAAAATATATATTTGTAATATTGTGCAATACGTGCTATCCGCTAGCAAACTTTAGCGATTTTTTTTGCAAACGTTTCTTTACAGAACATCACCATAAACACAAACACAAGACTAAAGGTAATATACATATAATGAAAACTTGTCATAAAAATCTTTATTAATGGCAAAAATGACTTAACATTTATGGGTCTGTTTGCTCGAGTGAGCAGCCATGTTGAAAACTTCGCTTAGCCCTTCGTTTGAAGTGAGGTCCTGAAAAATCTTCGTTTGGAGGGCTATCTGGCCCTTCCCCCCTCCCCCTACACCTCCAACCAAAAGAGAAATGAGACACCTCTACCCCTGCACGTGAACGCGTCAAATGGAAGGGTAGGGGGAAGGGGTAGAAATGGGATTCAGCCTTATATTGGAGCAATAAAATTTACTTAAAATCTGTGTCCAAATTGTTATGAGGATTTTATCAAGTAAATCTTACAAGTTCTTTTTTTCAGTGCATGGGTGAACACGATGTTTTAAGAATTTAATTATATATATATATATATATATATAGGCGGCGCGGTTGTGTAGTGGTTAGCACTGTCGCCTTGCACCTCCAGGGTCTGGGTTCGATTCCTCGGCCAGGCTCGATTCCCGTCTCTGTGTGCATGGAGTTTGCATGTTCTCCCCGTGCTTGGTGGGTTTCCTCCGGGTACTCCGGTTTCCTCCCACAGTCCAAAGATATGCAGGTTAGGCTAATTGGCGTTCCTAAATTGCCCGTAGTGTGTGATTGGGTGTATGAGTGTGTGTATGTGTGTGTGCCCTGCGATGCATTGGCACCCTGTCCAGGGTGTACCCCGCCTAGTGCCCGAAGTCTCCTGGGATAGGCTCCAGGTCCCCCGCGACCCTGAACACAGGTGTAGATGCGGTCATATTATTTCACCAGTTTTGACGCGTAGCTTTGGTTTAAAGTTTCACTCACACGACAGAAGTCCAATCTCTTTGTCTCTTGTAGTTTATTTTGTCAGCATCAAAGAATCAACACTTCATACAGTCGTCTTGAGTAAATCCACTGTGATTACAGACACCAGTTGCTGCATCTTGCAAATCTCTGACTTTTACAACAACCTGTTTGCTGTATCTTGTAAATTACAGTCTTAGCTCACGAATATAACAACACTCTTGCTGTATATATCCACTTACGTTAGCTTACGGTTACAACAACCTAGTTGCTGTATTTCACATTCTTAGCTTACCGGGCTTACGGTCAAAAGCTTGTGTTTCCTTAGCCTTCCGCATCTAGACTGCTCTCTAACATATGACAGTCACACAAATGCATGTAATAGTAGAATGACATCACAGATAGAGATGTTCCGATACCATTTTTTCCCGATACCGATTCCGATACTTGGGCTCAGGGTATCGGCCGATACCGAGTACCGATCCGATACCTGGGTGTGTATCTGTACAGTGTGTGTGTGTATATTATGTATGTGTATATATACATATATATTTATATATATATATATATATATATATATATATATATATATATATATACACACATACATACATAATATAAAAAAAAAAAAAAATATATATATATATATATATATATAATTTCTTTTTTAAGTAAAATACTACTAGCCCTGTGTAACGGGTTCGACCCTAAGTGCACGGGCGACACCATGAAACACGGACACGAGGCGAGGTCTTACAGGAAAAAGGGTAATTTATTTAGAAAAATGGGTAAGGAAAGGGTTAAATGCGGTCTATGCGGTCTTTTCACCTTCGGCGGCAGGGATGCGAAGGCAGGCTCGACGCGGAAGTGAAGGTGCCGCGGGAGCTCGCGGCTCGTTCACGCGCTCCTCTCGCGGAGATCTAAGGCGTGTGGAAGAAAGTTTGTTTAGATTTTATGTGATTTTACTTATACTTTAATTACTCTTAAGAAATAGAAGGTATCCCAGTTGGAAATAATCAGGGGTATGCGTGCGAAGCTAGACATGTCTGGAAAATATGCTTGCACAAGGAATTTGATATATACGTTGAGTCCCCCAAGAACGGATAGGCCTAACAAGGTCCAGATGTTTGGAATGACATCATTGCCTATAGAATGTATTCCTTTGTCTAGGATGCCTATATAATGGGGGGAATGCTAGCGATCGGTGTGACTCTGGCAGCCTCGCCCGGCCGGTATTGCATGATAAATAAAGGCCGTTATCTTCTGAAACCAAAGCCTGAGTCTTCAATTAATTTCCACGACATCTTGGCGCTGCGAGCAAGGGTGGAGAAGGGGCAAAGGTGTGGCTTCCTGGGCGAGCAGCACAAACAGGTGGCCACTTAAAAAAGGTAAGCAACTTTTGCTTATATACTTAGTTTGTGTTGTTTGCTGGGAAACCGCATGGTGGTAAGGACACTGATAAAGACCTCTCCAACTCAAGTAATTTAAAATGGGCTTTGTTTTCAGAAAAGAATGCATGCATCAAACTTACTAACTGTTGTACTGATAGTAAATTGATAAAATAAGAATTGCATTGGTCTGGGTGTTGTCAAGTGGGCATTGATTGATGGCAACAGTAACAGACGGTATGAGGAAGCGCATTTGAGTGTCTATTTGTTTTGTTAAGTGGGCTTTGATAGATAACAGGACAGGAAAAAAGTAGATAATCTCGGTATTAATTTGTACTCATTGTCAAGTGGGCCTTGATTGGATGGCATGAGTAGTGCAGAGTTAATAAGGAATTGCGCTTAATTAGTTACGCAAGAAGTTAATAAGGAATTGCGCTTAATTAGTTATATTGCTTGTGTAAGGTTACCCAGCAATTAATAAAAAAAAAATACCCATTGTATGAGGAACGTACTGTTGTATGTCATAAGCAATTTTTGTAGCCACCGTAAATGTTATATGGTATGAGGTTGGTGGTTTTTTAATTGATATCTCTTCGTATGTGGAATGTACAACTGTACATCATAAGAAATCACCCCTTATGTTTTATTGATATGAGTGACAGGGGTAATTAATATCTCTTCGTATGGGGAGCACGATTTGTGCCATTAAGTTGATTTAAGTTGAACGCAATTGCAATTGTTTGTGTCTAAGTGATTTTGTGTCTATCTGTTTCTGTCTGAATGTGTGAGAGCTCTGTGTTCGCCTAGTGTGTGTGTGTGTGAGAGAGAGAGAGAGAGAGAGAGAGAGAGAGAGAGAGAGAGAGAGAGAATTGGTTGAATGAGATAAGCTCTGTGTGCTGTGAGCAGGCTGGACCTCCCGAGGGAATTGTGTGTGCAACCCTCAGAGGGGGGGCAGCTTGCTGCTAGACCAGAGACGTGTGTCTGAATGAGCCCTATTTAAGTAATAGCTAGCCTAATAATTAAATACATAAATAATAATCAATAAAGGGACATGTGTGAGTGGATGAAATGAGCCCTCATTAGCAAGGGGGACAAGTATGAAGAGAATAAGCCCAATTTTCTAGGAAAATTGGGATGAAGTCTGAATGCTATGCCTATGAATAAAGAAATAAATAAATAGTGTCGAGTGGTGTATGTGGTTGGATTCTATAAATGGTATTAATCGGTAATTGATGAAAGTGTTCACTGTGTAATAAAAATACTGTGCTTTTTGGCAAATGTTAATTTGAAAATAGTGAAGTGGTGTAGATTAAGGAGTGACTATCATTGATGAGCCTTGGTAAGTGGAGGTGGATACTTCTGTTATTCTAAAAGAGTGTATATTGTTGTAAGTAAATTTAGCCATTAAGTAAGTACACAGGCATAAAATAAATAAATAAATAAATAAATAAGAAAATATCTAAGTGGTGACATAGGCTACAGCATGATGGCAGCCTCTCCAGTGGAGACTTTAGTGCTAAAGCATCCGTTGTGTGCAGAACTCATAAATAAGATCTCAAATAAATGGCAAAAGAGAACTAAAGATATGATTACAAAATGGCCAAAGGAGGGGACATTTGATCTAGCACTGTGTTCTGAGATGGACACCTTGATAAAAAATTACAAAGCGGCAGCAAGAGAGAAAAAGCGTGTTCAGAGAGAGTTAAAAAGACAGCAGGAGAGGGAAGTCCTAGCTTTGTTTAAGCAAGAAGGGGAGGAATTGATAAGACAGAAAAAGCAAGTAAGACGAAAGTCTAAAAAGTCAGGAAACGAGGCCCGTAGTAGCGATATAGAAGCTGTGGTTACACCACCTCCGTATGTACAAACTGAGGGTCATTTTCCGATGCTTAAGGGCATGGTGGGAGTTTCTGGTGAGATGAAATTGGAAGGTCCTGTAGAATTAGAAGAAGATTATGAAGAGTCGGGTGTGAAGTTGAGAAAGAGGCAAGGTAGGAAAGAGGATAGAGAGGAAAGCACACCATTAGATTGTTACAAGGAAGTAAGGGCAGATCTACAGAGAGTGAAAAGGGTGTATGGGAAGGAAGATACGATAGAGGAACAGGAAAAGATGCAGGCGAGTGGAGGGAAGATAGACAGGAGTGTTAAAACACCAGTAAGAAGTCAGATAGGTACAACATTAAGGACTGGACATAGACCATTGTGCAGTGAAAAAGATGAAGAGGAGGAGGAGGAGGATCTGTCATTTAACATGGGCAGTTGGAAACAGGGAAGGAACACTGGTAAACTTAGACACCTAGCTCCACAATTCCCAATTTTAATTAAAGGTGCTCGGGGACAATACCTTCCATGGGCAACGCAAGATCTCGAGGGGCTTGTCAACCGCTTGCCAAGCATCCTGGAAGGTGCGAGTAAATGGATACGATGTTTAGAGGAAGAAACATCTGGCAAACTTTTGTCGGTGGGAGACATTAAAGCTTTACTGGCAAGGATTGTGGGGGTAGGAAAACTGGAAGAAGTCCTCCATTCTTCTGACCTGAGTGAGGCCGTAGATACATATCATATGGATGGAACTGTTTTTGATGCTTATCGTCCGTCTGTGTGGCATGCCTTGCGTGCAGAGTATCCAACGAGGGTTGACCCAAAAGCATTAAAAGGTGAACAGTTAGAAGACACAGAGAATCCAACGCTGTACATTCAGAAGCAGTTAAAGAAATGGAAGCAAGAGACTGAAAGTGATCCTGAGGGAGATGCACTGTTGTCTACGCTGTTCAGACAAACCATAGTAAATGCTATGCCTAAACCAGTGAAAAGTAAACTGGAAGATGTGATCACGTCTCACATGCTGTTGAACAGTATAGGAAAAATGAGCAGAAGTTGAAAGCCCAAGAAAAAGAGTTGCAAAGGAAATTGACTCAATTACAGCTTGAAGAACTAACAAAGAGGAACAAGAAAAAGGTCCAAGCTACACTAAGAACAGAGGAAGCAGAGGAATTGTCTGTGAGGGCCCTAAGTAATCCAACACCCACAGTCCAGCAGGCTGCATCCACTGCGATGATGTCACCAGCTGCAGTTTCTCCAAACTCAAACCAGATGCCTGCGCCTGTCGTTAACGTTTTCACACAAAGGCCAGTCCAGAGGGAGTGGAGAGCCAGTCAACAACCTAGAGGACAAAGAAATCCTCAGTCGAACTTCCCCCCAGGCGTGTGCTGGGGGTGTGGACAAGCTGGACACAACCGGTCAAATTGCCTCTCACATCCATGCCGTCAGAACCCAAGGGGTGCGGCGGTGGGCGGGTGGCAGCAGCCTCCTCGAGATAGAGTTGAACCCATTAATCCGTGGGCCCCGAGTCAGGGGTGTTAGAGGTGCCCAGAGAATCCTACCGGGGAGAACCAATTGCCTATTTTGACAACTAGTGCAGAACAAGAACCCATGTTACATATTGAGGTTGACGGTAAAAGTACACCCATGTTAGTTGATACAGGAGCGGTTTATACATGCTTAAATTTAAGTCATGACTCTCATCTCCCCATGTCTGGAAAATTTGCTAAGACAGTAGGATTCTTGGGTAAAAAGCAGTTGATCCCTATGACCGCTCCAGTCCGTCTACAAACAAACAATAAAAGTGTGACTATATCTGTATTAGTCTCAAGTGTGGTGGAAATTCTGAAACCAATATAAAGACAAGTAATCCATACACTGGGTAAGAGCAAAGTAACAAAGGTTTTATTTTAAACTTCTGCAGAAGGACCAGTCTCATACAGCAAACAGTTGCAGCATAGAGAAAGGTGATCTCTTTCTCTAGCTGACCTATTTTATACACAAACATCTCTGTTAACATAATCAACGCCCCGTACGTGAAGTTCCTACATTCAAACTCATGACTCTTTATCTGCCCCAGACTAGATGTCCATACCTTATCATTTATTCAGGGACAACTACAATCAGGTTGTTTCTATTCTGTTCTCGGCCTTGTGTCTCTAAGCTTCGACAAACAAGTTCAAACTTCTAAGGCCTACGTTACACACTTACTACAAGAATCAAATAGGATTAATACATAATTAAAATATGATTTTTCCATTACAATTTCCCCCTTTTGTCATTCTATGACAACCTAAATATTTTAATTCTACAATTCAAAACAATACTAATAAGCTATGCATTAGGTAAATTTCATCAGATATTCTCTCTCCCACCTGGGTTTTTAACAACATCATCACTAGCACTCTAATGCACACAGAGGACACTACAGCTGTCTTTATGGGGCCAGACCCCCGACACAAAAGCATAAAAAAAATTTTGCAACCTACTTAAATATACATGCTTGACATTTCTCTAAAGATTTACATTATGTCTTCTTCCATATCATGATCTAAACATTCAAAATGATAGTCACCGGAATTTTGAACTCTGTCAGAAGTCGGGTCGTCCCAGTCCGGTTTCCGTTTTATGTTGTCAGTCTGTCTTAACATTTAATAATTTACTGTGTTCAGAACTAGTCCCTGTATACATCTGCAAATACAGGGTGTTATACAGAGGCCTAACAAGATTATAATCCCAATTGGTAGAACACTATAAACCAGCCAATAACCCCAGCCTCCCCATAATTGCGTTAACCACGAGATCCAAGACTCTACTTGGGGAGGTCGTTGCAAAGCCTTCTTCATGCGGTTTATGATGTTGCTGATATTCTGATGATCATCATTGAAAGGCGTGAAAGGCCTTTACGGTGTCATTTTTTAGTATTAGTAACATGTATGCTAAACCATTTACCTTGTTTAGGGCTACAGCTGTTCCTCCGCCGAGGAAGAGTGACCAGCCTACATTTGCTCCTGGGCTAGTCCATGGGTTTCCTAAAGTGTAACCATGAAATTTAATAGGGATATCTCTTTTTCTTCTATTCTCTGACATCCGTGGCCCCCACGGATTTTCTGTGTGTACTGACACACTAGGAGTTACATACAGTATGCAGAATAACATGAGCCTGTTCAATTGAAATACCTGGGTAAGGTCACATATGCGTCTGACCCACACACCCACATTACTGTGTTTGTTGACGATAGTTCTATGAACGGACAACTACCATCATTTGGAAAATAATTACCATCTATACTACATTTAGGTGACCTACCTTTTGAACGATTGGTTATACGAACGTAAGTGGTGCACTCAGACCATCCTAAGTCAGGTTCCCAATTTTCCATTTTGATCTTGCACAATGCAAGTGTCTCCTTTTTGCCATGGGACCATATAAGTAGAATTGTCTTCATATTTCTTAACAGGCAATGGGGAACAATAGCTCCCTGGGGCATCAAAACATAGGTTATTGGAATAATTACACTCAGGGACTGCTGGGTTTGGCCTCCCTGTTTGTTTGTAGTATGCAGATATCTGTAAGATGGCCATGGTGGTTATCGGTATAATACAAGACGTGTTGTCTGCATTTGCTTCTGCTGCTGTGACATTATTTAGGGGCAGTGCTACCCAGCCCGAGGACATGACATGGCATACACAACACAAGAGGTTGTGTATGTCTGTTATATTATCAGCAATGTCTAATGATAGGGCACATTCCCAATTTCCCTGCACATCTATTGAGATTAGTGTTATGCCTTTTTATCATGCTGTCTCTTCTCTTTATTCTAGTTAAATGCATGTGGCTTGAGTTTGTTAAATAGACTTTACCATCGCCGTTTCTCTCTGAATTCTCAATAAGTAGGCACATCAGGGTAACCATAACTATTATTATTCCTAAAGTTACCCAAATTGCTTTGGGGTGTTTTCTCATTTGTAACCAAGGGTCCAGTCCAGCTAATTCAATGTCTGTAGTGTGAATAATCTCAGTCACTAATATTCTCCGTCCTCTAAAACAGTCTTCTGTCCTGTCAGTAGTTACAACACTTACTTTTAACTCTAATTACTTTTATATGTCACCAATGTTACTCAGTGCTACTGCTACTTTGACACCTTACAATTTCTTCATGTGTTGTCCTCAAATGTAGTGTACTTATTGTTGTGATGAATTTGAGTGGAGAGTCGTGGTTCTGCGTTGTTTCTGTCCACTCTAGTTGGTTCTTCTGACCCATGCACTTTGCGTGCAGGTGAGGGTCTGTTGGGGTTCACAGGAGAGGTTACTAGCACATCACTGTTCACCCTTGTTGACCTCTGTGTTGTTTTCTCTTAGGTTCTGGAACATGTTTGGGGTGCTGGCGTGTACCCTCATCTCTGTTTCCACTACTTTGACTTCTTTTTGTGGTGTTAGGAGCACTGTCAGTGGGCCTGTATTAAAAATAAATCCTCAAAGAGTTTTGCACAATAACATAACATTTCATCTTCACAATGTCCTTTTACTTTTTGTGTGCTCTGGCTTCATCTTAATTCCTTTATCTACAGTACAGTATGTTATTAGAAACACAAATGCACATACTATCGCTTATTCCCCCTTTTGACACATGGTCCTTACACGTGTGTCAACTTAGCATAGAAAGAAATAGCTTTATAGGTAGACACGGCTTGTGATTGGGGTCGTACCAAACCCCTTCTGTCAAAACACATCCCGCTTTTCTCCAGAGTGTTTCCTCTCCTGGAGTGACTGTAGCTCTGAAGCTCTTCAAGGTTAGCTGTGGGGGTGAGAGCATTAGACACACACATGTTATGGTTATAGGAAAGGGGAAGTTTGGCCACGGCCTTCACTGCTGCATCTGCTTTTCTGAAATAGAATATAATTTGTTAGTTTGAGCATTACATTTACACTATTTAAATTTCATGTGCTATAACTATGACAAACTCCTGTTAGCACCTATTTCTCTATCACAAAATATTGTTCCATCCACGTTCATTTTATATCCGGATTCTGTAGTGGCGCTTACTGTGGATCAATCCTAGTGGAACAAAGTTGTTTAACAGTGAAAGAAAGGAGTTAGAGGGTTAGAACTATACATCTTTCCACATTGATATTTATAATTTAGTATTGTACTTTAACCACTCTGTTGCAAATAAGTGTGATTCTTCTCTGTATAAAAGATACTGAAACTTCATGAACTAGAAATGTCAAATTACTGTAGCCCACTATATATCTTTATTCTATACCTGCCTCCTCAGCTTCTGGTACTGGACATAAACACATGGGTGATGCTGCTGCTACAGGATCTGATTTGGCTGAGAAGTGAGATAAAGATCTCATTGTTTTTCTCTCTTTCTCTCTGTTTTTTTTCTGCAGCCAGTCTGAAATCATGCAACAATTCTTTTCATCAACAGTTTTTGTAAAAGGCCTTTTATAATTTGAAATGTCCAATATTAAAGTAGTTTATACTGCCAAATTTGATTCAATTAAAGATTGTTCTTGCTTCCGGAGTTCAACTAAGTGCACTGTGGGCCAGTAGACCCTTCCCATGAGTGTATAGCTCACTGGGGCCTCGAGGATTGTATAGATCAAATTAACTTTTCTGCAATAAAACACTTTTACTTTTTACATTTCTACTTTAGCGTCAATTTTCTTATTTGTTTTAGAATATTTTGGACTACTACTGTACTTGGATCCAAAGTTTTATCTTGTCCCAAAACAATTTGACCTAAGATATGACTTGTATGTGCGAATTGTAGCTTTTATATGGTTTGCTTTATGACCTTGTTCTGCTGGACAATAAGAAGTTGCTGATGTTTACCATGACAACAGCTTTAAAATAAAGAATTAAACACTGGAATTATTTCAGTTAAAGACTCGGGTAGATACAGTATGAAGTTTGTAGGGCCTAAATTTTACTTTGGGGTGATCACCGCCAGTTCACTTCCCTTAATTAAACCTACATCGTGCTTCCCATTAGCCCATACATTTTAGTGAGTAATGATAAACATAAATCCTTTTTTTTAAAAAGAAAAGAAAAAGTTCAGCATGCTGATAACTTAATTTTTTCTGCCTGGCCAGGTCTTGTGACTGTAAGTACTGTAATATATACAGTTCTTTTATACTTTAACACATGATTTTTCAGCATTGCATCAGCATTTGTTTCTCTGTGGCTGTAATGTAATGTCAGATAAGACGTTCATTCTCAATCACTCTCATTCATACCACATGTCACTCAAACGCCCAATATTTATTTATTTAGTTATTTTTTTCCTCATCCTTATTACTTTTATCCAATAACACATTAGGGGTGTCCCTACTGTGATTACTGTGACACTTGTGCTACATTTTCTCATGTGCACACTGCTTATCTCTACATTGACTACACATCTGAGCTTATCGTTAAAAAAAAGAGATATGTGACACATATCTAATATCATAATGTGTTTACTGGTATATATTTGTCTATCACTGTAGCATTTACTGAACTCACAGTTGAAGTGCAGAGCTTCCATTCATACACATACAACAGGGGCAACGGATCACATTTCACAAGAGTGAAATCCTCAGGCTCAATACTGGTTTAGTCTCAAGAGATTTATACCTAATTTACATATGAAATCTTCACCCCAATAGATTTACTGGGCAGCAATAAGAGCAAAAAAATCTAAATTTATCATCATGTACACCTGGAAAAAGCCACACGCTTGTCTTTATGAGGCTCTTTTCAGCTGCATGTCCTGAAGTGCCCACAGAGTTCAGGAATCTGCCACTGTTTCACTAAACTGTCAAATTCACACACTTTAATGACTGAATGACCTGCATGGAATGTAGCAAAATGAATTTTGTTTGTCATGGAGCTGCAATTCCATTGTTGGCATTTTACTGATACTGTATACTTCAAGATCATACGTAGCATGTGTGGATGTTTCTAAGATACAAACGTGAATTGAATCATTGAAAAAGATAGCAAGCTTTTCTTCATTGCGATCACAGCAAGAAGTGTTAGTAGGAAAAATAATTATTTTTGACTCACCCTCTCCTTCGGGTCTGCTCCCCACACCCCCGGCCTTTTTCTGTCAATTTCCACCCTGATCCTCACCTCTCCTAATCCATTCCTCTCCTCTGCTCCTTCTCGGACAGTCTCTAATCCAATGGTCTTCACTTCCGCATGCATAACAGCCATTTGTTCTCCCACGTCCACGGCCTCCTCGTCCTCTTCCATGTCTCCTGTACTGTACATCCGCAGTTTGTCTTACCATCTGCAACACTGCCAGCTGTGCTTTGTCACTCTGGTTTTCTCTCTTCTTGTTGCGCTTATCTTGTTCTTGTGATACCAGCTTTTCCGCGTGTATTGCATGTTGTTCAATGAGACTAAGTTTTCCAGTGTCCCATCCAACGCATGTGTTTTTCACCTTCTGAGCGATGTCCTCCTGTAATCCATTTATGAAACTGTTCCTCAAATGTGCTTCATACGGTGAAATTGCTGCCACAGAAATGTCTGCAGGCCTCTCCAATCCGCTGTTTGCATCATGTACCTCAGTGAGACGGGTGAGATAGTGTGACACGCTCTCTCCTGGTTGTTGTTTGCACATTGATATTTTAGTCATATCCATTTTTGCTGGGAACGTTTCTTTACATGCTGCTGTAAGGCACACCACAAAACCGTTAAATGCTTGGTTTTCTTCATGATCAGCCTGAGCTCGCCGTGCGAAAACATTGTCCGTTGGCCAGGAATACTTAATCTTTGCAAAGTCTGCACCTAGTTTTCTCCCCAAAAGTCGTCGCATTTCATAAGATGTCGGGCGAAACTCTTAGCAAAATCTGCTCATTTCATCACCGAATTTCTGTCCTCCCCCCTCTCTCGGGTCTGGGAGTTGTCTATGTGCATTTTCGATGTCCTTTATTGTCCATGGTCGGTGAACAAGCATCGCTGTGCCATCCGCCCCTGCTACTTCCATCATTGGAGCAGTGATTTCTTGATGAACACTTCCTGTAGCTCCTAAGAGTTCCTCTCTCTCGTCCTCGCTGTCATCAGGTGGTGGTTGTCGATCAGCCTTTTCTCTTTTCAGCTGAGCCTTGGTTCGAGTATGTGACGAAATTGGAGACAGAGCCATGCTTGCTGTGCTGGCTGTGCTGGGGCCTGGGGACTGCCGAGAAGTCTCTTGTCCATGCTGTCTTACTGGATCTGCTGAAGGGGCTATCTGTCTAAGAGCTGGGGGTCGCGGGGGGCAGCCGTCCAGGTCGGGATCTGAAATAGACTTAACACACTGAAAAGAATCAATGTTTTGTGCTTGCATTTTAGGTTGTATGCGTTTTTCTCTAAGTTCTGCTTCTGCCTTCCACATATTAAATCCTACCCAATTAATGTTTACTTTGTTATTCTTTTTGTTATTGTAATTATCTATCCACACATGATTCACACATCCACAACTCAAAAGCAATCTCAGTAATTAATAATTCTACATTTCTCTTTTTTTTTTCTTTTGTTTTCCCTGGATTTCCACATTTCTCAAACATTTCTCATAACATAATTTAGATGTTATCTTTACCAAGGAACGCCACAAGCGTAACAATCTTTTTTTTTTTTTTTTTTGCTGTTACCCATGATTTTTACTTGTCAATTTACACGTGCCACTAACTCACAGTGAGCTCTCACAGTCTCCCTGACTGCTACCGGTGCAGCGGTTTGCACTCTGCCATAAAGTCCTCTTGACTTTACCGGTGCACTTTACACTCTACCTTAATTTACCTCAACAGTCCCCTTGACTGTTTTTCCCGTAAAGTCCTATTGACTTTTACGTGTGCACCTTGCAACCCTGCACTCTGACTTGCTTTTACCTCCGGAGGTCCTCACACCGAGCACGTCTGCTGCGGGGCCAAGTTTTTCGGAAACGAGGCGAAACCAGTACCCTATCTCTCTCTCTTTTGTGCGCCTTTGCACTTTTTTGGGTACTTTTCACGAATCCCAGACTCGTGTGATAGATCCAAGTTTAAATCTATCCCAGCCACTGTGAGAAAGTGCACTTCTTACTCAATTACAACTTACTTTAACTTTAACAATTACAACTTACTTTAACTTTAACAATTACAACTTACTTTAACAATTACAACTTAAAGACTTACAACTTAAAAAATTTCCTTACCACACTATTTTAGTTCTTTTAACTCCGGTGTTGAGGTGACATGGTGAATCCCCGGTCCTCTCACGCTCGATTGCCAATTAAGCGTTTGAGATGAAGTGAAAAGCCTTCAAGGCGTCAGCGCTTACGCCTCCCCGGGATTCTCCAATGCCCTCCTCAAACATGGAGAACTGCCGACAACGCCAAGTTGTGGTGGAAATTCTGAAACCAATATAAAGACAAGTAATCCATACACTGGGTAAGAGCAAAGTAACAAAGGTTTTATTTTAAACTTCTGCAGAAGGACCAGTCTCATACAGCAAACAGTTGCAGCATAGAGAAAGGTGATCTCTTTCTCTAGCTGACCTATTTTATACACAAACATCTCTGTTAACATAATCAACGCCCCGTACGTGAAGTTCCTACATTCAAACTCATGACTCTTTATCTGCCCCAGACTAGATGTCCATACCTTATCATTTATTCAGGGACAACTACAATCAGGTTGTTTCTATTCTGTTCTCGGCCTTGTGTCTCTAAGCTTCGACAAACAAGTTCAAACTTCTAAGGCCTACGTTACACACTTACTACAAGAATCAAATAGGATTAATACATAATTAAAATATGATTTTTCCATTACACAAGTCAGACACCGGTTAATTTATTAGGAAGAGATGCATTATGTAAATTAGGACTGCAAATATGGTGTTCTCCAGAAGGGGTGTACGTCGACTTGACAGGTATTAAAAATCAAATGGTAATGTCTGAGCCACATGCAAATGTGTATTGGATAGGACAGCTGGAAAAAGATGTCAGTCAAATAATTCATAAGTGGGGAAAATTCATTAAAGCACAGATTCCTGAAGCACAGCTACCCTGTTCGGCTTTTCACTGTACAATGATGTATGACAAATCTAAGGATACTGAATTAGAACGGAAATGGCAGGAAGAGACAAAAGGGAACGAGGTTGAATTAATTACACAACACATCATCATAGGTAGGCAAGGAGCAGCTATCAGTGTAGATGAGTGTGATTTTGTAAAGACGTGGTTTAATGTAACTGATTCTGTTCCTCATGTGACATTGTATGTAGGACAAAACTTCAGTTCAAAGGACTTAGGACCAATGATGAAGGACGCTACTGAAGTCCAGTGGGAGTCAACCATTAACCCGTTGATTTTTCATTCTGCAGATAAGAACTACATCAAGATCTTGTGTGGTAATAGTTTAATTGGTACTCCTCAGGAAGTTGTGGTTAGCAGCAAGTCACAGACACAAATGGCATCAGCATCAGAGGTAGTTGAGACGGCTGAAGATGAGTTGTATAGGCAAATGGAAAGTCAAGTCCCATCTGAATTATGGTCATGGCATGATACAGATGTAGGCCTAATTAAATCAGCCAGCCCAATTCATGTACAGCTTAAACCAAATGTAAAACTGCCCAGAGTAAGACAATATCCTTTGCGACCTGAGGCAGAAGCTGGAATAAAAAACACAATTGAAGGTCTTGTTAAACAATTACAACTGGAACTCAGATCATATATGAAGAAACTAACTGCCATACATAAAGCAATCTTTGTGCAGGAAAAGAACAAGGAGACGGAGGAAGAGAAAGACGCTCCGTGTCCCATCCCACTTCATGCCACTTTCTCCCAGGAGAAAGTGGCATGAGCCCAGGAGAGAGGGTCCTTACAATGTTGTAGCAGCCACTCCTACAGCAGTCCAAGTGGAAGGCAAAACCACCTGGTATCATTTAAACCATTGCACAAGAGTCCCTAAAGTAAGTAAGGGAACAGGTGCAGAAGAAGAGGACCCACCCAACGACAGTGAAAACCTACAGGGTCTTGAAATCTGTGTGAAAGGGGTGGAGGAAATAAAGCAGAAAAATGGGGAAAATAAAGTGGATAGCAGACCTAATGATCATTATCTTTCAGGTATTACACCAAGCCGTGGTCAGCTCACCTGTACACAGCTCCAATCAGACTTCCCAAGAATTAACTTTACAGCAATCGACTAGGCCTAATGATATAACAACAATAACCCCCAATGTACAAAACTTAATTGAAAGATTTAACCCATCGAAACAACGTAGACATACTAAGAATAAGAGTAATGGTACAGTAAAAGATAATGATTTAGATTCTTTGTGGGACACCGCCAGACATAATGAGTGGTACCTATGGGCAGCATTTACAGCAAATGAGGTGGGTATGGATAACTGTCTATTATGTTCCAAATCACCCTTAAATAAAGTAACTGTAGTTCCAAATCCGCATGACTATCAAAAATGTGCTGACTTCAATCGAAACTTTTGTCATTTAACTGATATATTTAGGCCATATTGCGCTGCTGAATGTTTGTCATTTTTAGGAAACTCCAAGTATACCAGCTATTTTGAGAGACCACATTTGGGTGATTGGTGTGGGCATTGGGATATGAATAAAAACATTAAAGTACAACCAGGAAAAGTAGAAATTCCCAAATGGTACACCATTGATCATAAACAAGAATATGAGTGTTTTTATAAACCAGAAGGGATGCTGGATTTAGGAAACTTTACTGGAATCTGTACCACCACCTGGTTTTTAGACAAAAAACTGCTTGGGAATCTGTGGTACCTTTAAGAGCACCAGGCCCCCTAGCCCAAGGAGTAAAAAATGGAACACATATCACCTTAAAATCCTGCGAAAACCAGACTATAATACCACCTTCAATAGAAATAATTAAAGATCAAGCTATAGTAGTAGCAGATTTTTATTGGCTTTGTGGGAAGGAGCGCCTACTGGCCTCCTTACCGATAGGATGGAAAGGAATTTGTACTAGAGTAAGACTGCGTCAGGAGACAAACATAATACAATTGGATGAAACCAGAAGGCATGATAAAAGGGCTTACCAACCTGATCCCAACGTGTATATAGACTCAGTAGGACAACCCAGAGGTATACCTAATGAATTTAAAGCCAGAGATGAGGTAAAATCTGGATTTGAGTCAATTTTTATATGGATAACACCTAACAAAAATGCTGAATGGATTAATTATATTTACTATAATCAACAGAGATTTATTAATTACACAGAAGATGCTTTGGCTGCATTAGGAGAGCAATTAGTGGCTACTAGTACAATGACCTGGCAAAATAGACAAGCACTAAATTGGTTATTGGCTGAGAAAGGAGGTGTGTGCATTCTGTTTGGTGATGAATGTTGTACTTATATTCCTAACAATACAGCGCCTGATGGGACTTTTACTAAAGCCATGAATCAACTTAAAAATCTGAGACGGGAAGTAACTGAAAATGCTGGGAGGGATAATAAAATATGGGACTGGCTAGATCTGAAACTGGGAGCTTGGGGAGCATGGTTTGCTAAATTTGGTATGTTCTTGGGATTTGCTATATTAATAGGAGGATTGTTGTTTTGTTGTGTACTTCCTATATTAAAGTCCTTGGTCATAAAAGCTACAGTTCAACAAATGGAGGTATTAAAGTGGCAAGATGAGAAAATACCCCTAACCTATGATAAAGACATTTACAGCTCAGACTGTGATTCCCAAGAATCAGGAGGAGATTCAGGCACCTCGGACGAGGACGAAGAAGATGATTAATGATGAGCCATGCCTTGGGTGAAAGCACTGGCCTAGCCTCTCCCCAAAGGCGACCCTCTACGATACGCAAAGTATCTGGGTTGAAGTTCCTACATTATGACCCAGCTGTTCAACATTATATATGCTTTAACCATTGTATTGTATTATGCATGCTTCATTTTAGACTGTATAAGATGTCCAGGTTATTTAGGTTAGTGTAATCCTAGGAAAAATCATTATATTAATTACATATTCATGTTATGTTATTGTGTAATTGTATGTTCCATTGTAGGTTATATGATTATCCAATTGATGTAATCCTAGAAAATCACTGTATTAAGTACATGTTCATGTCATGTCATTGAGTAATGGGACGTACGATGTCATGGAGGTCGAGTCTTTTACTCCTATTCCTAGTCAAGGGTGGAAGGAGAGGTTTGGCCGATTCTCCACTAGAGGGCGAATCCATGGGTCGGTCATTGATAAAAGTCCAGTGATTTAATTGAATCACTAGATTAGTGTAAGAAGGGCTGGCACATGGATTTGCACTCCAGATAACATTTATTATGGGACTTGTCAGCCCCAGAGGGGGGATGTGTAGAATAAGTTTGTTTAGATTTTATGTGATTTACTTATACTTTAATTACTCTTAAGAAATAGAAGGTATCCCAGTTGGAAATAATCAGGGGTATGCGTGCGAAGCTAGACATGTCTGGAAAATATGCTTGCACAAGGAATTTGATATATACGTTGAGTCCCCCAAGAACGGATAGGCCTAACAAGGTCCAGATGTTTGGAATGACATCATTGCCTATAGAATGTATTCCTTTGTCTAGGATGCCTATATAATGGGGGGAATGCTAGCGATCGGTGTGACTCTGGCAGCCTCGCCCGGCCGGTATTGCATGATAAATAAAGGCCGTTATCTTCTGAAACCAAAGCCAGAGTCTTCAATTAATTTCCAGGCGCCCCCCTTTTTAAAGTCTCTGGGGCGCATCACATCGACCCGCTCTTGTGCCACTGTCTCTCATAAAATCCACCGCGTCGCAAAGTCCAGCTTCCCAACAGTCAGACCCCGAGCTACACTCCCCGCTGTGTTTTATAGCTCATGGGCCGTTGCCTGATTCTGTGGCCCTGCTACTTCACATACTTAAAGGGGGGGGGAGGCCGCCTAACTAGTGAGCGAGGAGCGATATAAATTTGGGCGCACGCCCATCACAGGCGCATGCCGTGACACTCTGTAAGTAAGCTAAGCTAGCAAAGCTAGCGGGCATGAATAGGTTATGTTTAGGAAAATGGTATCGGATCGGTACGTGGACTCAAATACTCGCCGATTCCGATGCCGGATTTTTTTGTGGTATCGGCAGCATTTCCGATACCAGTATCGGAATCGGAACAACCCTAATCACAGACCAACCTACGATTGTCAACTTATGATGCATGACTAAGAAATATAAAGCTTATGGCTTATGTAACAAACTTAATGCTTAATGCTTTACTACTGAATAGAACAAGGTAGAACAAATGAAATAACAGCAAATAAAATAAAATAAAATAAACACAACAACAAATTCATAACAAGTGCGATATGGCACTTACAACAGGATTAAGCGGTATAGAAAATGAATGAATGAATTCCTGATATCGTGCAGCCCTAGCACACACACATACACACACTCACACACCCAATCACACACTACGGGCAATTTAGGAACGCCAATTAGCCTAACCTGCATATCTTTGAACTGTGGGAGGAAACCGGAGTACCCGGAGGAAACCCACTTTAAACAAATGTGATTGGAGCAGTCTCATGAGGATAATGTCATTCAGTGAGTCACGCATCTATAAGTTTTATCTGCGTGCATAAAGCTTTCACACAACTGCTGCTGATTTCACCATTTCGCTTTTCCACCATTTAAAACTACAAAAACCTGTAAAAACTACATCACCCACTATAACAATATCTACAGAATGATTGTATTTTTCACTAAAATAACTATAATATCAACAAACAGTACATAAAGTGTAAACATATGATGCATATTAATTTTTTCACTGAAAACATCAACAATCTTACAAAAGGTAATGACTGGGGAATTCTGGTTTCTGTGTAATGTTGCTTGCACGAGCTCGTCCCAGTGTGTAGAACCAGTTACAGATCTAATAATATACAGAATCTCTTCCAATCTCTTCACCTCATCAGGTACACAACTGAAACGGGTTATAAACTTTAAAGCCTCGTCGACTCTGTTTTCGATGACTTTAATCACCAGTTTCTGCATTTCGCTGGTCACCAGATACTCGCACGCATACGAGCTCCATGTTCTCAGGCAGTTACACATTTTCTTTCTTTTCTTTATTTCTTCTTCTTCTTCAGACGTCGTTCCCGTACCAGAAGTTCACAACTTTTTCCAAGTTTCCGCTCGTACATCCTGGAACTCTGGCTCCAAATGACGCCTAGTTAGAAGACAGAACACACCTGCAGGAGAAAGTGCTTCACCGAGAGGTCGGAGGTCAGCGGACCGGTAAGTGCACCTGCAGTGAGTTACACTAATTATATACCCTCAGATATTCTAGTCATTTTACTGTGATATAAAGAATTTAGCCAAAGTTTAAAGAGACCAAAACTGATGTTTGTCTCCTTAACACACATAATAAAGAGAGAGAGAGAGAGAGAGGTACATGGTGGTGGCCGAAAGTATTAGGACAGTATACACCATGTATTAGTTCTCTCTGCACAAAATAGGTGACGTCACTAATTATTACGGCTCTGAGTGAAGAGACGAGTTAATTAAATGTTCTGTTGTGCTAACTGTAAAATATAAAGCTAATATATGATGTGAAGATTACAGTAAAGACCCTGTGTAAACTCAGTGTTTCTCCCTCAGCAGTGATATTTTACACTTTTTTACAGCCTCCTCTGGTGATTATGTGTGTTATAACAGCATGTAGTGCACTAGTTAGGGATCTGTAACATTTTATAATCCATCCTGGACGCACTGAGAATCTTCAGAACACTCATGCCAATTCCAAAAATCCCACAATAAACAGAAATGTGTAAATGTCCAAACCACTGCAGCAAACTGCACACACACATCCACTGCTACTGTGGACACACACTCTGGTTACACACATGTTGTTTTATTTTATAATAGTCACAATTACAACATCCAAATGTCCAACAAGACAGAGGACAGAAGAGAACAGTATTAGTGAACATTTCATATTAAACCTTTATTTCAGTAAGTTTCATATGAAAAGAAGAAACCAGGAGCATTTTATTCTGGATCACAAAATCTCACAGTTGATCCATAAGAGCCGAGCCAGAATCCAGCGTACAGAGGCTGAGTGAATGTGGTGTGGACTCTGTGGAGGAGCTTCATCGTGTCAGAGACGCTGTAGAAGGACAGAGTTCCTGCACTGTGATCCACATACACTCCTATTCTGGAGGATGATGGAGCTCTGAGATCAGTCTTAATGTTGTTGTGATAGAAACAGAGAGAAGAAGAAGAAGAACACCAAAGACTCCAGGACTGATTGTTGCATCCAAACCAACACTCATCACCCCGTCCTTTCCTGCTGATGTCTTTATATGAGACTGATATGGACACATATCCCTCACCGCTCCACTCCACCTCCCAGTAACAGCGTCCGCACACACTCTCCTTACACAACACCTGACTGAAGATGTTAAATCTCTCTGGATGATCAGAGTACGTCTGCTCTCTCTCACTGCACGTCACCGCTCTGTTCTTCTCAGACAGAATGAGGTTATAATTTACTGTGTTGGGATCCAGAGTCAGATCACAGAAATCTAAACACATGAAAAATGTCAACATGTTAGATATTAATCACAGGATACATGTGTGTGTGTGTGTGTGTGTGTGTGTGTGTTACACGTACAGTGTAGAAAATCTTCTCTGCTCTTTGGTTCTGAGGGTAAAATCATCTGAACTGCTGCAGCTGTGGAGACACAGAAACAAAATGGAGACGGAAAAATCAGCTGCTGTAAAAGACAGAAACAGTTTAAAGTCCTACAGTTTGTGAAAGTAAAGATTTCAGAGCAGGACAATTTCTCTCACCATGTCGAGGGATTTTGATGAACTCCTCCTGGCAGAATTCCTCGAGTCTCTTTTTCAGATCAGAGAGAGATTTCCTCACTCCATCAAATGAGAGATGTTGATTGACAGTGATGCTGGGTGAGTCCTCACGTCCAGAAGAGACACTGAGAGACTGGAGACTCTACAGAGAGAAAGAAAAACATCATGGAGAAGGAGAAAGGAGGAGAAATATACATGTGACTATACAGACAGGTGTGTGTGTGTGTGTGTGTGTGTGTGTGTGTGTGTGTGTGTGTGTGTGTGTGTGTGTGTGTGTTTTAGTTACCTGGAGGAACTGGATGTGATCGTGTGTGTGTGAAAGCTGCTCCAGCTCAGTGAGTCTCCTCTGAAGATCAGCAATCTCCTGCTCCAGTTGCTCCAGGAGTCGTTCAGCTCGACTCAGTTCAGTCTTCTCCTGATCTCTGATCAGCTCCGTCACCTCCGAGCGCTTTTTCTCCATGGAGCTGATCAGCTCAGTAAAGATCCTCTCACTGTCCTCCACTGCTGTCTGTGCACTCAGCTGTTACACACACACACACACACACACACACACACACACACACACACACACACACACACACACACACACAGGATTTAAAGCTCATCTATCATTCCCTCTCTTACTGCGACTCTAAATGTCTCCATGTTGTCCATCTTGTGTGTGTTTCTAGGAGCAGCTCTGTCTCTGCTCACTGCTCACCTTTATAGTGTTCACAGCCTGTTTCAGCTCCTCCACCTTCTTCTGCTTCTCCTGGATTCTCTGCTGGGATTTCATCTGCTCCTCCTTTAACTCACTCTGAGGACAAATAAAACACATTTCACTCTTTATGCATCATGAGGTTATGAGTTCAGTGTATGAATATTAACTTCAGATAAAGGGTTAAAGTTCACTCGGGTTCTATGGAGAACCTTATTAAAGTGTAAAAGGACAGTTTCTCACCTGTTTTTCAGTTCTGTAAGCTTTAACTGAGACAGTGTCGTGGCTTCTGTGTTCATCCGTCACACACAGATAACAGATGAAGCGTCGGTCAGTACGACAGTAGATCTTCAACACTTCATCATGCTCAGAGCAGATCTTCTCTTCTAGATTTCCAGAAGCTTCCACTAAACTGTGCTTTTTCAAAGCAGGAACTTCATAGTGAGGTTTCAGATGAGTTTCACAAAAGGAGGCCAGACACATCAGACAGGACTTGACGGCTTTGTGTTTTCTCCCGGTGCAGAAATCACACTCCACATCTCCAGGTCCAGCGTAACAGTGAGCAGGAGAAGCAGCTTGGACTTCAGTCTTCTTCTTCAGTTTCTCCACCACTTCAGCCAGCATGTTGTTTCTGCGTAGAACAGGCCTTGGAGTGAAAGTGTCTCTGCACTGAGGACATCTATAAACTCCACTCTTATCCTCCTGATCCCAGCAGTCATTAATACACACCTTACAGAAACTGTGACCACAGGGGAGAGACACCGGATCCTTCAGGAGATCCAGACACACTGGACAGATGAACTGATCCACTGAAAACTGATCTACTGAAATACTGGCCTCAGCCATTTTCCCTAAACTCACACCGAACTAGAGAGAGAGAGAGAGAGAGAGTGTCAGTTTCGTTTCTTCTAAAAATGAAACGTCACTTCCTGGTTGTGTGTGTGTGTGTGTGTGTGTGAGAGAGAGAGAGAAAAAGGAGGAGCACAAGGACAGAGATCATGAATGTTCCTCTATTAACCCTTTCTTGGACACAATTCCTTCTGGGGCAAAATAAAACTCTAAACTGCACCATATAACATTCGAGTCTGTGTCTGAATCCCTGAGCTGATACACTAGTCTGGGCTCAACTTACACACATTCCATAATCATTATCTTCATTTTTAAAAACAGAAAACAAAATGCTTCACAAAAAGTCAACATTTAAAACAATAAATTGAAATTTTTTTAATCTAATATAAAAATCTGCAAACAAATGATTAAATGAGAATACAGTATATACATGAAAACAGAAAAATAAAGTAAATTAATAAAGCTTTCTCAACACTCTTAGCAACAGATCTTGTACAATCAGAATATTCCAGAAACCATAAAAAATCTGTGAAAGTATCTATAGAAGGAAATGTTGTGCTTATGGATCATCCTGGCTAGTGGGAGCGTGAAGAGATTACATAATGTCTGCACATGTCTGGACTCCGCCCTCAAGAATGCAAGTCATGGGTGTGTAGTGGACCCGTGACAGTGAAGCTGCTCAAAATATGAATCTCTCAGAAAAACAAGGTACACAGTAGTAGAAATAATGCAAAAAATGCATTTAGAACCAGTTGAGTTCCCCCTCCGCTTCCTCACAGTGGTTTGGCCCAATGCCTGCTTTCCCAGTTCAGGTCAGGTGTGCGGCTGCGGCTCAATTAATGTTGAACTCCAGTAAGGAGGGTATTTTATTCACTGTAAATAAAGCGATTCTCTTTAATGTTGTTGATGCAGACTCATTCATAAATTATTTGCGGAAAAAATGCTGATTACTGATGTAATTTTCCATGAATCTGCTATATTAGCGATTAAATTATTACTTATCTAGTTAACGTTATCTTGTTTACAATATCTTGTTTACATAGTGCACTGTAACTAACACGACAAACGCCGTTTCCCATGCAGTGTTTTATTTGTGACGACTTGGCATAATATTAACTTAACATTAACGGCCACAATTAACATATTGTTTAGCTGTACATTTACTAAATGAGCTCTGTGCCTAGTCCGAACTGACACCACTGTATTGTTCCCTTTCAAGGCTACACTCGATGCTGCGTGAAAACGCTATGGGAACCAGTTTGTCGCGTTGCCGGTCGTTGAAGCATGCTGTGAAAACACGCCAAAGTTTTTGGCTATATATAACCTCGACAGGTGACGTCATCTGATTAGATGTAGGTGGAGGTTATAAAAACAGGTGAGCCGGCAACAACCTCAGATCATTTGTCTTCAGAGCCTTGTTGTGAAGCGTGCTTGTGATAAACCAGCAAAATAAGAAGGTGTTTAACTCACCAATTTGACGAGTTTAAATCCCTCCGTGTGTGATAATCCATATCGGAGTGCGATCTCTACACTGCTTCGACTAGTGCTGCGCGCGCCGCGCATTCCGTGAGAAGCTGCGAGCCGCCGTGCATTCCTGGCTTAAAACTCGTGCATCTGACAGAGCTGCGGCAGACGGAGGTAAGAAAACTCCTTTCTTCTGCGTTGTCATCACGAGGATTCCTCTCTTGTTTACCGGAGATGAAAATAGCCTTAAGCACTTAAAAAAAAAAAAAAAAAAAACAAGCAGTAGACGGCAGCTTCTGTCGGGTGGCCGGGGGGCGGAGCCTCAATGACGCTCTCCCCCTCCCCACCCCTCTTAGCTCTCTTCATATGATTTAACCCTTTCATGGAGTAAGCTGTATTCATGCTGTGTTTTTCCTGCCATCGACTTGTTTGTTTATTTAAATATAGTCGCTGTGGAAACGCGGGATTGTATGATGACGCCCAGATAGCAGAGACGCTTCACAGGCTATCTCTCTCCTGGGACATCATCCTCCCTGGTAAGCTTTTACTTCCTTTCTAGCTGTGTAGACTTTTATCTTCCCTAGAGGGAAAAGCTTTTCAGGCAGTGGGTCAGCTTGGAGGTCAGACTGATTTAATAAATCAGTCAGACTGGTCAGACTGATGAAATAAATGGGGGTGGCCCCCCAATAGGGAGAGGCACCCAGAATTCCTTTTTAATGAATAAGTGTTCTCCCTGGCACCCCCAGGAGGTCGGTGTTTTGCTCCGCCACCACCGGTTTTTCCTGCCATGCTTCAGGATGCCGAACATCTAATACCCCCCCCCCTTTAACCAAACTGCCGAAACTTTTGCCCTTTTATGAGAAACTGGCAGCGTGGAAGCTACTGCCAAGTATATCTCCTTGGGTACTAAGCACTGGAGAGAGGAACTACAGGATTCAGTTCTCACTTCACCTTCTGTGTTTTCAATGGCCTGGCCTCCACTTACATGAAACCGGAAGGTGCACATCTCCTGACAGAAGTTGCTGGGTATGGGGTCATGGAACATGTTCCCCTACCAGACAGTGAGTCAGACTACTATAATCAGTATTCCTTGGCAGAGGAACGGGGGGCTGCGCCCAAATTTTTAGATCTCTCGGGATGTACCGCTATCTAAAATAAACAATACAGTTCAATGTTGACTGTTAAAGTGATTGCTCTCTATCCTACCAAGCGATTGATTTGTGACAATCGATTGAAGGACGCTTACTTTCATATAGAAATACTCCCACAACACAGGAAAGACCTGAGGTTCGCTTTTGGGGGCCAAGCTTACCAGTATCAGGTCCTTTCAGTCGGTCTAGCTTTCTCACCAGCACATATTAAAATGCATGGATGTAGTTCTGGCTCTTACGACTACCAGGGCATCCATATTTGAATTACATAGACGACTGGCTGGCCCAGCCTCATTAGCTAGCGCTTCGACATCAGCATGTCGTCCTAGCTCATCTTGTCTCTTAGGATTGAGACCCAACGCCACGAAAGCGTGCTCTTTCCTGTTCTGAGGATTGGGTGTCACATGAGATTCGATCCTCAGCTGTCTCCCGCTCGTGTCGAATCCATTAACAACACCCTCAAGGAAATCAAGCTAGACCAGTGGTTCTCAAAGTGTGGGGCGCGCCCCACTAGTGGGGAATACAGACATGACAGGTGGGGCGCAATGAACGAGAGGAAATTAGTGGAAAATAATAGGAAAAAACTAAACAATCACACACAAATAAATGGATCATTAATACAAGTAAATTTAAAATAACATCAGTTGTGGGCCGGGAGAAAAAGTGGAACCATAGTGCAACAATAATGGTTTAACGTCGGGCCAACTTGAGCAGCTGCTCGAATCACAAACCTGCGCGACCCACTGGGCAGCGCTTCGCGACTCTGACAGAAATAAACCGCGCCGACCATCAAAATACATTTTACCCCGCTGGGATGCGCACGTACAAACCAGGCATGGCAAGGCGGAAACAATATTAAACAGTCCTGACATTTTAAATTGTTTTTAAATAAAACACAGTGGGTTGCGCAGGTTTGTGATTCGAGCGGCGCTGTGCGATCCACCGGGCTGCGCAAATAAACCAGATCATCACTGCGCTATCCAGATAGTCGCGCTGCGCTGTATTCGCGCAGATATTCGGTTCAATCGGGTGCCACGGTTTCGTTACACTTTTGATGTGTTTGGCTTCACATACACTTCGACAATGGAAGATGGTGCAGCAGCAGTGAGTTTGCTTACATGTGACGAGGAGAAAAAAAAGCTGCATCGTCTGTGGTGTGGAATTGGTTTGGGTATAAGAAAAGTGATAGGAATGAGATGAACGTGATTTGGAAGGTACACAAGTGCACTGTTTTAACAAGTGGTGGAAACACATCAAACCTTTTCTATCATCTGAAATCCAAACATCCAAACGAATATGGTAAAATAAAAGTAAAAAAAAAAATGCGGCAAACCTCAGCAATTCACAGTTTATATAAAATTACATTATGTAAAACAGTTTCTTTGTGTTTGAATTTTTATTTATGCATTTTCAGATACAAATTGCTATATTGTGATTGTGATCGTTATCGAGGTAGAACATTGCTTCTACCATGATAGAAGATTTTGGTTATATCGTCCACCCCTAATGAAGCCTAACTTGAGCTTGGATTCATGGTGGGGATGGTGGGGGCAGATGAGAGGCTCGTGTGTGCTTTGTGTCTTAAACTGCTGGCAGCAGACCGCATGAGACCCAACAAATTAGGAAGACACTTAGAGACAACACACTCCAGTCACGTTAATAATCCACTCGACTTCTTTCAAAGAAAGCTGGCAGAATACAGACAGCAGGAGAATCGCATGGTAACATCTGAATCAGTGGACAGCAAAGCACAAATGGCTTCATTCAAAGTTGGCCAGTGCAAAAAAACTACAAACGATTATTGAGCAGCTAATAAACATGGGGTCAATTATGCAATGATAAGTGACAACGTAAGCCTTTTATAACAATTGCACGTGTATTTTATCTGTTTTTAACTTGGTGTTGTTTGACCTTATTGGTTTAGAAATTGATATTTCAATAAACAGTAAACTTGGCCGATTTCGTTATTATTTTGTTGACAAGTGGGGCTCGAAAATTTGCTCACCCCGTTAAGTGGGGAATGACAGAAAAAGTTTGAGAACCACTGAGCTAGACCAAGAAAGTGACCATCACTTTCAGAGATCTTAGCTCTTATGGCAGCCGTATCCACGGTGACCCTTGGGCCTGCCCATGAGAGCATTTCAGTTGTGGCTAAGACAGGGGATTTCACTCTAGGGCCAATCCCCAACAGGGGTTACGCGCCAGGTGCTTCGTACCCGTCCTATGTGGTTCAGACCCCGGGTTCTGACTCTGGGTCCCACTCTAAGTTCGTCTTGTCGTCGCAGATGCTAACGACAGATGCTTCCCTCACGGGCGGGGGGTGCGGTCTTAGGTGACCGTCCCAGCCCAAGGGTGCTGGAGAGGCCTTCTTCTCGCACGGCACATCAATTGCCTCGAAATGATGGCTCTATTTCTCGCCCTAAAGCACTTCCTCCAGCGGTTGAGAGTGCCATGTCCCATTGTGGGTGGACATCACTATGGCAAGTCTCATATATTAATCGCCAGGGCGGACTGTGCTCGCGCCGCTGAATAGCTAGCGCACCAGGTTCCTGTCCCTCAGCGCGATTTACGGTCCAGGGCATATGAATGTGAGAGCAGTTGTAACTGCCCAGTCAATCTCTGACACACGGGGAATGGAAACCCCACCCCGAAGTGGTCAGTCAATCTCGGTGAGATTTCATGCAGCAGAGGTGGACCGCTTTGCCTCGCAAGATCAGCAAATGTCCCCTTTGCTACTCCCTGACTCTGGATCTATTATCCCTCTTCAAGAGCTTATGCCCTCAAATGGAATGTTTTTTAAAAGTGGAGAGGCCTTCTTCTCGTACGGCACATCAATTGCCTCGAAATGATGGCTCTATTTCTCGCCCTAAAGCACTTCCTCCAGCGGTTGAGAGTGCCATGTCCCATTGCGGGTGGACATCACTATGGCAAGTCTCATATATTAATCGCCAGGGCGGACTGTGCTCGCGCCGCTGAATAGCTAGCGCACCAGGTTCCTGTCCCTCAGCGCGATTTACGGTCCAGGGCATATGAATGTGAGAGCAGTTGTAACTGTCCAGTCAATCTCTGACACATGGGGAATGGAAACCCCACCCCGAAGTAGTCAGTCAATCTCGGTGAGATTTCATGCAGCAGAGGTGGACCGCTTTGCCTCGCAAGATCAGCAAATGTCCCCTTTGCTACTCCCTGACTCTGGATCTAGGATCGCCTCGTTTATTGCACCAGCAAGAGGTATTCCCCTGCAGCAAGTGTGTGATAAGCAGGCAGACCCAGTCCACTGCCGAAACGTTTCAGTGCTGGAGTTTCGGCAGGAAAAGCTTGTCCTCAGGCTTGTGCCCTAGTACTCTCAAGATGTACTTATCCGCGTCCTCACTGAACTATCTTCCCGAAAAGTTCCATTTGTAACGAGCAGGAGAAACTTCACTTACTGTCCAGTACGTGCTCTTCAGATTTACAGTACGTCCACCGCATGAGCCAGTGGCGTAAGTCAGAGCACCACTATACTGGGTGAGAGATGCCATTGCCCTCTCCTATGAGGCGCGTCGGCTCACTTCGCCTCTAGGAATCAGGGTTCATTCAACCTGGGGGATCGCCTCATCTATTGCACTAGCAAGAGGTATTCCCCTGCAGCAAGTGTGTGTGCAAAGCAGGTAGACCCAGTCCACTCCTGAATTGTTTCAGTGCTGGAGTCCCTGCAGGAAAGTTGTCCTCGGGCCTGTGCCCAAGTACTCTCAGGATGCACGTAACTGCATCCTCACTGAGCTATCGGCCTAAGTCCATAAACATCACCCTATTGTTTTGAAGCATTCCATCCTCCGCCTTTACAGCTTCGGAGCAGGAGAGACTTCACTTACTGTGTCCAGCAGGTGCTCTTCAGATTTACGTCTAACGCATCAGCCGGTGGTGTAGGTCAGAGCAGCCTTTACATGTCTTGGGGCCACTGGAGCGGCCACCACTACACTGGGTGAGAGATGCATATTGCCCTCTCCTATGAGGCGCGTGGGTTCACTTCGCCTCTAGGAAGCAGGGCTCATTCAACCAGGGAGATCGCCTCCTTTTGCACCAGCAAGAGGTATTCCCCTGCAGCAAATTGTGTGACACGGAGGGTTGCTCCTCCCCGCACACATTACATTTACGTTACATTATAATCTGGATGTTCATGCTACTCCGGGCTCAGGCAAAGCCCCGAGTTAGCTGCCCAGGCATGGTTCTGAGACCTTCTCGGCTTTGTGCCACACGCTACACAACCTTGGGGTCCAGACACCTGTAGTGCGGCGGCGTTGGTATTCTCGTTCCCATAGCGTTTTCACGCAGCATCGAGTGTAGCCTTGAAAGGGAACGTGACCGGACGGCTGTTCAGACAAATTAATCTGAGGTTGTTGCCGGCTCACCTGTTTTTATAACCTCCACCTACATCTAATCAGATGACGTCACCTGTCGAGGTTATATATAGCCAAAAACTTTGGCGTGTTTTCACAGCATGCTTCAACGACCGGCAACGCGACAAACTGGTTCCCATAGCGTTTTCACGCAGCATCTCGTTCCCGCCTTTCAGGGAACAGGGTTACAGAAATGTAACCCGAGACGTTTTGTATAATCAATATCCATTCTGTTCTAAGTGTCTTAATTTTAAATACAATTTTAAACCTTTTTTTTAATTCCTTGTTTTTACTGTTGTGATTAATTTTTATGATAGTTTTACTTTCTTAATGTAAAGCTATTTGAATTACCATTGTGTATGAAATGTGCTACAGTATAAACAGGGGCGTTTCGAGGATTTTCAGTTAAGGGGGGCTCAGCCCCCATAGATGTTTAACACATATTTGATTTGTTCAGAATCAGTACTAAAATGAGTCTTCTTGATCACACATGCTGTTTACCGTATAAACCTTTTTCTATGTGCAGGTACAATCAGAAAAATGTAACCATAGGGTCATAGAGTCTGCATTAAGGGCTTCATGTTCACTGGAGGAAACAGCTGGTGTGATGAGGGTGAACATAGCGAAGATTTAACTGATTAATCCCTCATGACATTTTGTAAACTGTATTTATGAGAAAGGACTGCACTGATGCAGATATAACAATTTATCGAAAAAACACACACCTTGACTTAATCCTCCCTCTGTGATGGTGAATTGAAGACTCGCTGAAACACGGGGAGGAGCCGAACACTTTCATATGAAATTTAAAGGGTTACGATGATGGGGGACCAGCAATTTGTGTGAAGTTAATGGAGAATTTTTATGGGGGCTGAGTACAAATGTTAGGGCAGCTAAAAACCCCCCTAAAAATGGCCAAGCGATGCCGATGAGTGATGTGCTGTCAATTTATTGTTAATATACATATATCAAAACAGTTATATCTTATATATTTGTCTCATCTACTGTATATATACACACAAGATGTCATACACATAGTCAATAATGTATGCAATATAGACAAATTAACATCAGGGTAGGTAGGTAGGTGAATTGATGCATGCATGAATAAATGAATAAACAACTGAACAAAGACGCAAAGAAATAAGAAATTTATGTAATACCAAAGTGTAAGGGGTACTAAAGTATAAAGAATACATACTGTATACGGAATGCAGAATTGCATAAATTATTAATTTAATTTAAGTCTACTGAATACTGAAGTGTGTGAAATGCAGAAGTGTGTGTAAAATGTTTAAATATGCAGAATACTGAAATTTTCAAATAGCTACCTCAATTAAGTAATTAAATAATGAGACACACACACACACACACACACGCAGTTTCAAAGTGAAATAGTACAACCATTTGTAATGTTGTCATTTATTTTTAAATGAAACATACATTAAAAGAACATTTTAAAATAATATGAAAAAATCTATTACATGCGCATTGGGATATAAAAAATATTCTATAAGCTTTCTTCTTGTGATGCACTTACCATAGGAAGCCACTAGATGGAGTCAGATCAGTGATGCTGTAGACTGCAGCTGAACATCTCTGCTTCATGGGACATCCTGTAAGATACAATAAAGACATATTTTTTGTGTTTTGTTTTGTGATGCAAATAAATAAATAAATAAATAATAAAAAATAGTCTATTACCAATGGTTTATTGCCATTAGATGATTCATAATATTTTAGAACATAGATTCAGTTCTCCTGCGCAATAGACATTATCATGTCTGTGTTTAATGCTATACTGCTAAGTTTACACTTCCTGTGTTATGTTTAAGGGTGTTGAAGTTACAGTCTGTTCATGGCAGTGGTTTTTGATATAATTAATACTTTATAGTTTTGGCAATAAAATTTGTATTATTATTTATTACTTCTTATCCCATAAACACAAGCGGCACAGATCCATGCTGGCAACATGGCATAGGTCAATGATGATAAAATAAAAAAAAGTGCCATACTCCTTCCATTTCTGAACGATCGCTTGAACAGTGGCTCCGTGGGATGTTCAAGGCTTTGGAAATCTTTTTGTAGCCTAAGCCTGCTTTAAATTTCTCAATAACTTTATCCCTGACCTGTCTGGTGTGTTCTTTGGACTTCATGGTGTTGTTGCTCCCAATATTCTCTTAGACAACCTCTGAGGCCGTCACAGAGCAGCTGTATTTGTACTGACATTAGATTACACACAGGTGCACTCTATTTAGTCATTAGCACTCATCAGGCAATGTCTATGGGCAACTGACTGCACTCAGACCAAAGGGGGCTGAATAATTACGCACACCCCACTTTGCAGCTACTTATTTGTAAAAAATGTTTGGAATAATGTATGATTTTCATTCCACTTCTCACGTGTACACCACTTTGTATTGGTCTTTCACGTGGAATTCCAATAAAATTGATTCATGTTTGTGGCTGTAATGTGACAAAATGTGGAAAAGTTCAAGGGGGCCGAATACTTTTGCAAGCCACTGTATATATTTCCTGATATGAGCTGCATCACAAGCATGTAAACATTTTGCCTGTCTCAGTAGAAACATAATTCGAGGAAATCAGTGGACTATGCCTGTGTGCTGTAGACCTGCTAACATAATTACTATTTCCTTGACAGTATTTGTGCATGATAATGTGTGCTGCTCTGCAGAAAGAGTTAAGAGGGTTAATGATCACTCTTCAGGAAATCTCTCTCTGCTCATATCACACCTGACTGTAGAGGATGGAGGAGATTACAGGTGTAGTGTTAAAGGTGGTGAATACAGAGACGTCAGACTCACTGTTAAAGGTAAATGACACAATGCAACTTCAGTGATAATCTCATGACATTTAAAGACCTCTAAGTCAGAGTAAAAGGTAAACTGATCTCATGTGTATAAAGCATGTGAAGCTGGATGTCTATCAAAGTGGAATATTTGTATTCTACTTTTATTGTATAATAAAATGCTATTTAGTACATTTATTCAGTTTTGCTGCCAAAAGCAGAAATTATTTTTAAAAACAGATGTGAAGTGTTTCTGTATCATGTCCTGCCGTTCATCTATTTCAGTTTCTATGGTTATGGATTATCTGTTTTCTGAGCTACTGTAACTTTGATGTGTGTGTTTATATACAAAAGATTACATATTTTTGTCCTTGCAGAGGCCACAGGAAGACCATTAAGACCCACACCACAGGCCAAACCAACTTCCACACCAGGTAGTACATGGTGTTAATGTTTTTGTAGATGTCACACATACAGTACAAAACCAACCCTGGTGGTCGAAGACAAAATAAATTCACACTCTGAAACATCTGGAAATGTAACGATCAATTAACTTCATTAAGTTTATTAACAGCTTTAGTGAACATTTCCCAGGCGAAAATGACATTTTTCCTTAAATCTCAAACTTCTCTTTTAAAATCATATTTACACTCCATTTATGATCCTGATTTCTAGACAGTAAAACTTCATAAATAAAATCACAGATTTTATCCTGCAATACGTATTAAATATTGATTAATGTACAAGTACAGTAATTTGCACATTAGCTGTTTCTTTGAAAAAACCTTCAAATGTAATAAACTGCTCCACTCACATACCAAACTGTAATGTAATATTCTCTTAAAGCAAGTGTAAATGTGTAATAAAATTGAAAATTGTGAAAATTGAAAAGTAATTTTTAATTACTGATATTAATAAAGTGGCGGCGCGGTGGTGTAGTGGTTAGCACTGTCGCCTTGCACCTCCAGGGTCCGGGTTCGATTCCCCGGCCAGGCTCGATTCCCGTCTCTGTGTGCATGGAGTTTGCATGTTCTCCCCGTGCTTGGTGGGTTTCCTCCGGGTACTCCGGTTTCCTCCCACAGTCCAAAGATATGCAGGTTATGCTAATTGGCGTTCCTAAATTGTCCGTAGTGTGTGATTGGGTGTGTGAGTGTGTGTATGTGTGTGTGCCCTGCGATGGATTGGCACCCTGTCCAGGGTGTACCCCGCCTAGTGCCCGAAGTCTCCTGGGATAGGCTCCAGGTCCCCTGCGACCCTGAACACAGGATTAAGCGGTATAGAAAATGAATGAATGAATGAATGAATAAACTACTTAATAAATTAAAAGGTTCACAAAACAGTAACAGCCAGTTTCTAACAAACTACTGTGACTGCTTCTCAAACTCAGACTCCAACTCAACCCCAAGAACCTGCTTTACTATTACCTGTGTACAAAACAGTGTGAGTTCATTTATCTAGTGAAAATAAATGTCTTAATCAGTTTGAAAAAGTTATAAAGATTTGTTGTCATTCAGCCCCCCATCAACCTCACCCATATAATCCAAAACTATCCAGAATAGTCTCTGTTAGGGCTCTGAGAGGTCATGATGGATCCAAGTGCAGGTGAAGGGTCGGAAGAAGCTCCTCGCAGTTTATTGTGCTGATATTTAGTTTAGGTGAAGCTTGAAATAGGTTTGGCAGATAATGTAGGGGCCTTGGTAATGCACTTGACGCTGGCGAGATTGCTGTTCAGCATTGGGAGGCTGTGTGTGTGTGTGTGTGTAGAGAGCCTGGCTGGGACGTGGTAGTGCAGAGAGCCGGCACGGGAGCTCTGTGTGCAGCATGAGCTTTGTAGGAATGCAGAAGTTATTTATTACTTATTACTTATTTCATCTGTAAATGCTTTGTACATGAAGCAACAAGTCTGAAATAATGCTGTTCCCCACTCGCTTGCCTTTCCTGAGAGGAGAGTAATGATATGTGACCTTGGATCATTTGATGGGAAATGATTCAGCCTGCAGAGGACACACAGGGAGCACTGAGGCAGAAAGAAACTAAGGGCAGATGGATTCCCATCATAAGTAAGTGGGGCAGGGAGGCATGGTTCATGACCAATGGTGTGTACTGGAAGGGAAGCCTGGGGAGAGTTTGCCGGGGTGGTCGTTGTAGCTGGGTGGTAAGTGACACCAGAGTTTCTGTGATGGTTTTGAGCGTATTGGTGATCTGCCTGATTTCCTGTGGGTGGATGCCTACTGTAGGAGGACTCCCCTGCTCTCTAGTGGCCCTCTCAGCGAACTGTGTGTGCTGGATCCATTTGTGGCCCGGACTCTGTGTGCAGCATAAGCCTGGTAGGAATGCAGAAGTGAGAAGCATGAGTCTTGCGAGAAGGTGGAAGCGCTGAGAGTCGATGAGAGAGGAGTGAACTCCGCAATGAAAGCTGGGGTGGGCGAAAGGAACTCGCTCAGGTTAGTGGCTGGTTTGCAAAGATCATTCATAGTGAAAAAGCACTAGTCTGAGATAGTCTGTGATCCAAATTCATGGTTGCTAAACAATTCCAAAGGTCGATAACAAAATGTCTGAGAGCGTGAGAATCCAAGACATGAGAGGTACAGTAGAATCCAAATTGGTAAAAAAAATAATAAAAAATGTGGTTTGAGATTGTGAAAGCAAAAACATAGAAGAACGCTGCAATATTGGCTTCAAAGGCATGAAATAATCTGGCACTGAGGCATAGTCAGAGCGTGGTTGAAATAGAGATGAGAGGTGATTACTGAGGTGTGCAGGGAGGAGAATAAGGCGGTGGAAGGAAATGGAGTGCAGAGGTGATCATGGTGGGACTGTAGCTTGGCAGGGAGTGGGATATAAAGAAAGAGAGTTTAAATTTTATTTCATATGTATGTTATATAATGAAAAAAAAAAAACTCTTAATATCTTGAAAAAATTACAGCACAAACCTGCACAAATGATGCACAAACAAACTGACATGGTGTTTGAACATTTCTGCTTACATGGCAGGCCGGTTTTACACAGGTGTGTATTTTTCTCTCCAGGTCCTGATAGAGTTCATTACAGCACACATGATGGAGATGAAACAGTGAATCTGCAGTAGAAGAACATCAACAGAAGATGCACGCACTTAACCACAATGACAAATCAACACACCTGATTAAAAGAGCATATCCATACCTACACACCTGGAGCCATATTAGTAAAACTTATAGAGCTTAGAGAGCAAAATCCCTTAGTGCCTTGCTTTAGCGTTTAGCTTGCAACTTAACCGAGAAAGAAAGTTGACACGGGAGAGATGCTTTGCCTTTCTGGAGCATGGTTTCCCCCTTGTGGGTGTATTATTTTCCCCTTGTGGTCTTTTTCTTTCTAGGTGTTTCCCTTGTGAGTGTGTTTGTTTTTTGCCTTTTTGCCTGATATTCAATTTTTTTAAGATAAACTTTATTTCAAATGTCACACTCATTGTTCACGTGTATTTTAATTATTTGGCAATTTATGATACTCTTATTCTTGAACATTCAATTCTAAGTTCATAGATATACTGTAAGTTGCTACTACAGTATTCATAAGCCTACATGTTTTTAAATAGTTGGTGTTTTTACTGTATGTAACCCACTGCATTAAGCTGTTAAACACTTTTGAAATCACATTTGAAGCATTATGCTTGTGAATTTATCCCAGATTTCAACTCATCTTTCAATGAAATGTCTGGTCAGGTGAGATGACGGACCAATCAATCAACATCATGGTCAGTGAAATAGTTGGTGGTAGTGTTTGTCCTTAGAAGGCTTACACTCCTTCTGGAAGGTGTACGTAGATGATCATCTTCTGGACAACTTGTTAGGTCAGCAGTCTTCCCCATGATCGCAGTGAAGTACACTACAAGTAAATGTAGAGGTGTTTGTTTTACAGTTTAAGGAGTAAAAACCTCTGTTTTAACTGCTGAACATATGGGATTAATGTATTCATAAATATTATGGAATATGTTGTTCGAACTGATACAGAGATCACTAATATCATCTCCAAGGCAGCATGCTTCAGTTAGCAGAAAAACATTAATGATGCTAAAATACTGTATATAAGCCTGTAGTCTCACACACGGTGCAGTAATGTACACTGTATATAAGCCTGTAGTCACACACACGGTGCAGTAATGTACACTGTATATAAGCCTGTAGCCTCACACACGGTGCAGTAATGTACACTGTATATAAGCCTGTAGTCTCACACACGGTGCAGTAATGTACACTGTATATAAGCCTGTAGCCTCACACAAGGTGCAGTAATGTACACTGTATATAAGCCTGTAGCCTCACACACGGTGCAGTAATGTACACTGTATATAAGCCTGTAGTCACACAAGGTGCAGTAATGTACACTGTATATAACCCTGTAGTCTCACACAAGGTGCAGTAATGTACACTGTATATAAGCCTGTAGTCACACAAGGTGCAGTAATGTACACTGTATATAAGCCTGTACCCTCAGATTACCCTCATGACCAGCTACCTCACAACTTCAGCATCCCCCCCTGTGATAAATTATTCATCTGATTAATAAAACCACTCAAGCGTGTAAAATCCACAGGTTCTGCATGGTGACATATGGGGGTCTTATTCTCTTGATTTCATGATTTTACATTAAATGTCTCTCCAAGCTTGTAGAAATGGTGTCTCTTTTTTGAAATGATGTCTCATTCCTCTTTCAGGCACCACTGTGGCCACCCCTCTGGCCCTGCCTCCACCCTCTACTATACAGAATGCACCCCATATTAAGTACTGTACAATAAATGACACACGGTTTTTGCAGTTGTATTGAACTTAATCACACACTACATTAAATGTTGCATCACTGTTTCTTAGCATTAGAAAATGTATTATAATGTATTAGTTTTTAGAGCATAAACTTAGTTTCGTTGTGCAATGTGCATGACAGACTTTACATTTCTGTTGTAATTTTTGTAAATCCTGTGGTTGCACTTCCTCTGAATGTGTGAATGAAATGTGCTATTCTTGCAGTGTGTGATGTGTAGAGTGTGTTCATTATGATGAGACTCGGTGCAGCAGTTGGTCAGTGTGTGTTTAGCTCTAAGTCCCTCTTTGGATTAATGTGTGTGTTTGGGTCCTCAGTAAGAATGCAGGTGTGTGTTTTTTTTTCTCCTCATACAGCGTCATGTCAGCATTTCCCTTTTCATATATTGAGTAATAAATATTCAGTACTCCAGGCCTTACAGGTCTCTGCTTTGATCTTCAGCTGGTGTTACTGTCTGTGCGACGTCTCCTCTGATCTCCCGTCTCTGCTTAGGTTTCCTCTGGGGTTTTCAGCTTCTTCTTAACTTTCCTTTTTGTAGATGTTTCCTCTCTTGAGGCACACTGAAGTGAAAGTCTATTAAGCCTCTAATCTATAGCTTTCAGACTAATACAGTAGTAATTCCTAACCTGATGAGAGAGAAAGAGGGAAAGGTTTACACTGTCATGGCATACCAGTAAAGCTGTCTCATTGTACACTTTAGCTGAGACACACAGATTTGACATCAGTTTGGGTTATTTTCAATTTTCAAAGGTTAAGAGGGAGTTTGCCCTCAAAATGTTTCAGGAGTTTGTACAGGGATTAGGTAATTGTGTGTCTATCATGCACCAGGTCAGTGGTGCCTCTTCAGCTCTGCACAAATGCTGTGTGTTAATGTATAAAGTGCATAAAGTGCTGTTAAGTTTAACCTTCCTGTGTTAAATATAAGCGTGTGGATGTTGGAGTGCGGTATATAAAATAAATAACAATTTACAGCTTACAGTCATTAGAAGTTTTATTATAATTTATTATGCTTTAGAACCTGGTCTTAGTTACAGTATGCTGTGCAACTTGTCATTTCTGTTGGTCAGCAATTTTATTGTGAATTTTGTGCTTCCTGTTTTTATGCTTCTTAAGAATCTGTGGAAGATTTAATCTGATAAACTTGCAGTGTGTGATGTGTAGAGTGTGTTCATTATGATGAGACTCAGTGCAGCAGTTGGTCAGTGTGTGTTTAGCTCTAATTCTCTCTCTGGATTAATGTGTGTGTTTGGGTCGTCAGTAAGAATGCAGGTGTGTTTTCTTCTCCTCCTCATACAGCTTCATGTCACTGAAGGTGAGTCTCTCTCTCTCTCTCTCTCTCTCTCTCTCTCTCTTTAGTATCTATATGTCTCTCTATATCTATGTAGTAATATACCAGGAAACAGTTTACAGTATGTAAGAATTTACCATCAAATAGCTTTAAAGCATGAGCATGTGTTATTGATTTACTGATATTTAGTATTGTAGATAAGTGAAATCATCTGGGTGAGTTTTAAAGTTTGCTACAAAACCTCATAAATAAACAAACATAAACACAGGAAATTGATCATCAAAGGACATTTATCAAACCTGTTTACAACATAATTAAACGAGAACTTTGTGCCAGAGCTTTATTAATCCCTGTCTATGTCCTGAGTTCATGTCTCCTTCATCCTGTGTCTCTCGCCACTCAACTTTGGTGGTATGCAGAGTTTCAGTGCTGCAGAGTAACACAAGATAAAAACAGACTCGACAGGTTGTGGCTTTTAGATCTTTGTATCGTCTTTTTTACTTCTTTAAATTTAGGTTAAATGTATCATAAATGTTACATTTAGCTCTAGTTAAATCATAGTTAAATTCCATCATTCACTGATAGATCTTCCTGTCAACACAGGAATGTGATAAACTGACAAATTTGCAGTAGGTGATCTACAGTATAGAGTGTGATCATTATGATCAGGGCCAATGTAACAGGAATGCAGGTGTCTTTTCTCATACAACTTCATGTCATGAGTTACATCACTTGGATCTGATGTTGCTAAAATCAAATCAAATTTTTTTTTTCTATAGTCAACATCTGTGCGTGTGTATACTGTTTACTATAACAATGATTGTGAATGAGAGTCTCTATTTGGTAAACTGGTGAGTGTGTGTGTGTGTGTGTGTGTGTGTGTGTGTGTGTGTGTGTGAGAGAGAGAGAGAGAGAGAGAATGTCGTCCTACACAGTAGCCCCCTTCCCTCTCCTCTCTCTGGTTCTGTTTGCAAGCTACTGTAGTGGGTGTACTGTATGTGTGTCCATCTGTGTGTGTGTGTGTGTGTGTGTGTGTGTGCGTGCGTGCGTGCGCATGCGCGCTCGATTGCATGAGTGAGAGTCTCTATTGGTAAACTTGTCTGTGTGTGTGTGTGTGTCCGTGTGTGTGTGTGTGTGTCTGCGGATGTGTGTGTGAAACTTGTCCTACACAAAAGCCCCCCCCATATCCATCATATGGCTGTAGTGATTGGAAGTAGAGAGGAGAGGGACCCTCTACTGTCTACTTCCAATCATTACAGCCATGATTTTTTTTATTAGCTATACAGTGCAGATTAATTTGTTTAATTTTTACTTCATATTTTGTATTAATTATTATTATATGAATATTTTTGGACTGAGGAATGAATTGTTGACATTTCCTTTATTTCTTATGGTGGAAATTTGCTTTAATTTACTTGTTGCTTTGATATAAAAGCATGCTTCCGGAAAGTTTTATGCTCACAATCCAAGGTTTCACTGTATGGCTATATTTTATATTATAGGACTTTACTTTTAGAGCAAATGTACTAATAAACTATGGACATTTGCTTTCTGGTTAGTTAAACTCATAATACGGACATAATAATATTACTAACAGTACTAACAATTAATTAACATTAATTTGAGTGTAATTTAGTGTTTGTGTACTACACTGTTCCATAAAGCTCTTCTTGAACTCTATTAAAGTATTTACTCTGCTACTGAATGTTATTATTAGTAAATGCATGCACACACACACACACACACACACACAAATTTTTCTTGGTTTTGTTAATATTCCCAGTGTCTGCCTCCAAATTTTTAAGCTTTCTCTCATCTTTTTTTTGCACCATTTTTCCTCTTATATCTGTGTATTTGGACATGAGAGATGAAAAGAAATTGGGGAGCGATTGCACAAAATGATTTTATAAAGGAGGAGAAAGTTACTTCCTTGGACTGCCTATAGCACCATGTGATCAAGCGTACACTGTCAGTGTAAAAGACAATGAGCCGCTGTCTCTGCTAGATGGATCGGTCCATGGAAAAATAGAATAAATTCATAAAAGGTCTGAATGAAAAGCATTTAAAGCATTAAAGGCGTGCATCTGTATTATTTATTTGTGAACATATCAGGGCAAGGTGTAAAAACAAACAAACAAACAAACAAACAAACAAATATGGCCCTTGTAACTGTATTTACGATATATAAAATTTGAGCAGATTTAAAGCAGATCTATGTGTTCCTGTGGTTCTGCACCGTGCAAGACCCTCTTCATTACAAGCATGTTATCTTTTCATAATTTCACATTCAATTAAATACCCTTTATAAAAATTTTGAGTTTGAGAACTTTTGAACAGTACTGGTTGAGTGTGGTTCTCTACTGTTGCTGCAAAAGCTGATGTCTGTTAATGTGTGTGTTCCTACAGGCTGCAGACTGGAAGGAGCTGGAGAGACAAAACCCATCACTGCATACAAAGGAGACTCAGTACTGCTGCCCTGCTCCTGCACTGACCTCCGCACCACACCTGTGACAGTCACATGGAGGAAATACACAATAAACAATGGAAATGACTGGGTAGAGATATCTCCTAAAAGTGCGCAGTACAAAGACAGATTTCAGCTGGTTAATGATCACTCTTCAGGAAATCTCTCTCTGCTCGTATCACACCTGACTGTAGAGGATGGAGGAGATTACAGGTGTAGTGTTAATGGTAGTAAAAAAGATTTCAGACTCAGCGTTGCAGGTAAATGACTAATGTTTTTTTTTACACAATATTAGTTCAGTAATAAACGTTTAGCTAGCACCATGTATGGAGTGAAACCCTCAGGTATAGGGACAAAGCATGTGTGAAAAGAAAAGAGAAAAGAGTGTGTTATAAAAATAAAAAAGCAAAAATAATGTGCTGAAAAGAAGAGACAAAAGTTGTGTTAAAGAGGAAAAGAGAAAAAGAGTCTGCAATGGATTGGCACCCTGCCCAGGGTGTACCCTGCATTGTCCATAAGTCTCATGGGATAGGCTCCAGGCCCCTTCGACCCTGAATACAGGATAAAGCGATATAAGTGAGAGTGAGTGAGTGAAACAACAAAAACTTAAGTTGTGTTGGAAAATAAACGAGGAAAGAATAGACGAAAGAAATGTTGAAAACACTCTCCACAATCTCCCCTCTTAAGCCCCACATCGGCTCCCATTCACAAAACATAACGAACTTGGTGGCCCTTTAATATCCCAAGATCGCCACTCATAGCAAATACGGTATTCATTCTATAGAAAAACGCAGTATTATGAGCCTTGCTTTACAGTAGAATATCAGACAATGCAATGTACAGTGGGATATTAATTATTGTAGGTACTGTAGGTGTTAGAATGGAAAGGTTCCTCTTTGTGTAACATTGTAAACGTGCAGTAAAACACTGAATTGTGAATAACTTGGTATTCAAGTGTTTTGCAAAATGAGCAAAAATGTTTAATAAACTTTAACTTGATAAATGAGCGAGGTCTTGAAATACGAGTAGTATGAGCTTTTTCAGAGTAGCTTTTTCTGACGAGCGTCATGTGATCGCAACTAAACCAATTGTTCTACTCTCTATTTGTGATTGCAGGATTGTGGGTAATTGTCTTCCATGTTCAGTCTCATTGTGCATGCATCACTTGTATAGTATAATCAACATCCATGCGCACATGTAATGTTTACTATAGCATTGTTACCATGTGTGTGTGCATGTGAGGCATTTTGCATATAAAGCGTTTTGTGTCCAATTGTAGTGACTGTTCTTTAGTAACTGTACTCCAACAATGGCCTTGTAGAGAAAAAAGTGAAAAAGGCTGTAGCAGTGTGGGAAATCAATCTGTTTTTAATGACAACGTCATATTTCCACGTCATCCTTGCAATAGCAATTGTCATTACAGAGATTTCTTGTTAAAGTCACATGTGTATGTGTGTGTGTGTGTGTCGTCCTACACAATAATCCCCCTCGTCTTCCTCCTCTACTCTTCCTCACACCAGTCATGATTCTTTTCAAAGGTGAAGTCCAGGTTAATTTGTTTGAATTTTAACTTTAGATTTTGTATTAATCATTTTTATGTTAATACTTTTGGGTTGAGGAATGAATAATCAGAGTTTCCAATTTTTATTACAGGAAAGTACGCTTTTATATACAGTACAAGTTCTTTGGATTATAAGCATGTTTCCAGAACGAATTATGCTCGCAATCCAAGGTTAAACTGTATTGGATTAAGTTTGTTACATTTGTTTTATTTAAACAAGCTCTCATGATACACTGTTATCAACCTGAAATGTATTTTATAATTCTTTTAAATATTTGCACTATTCACATGTTTTACTGCAGCTAAAAGTCTCATCAATGTACTGTGCTTGAAGTCTACTGTAAATGTCAATCATTTTTAAATCTTCATTCATGGGACATTTCATCACAAGTTTTGGTTTGACTTGATCACCCCTCGTATAAATCTGTGTAAGCTACAGTAGAATAAGAAAAATGTGTTAGGCAGCTCAGTAGTTAAAGTTTTGAGTATGTTGTCATGAAAAAATGAGAGGGTTAAAGTAAGTGCAGACTGTTTTTTTAGCTGTAGCTGGGCTACAGGCTAAACGTGTATACTCATGCCCACACACGATGACTAAAACAAAGAGTGAAACACCTCGATAGTGTAACAGGAAAACAGTTATAACAGTATAATCAGACACAAGACGATGAAGAACAACACACACTATAAATAAGCTGATCACACATAACATGGCCCAGGTGAATACCTGTAAGACTGCTGCCTGATGTATTCTATAGAAATAAGAGAAAAATCTGAGGAAACCATGACACATCATTTGTATGAGTTCAAATCCCGGTACTGCCAAACTATTACGCATCAGCTTGGAGCAAAACACAGTTCTTAAAAAATTTCACATTTTTGTAGATGTCACACCTACAAAACCAATCCTGAATTGGTTAACCTTCCTATTGTGGTTAACCTTCACCTGCACTTTCAATAAAAGCATCTGTGACGGCATATGTCAATTGTTAAAAGCGCTATACAAATAAAATTGAATTGAATTGAATATTCAACTTAATTAAATTTTATTTGTATAGCTATTTTAACAATTGCATTAATTTGCTGTAAAGCAATTTTCTGTAAAGCAAATTAATCTGGGCCCGGTTTCCCAATAACGCACACTCTAAGCGCGCTAAGAAGACTCTTAAGATATATCTTACATAAGTTGATTAATTTTCTAATTGTGTTTCCTGAACTGTCCCTTAGGAGTCTTCTTAAGTCGCTGAGTCTTACAGTACGTCTGATGTTACAAGGTGCTGTCTACAGTGAAGGTCCTGAATTAGCTGACATCGGTTGCGCAAGAATCGATTTTTGAATCCTTTTGCATATCAGCGTTAAGAAATACGGCACTTTCTATGCAAATTAAACATTGCACTAAATTCTTCCAATAACATTTTTTTGACATGGGTTAACTTATCAATAGCTTGCCATAATAGACAAATATATAAATTAAATCACCAAACTGTCGCTAATATTTTCATGTAACCTGTAGTGGCAGTAAAACGAACCGGGTATACAATCATAGTTGATGGACAAACAGCTGATAACACTCTCCACCAGCTTCAGAAACAATGTGAAGTGTCAGTGGTTGGGGTTGTATAGCGCACTTATGGAATGAATACGATGAGTTGACAGAGTGGAGGGTTAATACCCCTATCTCACATAAGTATGGTTCATCATGATTCAGCGCGAGTTTTGGTGCTGTTTCCATCTTACCACTCAAAACAATTAAACATGTTTAACATGTGGAAGCTCACAGACTTTGCAGATCTTTGCAGAACGTCGTGCGGTCACTCGAGGCAACTCACGGTGCCCCTATCTCACCTACAGTATGTGGTTTGACACATGGTGAGATGTGATGTTAGACACCGTGACCTGCCGCGATTGCCCGCCGACGTTCCGCTAACGTTCTTTGAAGTTCTGCATGGTCCGCAAGCTTCCCGCGAGGACAGCCAAAAAAATTAAACATGTTTAATTTTTCACGCAGAAAGATGGAAACACACAAAAAAGGAAAGATTTACATGAATCACACGGCTCCGCGAACGGCTCCGTCTTCAGTTTAGCACATCAACCAACTGCCAAATTGTTTGACACCTGTTCAGTATTAAAAGTGATTGCCAATTTTAAGGCATTAGTCACATTATGAAATAGGCTAATTAAAATTCACTCTATTAGTACTGATATAAAATAGAATAAAATTATTAAACAGGAAATACTTAGCGTACGAACGTTACGGGAAATGCGCCATAACGTTAAGAGAGAGGTTAAGGTACAACTTAAGAACTACTTAGCGATAAGAAGCTTTCGAGAAAAAGCTTTCATTCACTTTACCTGTGAAAAGAATAGTGTGTGTGTGTGTGTGTGTGTGTGTGTGTGTGTGTGTGTGTGTGTGAAACTAGTGTAAATCTAACGTAATCATTGCTTTTTTACACATAATTGTGTAACTCTCATGACACAGGTCAAAGTGTTATGGGGAAATGGTGAACCTTTCAGGCAAACTTTGTAAATATGCATAAATGATTACTACACCTCAGATACTGACTTAATTAACTGGTGTGTCCCTGCAGGCTGCAGGCTGGAAGGAAGAGGAGACCTGAAAACCATCACTGCATACACAGGAGACTCAGTACTGCTGCCCTGCTCCTGCACTGACCTCCACACCACATCATTCTTTTTTGTTTCTATTCATTTAAAAAAGTAACTTTTTCTAACTCAAAGTGACAAAAACCCTACTCTAAGGCTAATAAATGTATTTTACGATTTGGGACATTATTTAATACAATATTTATTATAAAAAACAGGATTTTTGTATCTCTGTAAATCACACTGCTATACAGTTAAACGAGGCACTGAATGCTGTCTGTCACTATTTTTAATCATTTATGTTCATAACTCTATGGTAGTTAATGTCATACGCACTGTGTAATGTTTTATATAGACAGTTAGGTTTTCCAATTAAAACAGTAACAGCATGATTGATGTATAAAGTAGACTGTAGGGTCATAGAGTCGGTATTAAGGGCTTCATGTTCACTAGAGGAAACAGCTGGTGTGATGAGGATGAACACAGCGAAGATTTAACTGATTAATCCCTCATGACATTTTGTAAACTGTATTTATGAGAAAGGACTGCACTGATGCAGATATAACAATTTATCATAAACACACACCTTGACTTAATCCTCCCTCTGTGATGGCGAATTGAAGACCCGCTGAAACACGGTGAGGAGCCGACACTTTCATATCAAATTTAAAGGGTTACGATGATGGGGGATCAGCAATTTGTGTGAAGTTTATGGAGAATTTTTAGGGGGGCTGAGTACAAATGTTAGGGGGGCTAGCGACGCCCATGAGTTTAAATAAACTTGCCTTGTAGTGTCATAGATAAAATGACAGAGAAAAGATAAATGGATATAAGATAATTTTTTCAGTGACCTAAACGGCAAGTAAGTACAACAAGTTCACATATTAAGGCAATTTGGCTTTAAGAATGGGTGCTTATGAAAATACTAATGTCACAATATCAATCACAGACAAAGGAGACAGAAATTACTGAGGGACGGGTAGACCAGGTCAATCAGGTGTACAGTGTCGGGTAAGTGTGGTGCTTTTAGTGAATGACAATATTATTGAATAAGACAATTTAAAAGGAATAGCAATAAAACTGAACAGGTAAGCTGAAATAAAATCAGTAGCAGCATTAGCTCACGCTAGTAAACTAGTTACTTATTTTAATTATTATGGTTGTCAATATTAATTCGAAATAAGGCTGAGAAACATTATTATGAATTAAGATTGACCATTATAATAATTACTTAATAAAATAAAAACACCGGACTGCATTACCCACAATGCATCTCCCACACTGGACTACACTCCTGTAAACAGCTGTCGTAAATCAACCTCTCTCGCGCCCGTGCGATCGACGCACTCAACCATATGAGTAGGAAAGAGGTGCAATATTATGCTTTCCGTCATTAAAAAAATGAATTTATATATATTTATAGCAAATGGTAATAAATACAGGTCAACATTTGTAACTATCATCAATACAATATGGAACTTACTGTTCACTACTGTTTCATGACTGATTGGTTGCCGTGTTAAATATTCACCATAGCAACAAAGCTCTGATTGGACTGAAGTAGCTGCAGGAATTTTCAGTCAGAACGGAGAGCGGGAATCACAGACAACTGAAGCACGGCTGTGATTTTATTAATATAACTCGACATTAAAAACAGTGTATTTGAATTATCAGCCCAGAAAACGGTGTAATTTTAATGTGAGTTTTATTATTTTGTGATTAGTTTTTCAGTCGCACTTCGTTATCTGATAATGACCTGAGACAGGACACGCCCACACGCTATTCACAGAGAAAACCGTCTGGGTAATCTACATACACAGCCACGCCCCCAACACGCGCGCTCCAAAAGAGAGAGAGACACACACACAGATGAAGTGAGTTTTCTGCGCGCGTGTGTGGAAGATGTCACGCGCTGTACAGGTTTCTGAAGCTCTCCAGAAAGTTCTGGACAGTGGGAGGAGTTTAGCTTTTCCTCACACCTGCAGGAGAAACTGTTTCACCGTGATGGCGGAGGTCAGCGGACCGGTAAGTGCACCTGCAGTGTGTTACACTAATTATATACCGGATATATAGATACTCTAGTCATTTTACTGTGATAAAAAGAATTTAGTCAAAGTTTATAGTTGAACTAGCTAGCAAGAGACACAGACTGATGTTTGTCACACACACACACACACACACACACACACTCTCACACACACACACACACACGAGAGAGAGATACTTAACAGTGGCCAAAAGTATTAGGACAGTATACACCATGTATTAGTTCTCTCTGTTCACAAAATAGGTGACGTCACTAATTAGTTTCTAATTGATGGAACAAATAAGTTGCTATCAACAAAGGACTTTTAATTTCTGAAGCCAGGGAGTCCACAACACAGATCACTGTTTTAGCTTTTTATAGAAAAACTAATCACTTGAACCAGTTACATCAATGGGCTAAAATGGGAGACAACTTACTTTTTTTTACTAGGTGAAAAGTTGGTCTAAGTCAACTAGAGAAATATAATTAATTGAGCCCACAACCAGTACTACTTAATCTGACTTAAATATTTGAATTACAGTTGAGTCAGCATAAGATTTTGAACTGGGTTCAACTAAACAGCAATTTAAAATATTTAGTTTGGACAGCAAATTTCTTTAAAAGTTAACTTGGAAAAAAAAACTGTAAAAAAAACCCAAACTTTTTACTAAACTTTTTATGTTGAGGCGGTGTAAAGTTTTTAAGTTGTGTAGTAGAAGAAGCGAGTTGCTCGGTCTGTCCGCTATGATTTGGTAAGCTTTTCTGGTGCAGGAGCGACCCACACATTGTCTGTCAGAAAGGTCTCTGTTTATTAACAGTAAAAGATGGGGTTTTTATATGTTTGACCAAACACCTGTGCCATAGACATATGTTACTACAAAGAACAAAACCCATTGTTAATGTCCTGGTGAGATTCTGAAGGTGTCCGTCCAGAGACGATTCTTGTTGGCTCGAATTAGGGGGAGAGGGGGAAGGAGACGGGAGTGAGAGAGAGGGAATGAGAATGTGAGCATGGGAGCGTTCGCACGTTTAAGAACTGATACAAGAGGAGACACGAAGATAGCATCAGGAAATATTTAACATGTTACTATCAGATCTACAGTATGAGGAAGAGAGCAAGAGAGTAGAAATAACTACTATGTAAAATATAGTATATATAAAATATTTCTAACATGTGGCGCTTTCTTTTTCTTTTTTTTTTAATAGTGTGTGTGTGTTTGAAAATCCACTTTTCACAGGAAATGTTACGACCCGCAACATGTTGGTCGCTGTTTGTGTTTTATGCGTCTGCGTTGCTATGCTTCGTAGCATGTGTGTATCAGTGTTGCCAACTGTTTTCAATGGAAAGTAGCTAAAGTCTGCTCGAAAAGTCGGCAAATGTCGCTAGATGACGTCATGCGTATATTTGCATATTGATGACGTATTTACGTCGTATTTGCGTTCTGCATGTTTTCCCTAATCCTTCCTCATGTGTCCAATATAAAACTGTTATCAATTACGTTATATATTTTCTGTCAGACAACACAACGGAACTTATTAACCAGCAGTTACATCCTCTGCAATTAAATAATTCCGGAATCCGGATTTATAACTGCATTGGACAAAATCACTACTGTAGGTAAGTTAAAGACTGCATGTGTGTTGTGATATTAACAGTTATATTTACAAGTAAAATGAAAATTATAATTTATGCCACAGAATGCTTTCCTTAGGTTTGTCCAAAAGTCGCTAGATTTGTCGCTAGGCACTTTTTTGAAAAAAATCAAGGGGGTCTGAAAAGTCGACAAAGTCGCTAAGTTGGCAACACTGGTGTGTATATTGTGTCTAGGTCGCGTGCCGCTCGATTTTCGACTGCCACTACGCCAGCGGCTGCCTGACCTTCCACAAGTGCGCTTCCACCCTGAGTGACATATTCATATATGAGAGATATTATGTTTTTTGTTTTTTCCCAGTATAATGATTCACTACAGTAAGACACTGTGTGCATGCAACTTAACTTAAAACAGGTTAAACATTAATAGTTATTTTGAATATTAAGACATGATTTATTTATTAATTTTTTTAATTAATTTATTTATTTTACCAACTGATGAAACATTTAAACAGTGTAGTAAAAAACGAGAGATCACTTTGAATGACTGGTTCATTTTTTTAATTGACTTAGAGAAGCTGGTACCTTGTGAACGTCTTCGCTGGAGTTTGTTGAATGAATAAAAAGGGATTGCACGCTCGAGTCGTGATTGGCTGGATCAGTTTGTGACGAAACATCGCCAACTCCTCTTCAGTTTAGACAATTAAAACAAAAAAAGTTTGACGACTTTTTTTTTTTTTTTTCCAGCATTCATCTAAAAGCAAATGTTTCATGTGATAAAAATGTAGGATTAGGAATGTATCTAAGGCTGACGCGTAGGCAGAATAGTAATAACGAGAAAAGGAACGAACTTTTATCCGTGAATTATCAACATATGTTATGTTCGACCACTTTGGATGGAAACGTTATGGGTTATGGGTCTAACTATTAATTTTTCTAAATTAGTTTTGAGTTTTTAGTACGTCTACTGGGAATTAGTTTTTTTTTTTCAGAATAAAGTAGAGAAATGCATATTAACCTAAAAAAATAGTGGTGTGAAAAACTATTTGCCCCCTACTGATTTCTTATTCTTTTGCATGTTTGTCACACAAAATGTTTCTGATCATCAAACACATTTAACTATTAGTCAAAGATAACACAAGTAAACACAAAATGCAGTTTTTAAATGAGGGGTTTTATTATTTAGGGGAAAAAAAATCCAAACCTACATGGCCCTGTGTGAAAATGTAATTGCCCCCTGAACCTAATAACTGGTTGGGCCACCCTTAGCAGCAATAACTGCAATCAAGCGTTTGCTATAACTTGCAACGAGTCTTTTACAGCGCTCTGGAGGAATTTTGGCCCACTCATCTTTGCAGAGTTGTTGTAATTCAGCTTTATTTGAGGGTGTTCTAGCATGAACCGCCTTTTTAAGGTCATGCCACAACATCTCAATAGGATTCAGGTCAGGACTTTGACTAGGCCACTCCAAAGTCTTCATTTTGTTTTTCTTCAGCCATTCAGAGGTGGATTTGCTGGTGTGTTTTGGGTCATTGTCCTGCTGCAGCACCCAAGATCGCTTCAGCTTGAGTTGACGAACAGATGGCCGGACATTCTCCTTCAGGATTTTTTGGTAGACAGTAGAATTCATGGTTCCATCTATCACAGCAAGCCTTCCAGGTCCTGAAGCAGCAAAACAACCCCAGACCATCACACTACCACCACCATATTTTACTGTTGGTATGATGTTCTTTTTCTGAAATGCTGTGTTACTTTTACGCCAGATGTAACGGACACGCACCTTCCAAAAAGTTTAACTTTTGTCTCGTCGGTCCACAAGGTATTTTCCCAAAAGTCTTGGCAATCACTGAGATGTTTTTTAGCAAAATTGAGACGAGCCTTAATGTTCTTTTTGCTTAAAAGTGGTTTGCGCCTTGGAAATCTGCCATGCAGGCCGTTTTTGCCCAGTCTCTTTCTTATGGTGGAGTCGTGAACACTGACCTTAATTGAGGCAAGTGAGGCCTGCAGTTCTTTAGATGTTGTCCTGGGGTCTTTTGTAACCTCTCGGATGAGTTGTCTCTGCGCTCTTGGGGTAATTTTGGTCGGCCGGCCACTCCTGGGAAGGTTCACCACTGTTCCATGTTTTTGCCATTTGTGGATAATGGCTCTCACTGTGGTTCGCTGGAGTCCCAAAGCTTTAGAAATGGCTTTATAACCTTTACCAGACTGATAGATCTCAATTACTTTTGTTCTCATTTGTTCCTGAATTTCTTTGGATCTTGGCATGATGTCTAGCTTTTGAGGTGCTTTTGGTCTACTTCTCTGTGTCTGGTAGCTCCTATTTAAGTGATTTCTTGATTGAAACAGGTGTGGCAGTAATCAGGCCTGGGGGTGACTACAGAAATTGAACTCAGGTGTGATAAACCACAGGTAAGTTATTTTTTAACAAGGGGGGCAATAACTTTTTCACACAGGGCCATGTAGATTTGGAGTTTTTTTTTCTCCCTTAATAACGTAAACCTTTATTTAAAAACTGCATTTTGTGTTCAATTATGTTATCTTTGACTAATAGTTAACGGTTTTTGATGAGCAGAAACATTTAAGTGTGACGAACGTGCAAAAGAATAAGAAATCAGGAAGGGGGCAAATAGTTTTTCACACCACTGTATGTCCTTGTTTTGTTTTTTCTTAACTCTTCAGAAAATGCTGTTAAAGGTGATGAGCGCATTACTCGAGCTGTTGGTCTCTGCAGAAAGTTAGTAGGAAATTTCTCCCACACCTGGAAGGGGAAGATAGCACTGAAAAAAGCACAGAAAGAGCACTCCCTCATCACTGAATGCCCTACAAGGTGGGGTTCCAGGCAGAGAATGATTGAGAGGGTTCTAGAGCAGCAGCGGGCCATAAGCGACGTCCTGTCAGCAGACAGAAAGTCAAGACATTTAGTTCCTTCTTGGCAGGACCTAGATGTACTGGAGTCTGTAAACCAGGCATTGCAGCCTCTGCAAGAATTTACAGATGCTCTATCAGGTGAAAGTTACGTAAGTGTTTCATACGTGAAACCTGTAGGTCACTTAATGAACACCTCAATTCTTGCTGCAAGAAGACAGTGATCTAACAAAGTCCATAAAGATGAAGATTCTAGAGTACATGAACACCAAGTATGACAACCTAGCAACTCAAGAACTGCTGGACATCACCTCCTTTATGGACCCCAGATTCAAAGCCAACTACATCAGCTCTGACAAGGTGTCAGACATCAGAGCCAGGGTGATGTCTGAAATTGAAGCAATTGTGCCAAAGGTAAATGTTAATATGACAATAGTAAGTGACAAAATAATGCACTATAACTAAATTTGATTACAATATTTACTTTATTTCTCTATTTTAGGAGCAAGACCTAAGTAATCAAGATCACCAGGGCATGGGTCCAACAGATGTCACCTTAAAGAAGGCCAAAAAGTCCCTGGGCAGTTTCTTCAAGACATCCCCAGGTCCATCATTTTTGGAACAATTGCACACTGTGGAATTTGAACTGAACAACTACATGATGTGTCCCACCATAGACAGTGAGATGGACCCTCTCACTTGGTGGCAAGTCCATCAAGTCGACTTTCCACACCTGAGTAATCTAGCCAGGAAGTATCTCTGTATACCAGCAAGCAGTTCACCTTCAGAGAGACTTTTCAGTACATCAGGAAATGTTGTGACATGCCAACACACACGTTTAGAACCTGCAAAAGTCAATATGCTAGTTTTCCTGGCAAAAAACCTGGAATAAAATAGTTTTGACAGTCAAGCACATATGGTATGGCATTGTGCCAAAACAGGTTTACGTGATATTAATGTTCCGTAATGTTTACATGTTAATATTAATTATTTTATTTATGTGGATGTTGACAATGTTAGTGTTTCCACCACATACCAATTTATTTAAGGCCTGCACACTTTGTTTAATAGTATTTTCTCATTAAATTTTTGTTTAATGATATAAAATTTTATTTAAAAAAACAAACAAAACAAAAACCCAGGCAAGCCAAAGGAACTATTTTGTTTAAAATATGCTCGTGTTTTAAGACACTCTTGATGAGTGTATGGTTTCGTGTAAATAAAAAGTAATGTTTGAAAGTAATTCATATTGTGTTGGCAGATTTATGGGAACAGCAAACCAGAAATCAGAATATCTGCTGAGGGTGCTAATATGGCAAGAAATATCGTTATCGCAGTATTCAACAACAATATCGCATATTTTCCTGATATCGGGCGGCACGGTGGTGTAGTGGTTAGCACTGTCGCCTTGCACCTCCAGGGTCTGGGTTCGATTCCCCGGCCAGGCTCGATTCCCGTCTCTGTGTGCATGGAGTTTGCATGTTCTCCCCGTGCTTGGTGGGTTTCCTCCGGGTACTCCGGTTTCCTCCCACAGTCCAAAGATATGCAGGTTAGGCTAATTGTCGTTCCTAAATTGCCCGTAGTGTGTGATTGGGTGTATGAGTGTGTGTGTGCCCTGCGATGCATTGGCACCCTGTCCAGGGTGTACCCTGCCTAGTGCCCGAAGTCTCCTGGGATAGGCTCCAGGTCCCCCGCGACCCTGAACACGGGTGTAGATGCGGTCATATTATTTCACCAGTTTTGACGCGTAGCTTTGGTTTAAAGTTTCACTCACACGACAGAAGTCCAATCTCTTTGTCTCTTGTAGTCTATTTTGTCAGCATCAAAGAATCAACACTTCATACAGTCGTCTTGAGTAAATCCACTGTGATTACAGACACCAGTTGCTGCATCTTGCAAATCTCTGACTTTTACAACAACCTGTTTGCTGTATCTTGTAAATTACAGTCTTAGCTCACGAATATAACAACACTCTTGCTGTATATATCCACTTACGTTAGCTTACGGTTACAACAACCTAGTTGCTGTATTTCACATTCTTAGCTTACCGGGCTTACGGTCAAAAGCTTGTGTTTCCTTAGCCTTCCGCATCTAGACTGCTCTCTAACATATGACAGTCACACAAATGCATGTAATAGTAGAATGACATCACAGACCAACCTACGATTGTCAACTTATGATGCATGACTAAGAAATATAAAGCTTATGGCTTATGTAACAAACTTAATGCTTAATGCTTTACTACTGAATAGAACAAGGTAGAATAAATGAAATAACAGCAAATAAAATAAAATAAACACAACAACAAATTCATAACAAGTGCGATATGGCACTTACAACAGGATTAAGCGGTATAGAAAATGAATGAATGAATTCCTGATATCGTGCAGCCCTAGCACACACACATACACACACTCACACACCCAATCACACACTACGGGCAATTTAGGAACGCCAATTAGCCTAACCTGCATATCTTTGAACTGTGGGAGGAAACCGGAGTACCCGGAGGAAACCCACTTTAAACAAATGTGATTGGAGCAGTCTCATGAGGATAATGTCATGCAGCGAGTCACGCATCTATAAGTTTTGTCTGCGTGCATAAAGCTTTCACACAACTGCTGCTGATTTCACCATTTCACTTTTCCACCATTTAAAACTACAAAAACCTGTAAAAACTACATCACCCACTATAACAATATCTACAGAATGATTGTTTTTTTTTTTTTTTAATTAACAGTAATATCAACAAACAGTACATAAAGTGTAAACATATGATGCATATAAATTTTTTCACTGAAAACATCAACAATCTTATAAAAGGTAATGACTGTGGAATTCTGGTTTCTGTGTAATGTTGCTTGCACGAGCTCGTCCCAGTGTGTAGAACCAGTTACAGATCTAATAATATACAGAATCTCTTCCAATCTCTTCACCTCATCAGGTACACAACTGAAACGGGTTTAAAACTTTAAAGCCTCGTCGACTCTGTTTTCGATGACTTTAACCACCAGTTTCTGCATTTCGCTGGTCACCAGATACTCGCACGCATACGAGCTCCATGTTCTCAGGCTGTTACACATTTTCTTTCTTTTCTTTATTTCTTCTTCTTCTTCAGACGTCGTTCCCGTACCAGAAGTTCACAACTTTTTCCAAGTTTCCGCTCGTACATCCTGGAACTCTGGCTCCAAATGACGCCTAGTTAGAAGACAGAACACACCTGCAGGAGAAAGTGCTTCACCGAGAGGTCGGAGGTCAGCGGACCGGTAAGTGCACCTGCAGTGAGTTACACTAATTATATACCCTCAGATATTCTAGTCATTTTACTGTGATATAAAGAATTTAGCCAAAGTTTAAAGAGACCCAGACTGATGTTTGTCTCTCACACACACACACACGAAAGAGAGAGAGAGAGAGAGAGAGAGGTACACGGTGGTGGCCGAAAGTATTAGGACAGTATACACCATGTATTAGTTCTCTCTGCACAAAATAGGTGACGTCACTAATTATTACGGCTCTGAGTGAAGAGACGAGTTAATTAAATGTTCTGTTGTGCTAACTGTAAAATATAAAGCTAATATATGATGTGAAGATTACAGTAAAGACCCTGTGTAAACTCAGTGTTTCTCCCTCAGCAGTGATATTTTACACTTTTTTACAGCCTCCTCTGGTGATTGTGTGTTATAACAGCATGTAGTGCACTAGTTAGGGATCTGTAACATTTTATAATCCATCCTGGACACACTGAGAATCTTCAGAACGCTCATGCCAATTCCAAAAATCCCACAATAAACAGAAATGTGTAAATGTCCAAACCACTGCAGCAAACTGCACACACACATCCACTGCTACTGTGGACACACACTCTGCTTACACACATGTTGTTTTATTTTATAATAGTCACAATTACAACATCCAAATGTCCAACAAGACAGAGGACAGAAGAGAACAGTATTAGTGAACATTTCATATTAAACCTTTATTTCAGTAAGTTTCATATGAAAAGAAGAAACCAGGAGCATTTTATTCTGGATCACAAAATCTCACAGTTGATCCATAAGAGCTGAGCCAGAATCCAGCGTACAGAGGCTGAGTGAATGTGGTGTGGACTCTGTGGAGGAGCTTCATCGTGTCAGAGACGCTGTAGAAGGACAGAGTTCCTGCACTGTGATCCACATACACTCCTATTCTGGAGGATGATGGAGCTCTGAGATCAGTCTTAATGTTGTTGTGACAGAAACAGAGAGAAGAAGAAGAACACTGCAGACTCCAGGACTGATTGTTGCCTCCAAACACACACTCAATACCCCGTCCTTTCCTGCTGATGTCTTTATATGAGACTGATATTTCCACATATTTCTCACTGCTCCACTCCACCTCCCAGTAACAGCGTCCACACACACTCTCCTTACTCAACACCTGCCTCAAAGAGTTAAATCTCTCTGGATGATCAGAGTACCTCTGCTTTCTCTTACGGAACGTCACCGCTCTGTTCTTCTCAGACAGAATGAGGTTATAATTTACTGTGTTGGGATCCAGAGTCAGATCACAGAAATCTAAACACATGAAAAAAGTCAACATGTTAGATATTAATCACAGGATACGTGTGTGTGTGTGTGTGTGTGTGTGTGTGTGTGTTACACGTACAGTGTTGAAAATCTTCTCTGCTCTTTGGTTCTGAGGGTAAAATCATCTGAACTGCTGCAGCTGTGGAGACACAGAAACAAAATGGAGACGGAAAAATCAGCTGCTGTAAAAGACAGAAACAGTTTAAAGTCCTACAGTTTGTGAAAGTAAAGATTTCAGAGCAGGACAATTTCTCTCACCATGTCGAGGGATTTTGATGAACTCCTCCTGGCAGAATTCCTCGAGTCTCTTTTTCAGATCAGAGAGAGATTTCCTCACTCCATCAAATAAGAGATGTTGATTGACAGTGATGCTGGGTGAGTCCTCACGTCCAGAAGAGACACTGAGAGACTGGAGACTCTACAGAGAGAAAGAAAAACATCATGGAGAAGGAGAAAGGAGGAGAAATATACATGTGACTATACAGACAGGTGTGTGTGTGTGTGTGTGTGTGTGTGTGTGTGTGTGTGTGTGTGTGTGTGTGTGTGTGTTACCTGCAGGAACTGGATGTGATCGTGTGTGTGTGAAAGCTGCTCCAGCTCAGTGAGTCTCCTCTGAAGATCAGCAATCTCCTGCTCCAGTTGCTCCAGGAGTCGTTCAGCTCGACTCAGTTCAGTCTTCTCCTGATCTCTGATCAGCTCCGTCACCTCCGAGCGCTTTTTCTCCATGAAGCTGATCAGCTCAGTAAAGATCCTCTCACTGTCCTCCACTGCTGTCTGTGCACTCAGCTGTTACACACACACACACACACACACACACACACACACACACAGAGGATTTAAAGCTCATCTATCATTCCCTCTCTTACTGCGACTCTAAATGTCTCCATGTTGTCCATGTTGTGTGTGTTTCTAGGAGCAGCTCTGTCTCTGCGCACTGCTCACCTTTATAGTGTTCACAGCCTGTTTCAGCTCCTCCACCTTCTTCTGCTTCTCCTGGATTCTCTGCTGGGATTTCATCTGCTCCTCCTTTAACTCACTCTGAGGACAAATAAAACACATTTCACTCTTTATGCATCATGAGGTTATGAGTTCAGTGTATGAATATTAACTTCAGATAAAGGGTTAAAGTTCACTCGGGTTCTATGGAGAACCTTATTAAAGTGTAAAAGGACAGTTTCTCACCTGTTTTTCAGTTCTGTAAGCTTTAACTGAGACAGTGTCGTGGCTTCTGTGTTCATCCGTCACACACAGATAACAGATGAAGCGTCGGTCAGTACGACAGTAGATCTCCAGCACTTTATCATGCTCAGAGCAGATCTTCTCTTCTAGATTTCCAGAAGCTTCCACTAAACTGTGCTTTTTCAAAGCAGGAACTTCATAGTGAGGTTTCAGATGAGTTTCACAAAAGGAGGCCAGACACATCAGACAGGACTTGACGGCTTTGTGTTTTCTCCCGGTGCAGAAATCACACTCCACATCTCCAGGTCCAGCGTAACAGTGAGCAGGAGAAGCAGCTTGGACTTCAGTCTTCTTCTTCAGTTTCTCCACCACTTCAGCCAGCATGTTGTTTCTGCGTAGAACAGGCCTTGGAGTGAAAGTGTCTCTGCACTGAGGACATCTATAAACTCCACTCTTATCCTCCTGATCCCAGCAGTCATTAATACACACCTTACAGAAACTGTGACCACAGGGGATTGCCACCGGATCCTTCAGGAGATCCAGACACACTGGACAGATGAACTGATCCACTGAAAACTGATCTACTGAAATACTGGCCTCTGCCATTTTCCCTAAACTCACACCGAAGTAGAGAGAGAGAGAGAGAGTGTGTCAGTTTCGTTTCTTCTAAAAATGAAACGTCACTTCCTGGTTGTGTCTGTGTGTGAGAGAGAGAGAAAAAGGAGGAGCACAAGGACAGAGGTCATGAATGTTCCTCTATTAACCCTTTCTTGGACACAATTCCTTCTGGGGCAAAATAAAACTCTAAACTGCACCATATAACATTCGAGTCTGTGTCTGAATCCCTGAGCTGATACACTAGTCTGGGCTCAACTTACACACATTACATAATCATTATCTTCATTTTTAAAAACAGAAAACAAAATGCTTCACAAAAAGTCAACATTTAAAACAATAAATTTAAATTTTTTAAATCTAATATAAAAATCTGCAAACAAATGATTAAATGAGAATACAGTATATACATGAAAACTGAAAAATAAAGTAAATTAATAAAGCTTTCTCAACACACTTGGCAACAGATCTTGTACAATCAGAATATTCCAGAAACTATTAAAAATCTGTGAAAGTATCTATAGAAGGAAATGTTGTGCTTATGGATCATCCTGGCTAGTGGGAGCGTGAAGAGATTACATAATGTCTGCACATGTCTGGACTCCGCCCTCAAGAATGCAAGTCATGGGTGTGTAGTGGACCCGTGACAGTGAAGCTCTCAAAATATGAATCTCTCAGAAAAACAAGGTACACAGTAGTAGAAATGATGCAAAAAATGCATTTAGAACCAGTTGAGTTCCCCCTCCGCTTCCTCACAGTGGTTTGGCCCAATGCCTGCTTTCCCAGTTCAGGTCAGGTGTGTGACTGCGGCTCAATTAATGTTGAACTCCAGTAAGGAGGGTATTTTATTCACTTTAAATAAAGCGATTCTCTTTAATGTAGTTGATCCAGACTCATTCATAAATTATTTGCGGAAAAAATGCTGATTACTGATGTAATTTTCCATGAATCTGCTATATTAGCGATTAAATTATTACTTATCTAGTTAACGTTATCTTGTTTACAATATCTTGTTTACATAGTGCACTGTAACTAACACGACAAACGCCGTTTCCCATGCAGTGTTTTATTTGTGACGACTTGGCATAATATTAACTTATCATTAACGGCCACAATTAACATATTGTTTAGCTGTACATTTACTAAATGAGCTCTGTGCCTAGTCCGAACTGACACCACTGTATTGTTCCCTTTCAAGGCTACACTCGATGCTGCGTGAAAACGCTATGGGAACCAGTTTGTCGCGTTGCCGGTCGTTGAAGCATTCTGTGACAACACGCCAAAGTTTTTGGCTATATATAACCTCGACAGGTGACGTCATCTGATTAGATGTAGGTGGAGGTTATAAATACAGGTGAGCCGGCAACAACCTCAGATTAATTTGTCTGAACAGCCGTCCGGTCACGTTCCCTTTCAAGGCTACACTCGATGCTGCGTGAAAACGCTATGGGAATGAGAATACCAACGCCACCGCACTACAGGTGTCTGGACCCCAAGGTTGTGTAGCGTGTGGCACAAAGCCGAGAAGGTCTCAGAACCATGCCTGGGCAGCTAACTCGGGGCTTTGCCTGAGCCCGGAGTAGCATGAACATCCAGATTATAATGTAACGTAAATGTAATGTGTGCGGGGAGGAGCAACCCTCCGTGTCACACAATTTGCTGCAGGGGAATACCTCTTGCTGGTGCAAAAGGAGGCGATCTCCCTGGTTGAATGAGCCCTGCTTCCTAGAGGCGAAGTGAACCCACGCGCCTCATAGGAGAGGGCAATATGCATCTCTCACCCAGTGTAGTGGTGGCCGCTCCAGTGGCACCAACACATGTATCGGCTGCTCTGACCTACACCACCGGCTGATGCGTTAGACGTAAATCTGAAGAGCACCTGCTGGACACAGTAAGTGAAGTCTCTCCTGCTCCGAAGCTGTAAAGGCGGAGGATGGAATGCTTCAAAACAATAGCGTGATGTTTATGGACTTAGGAAACAGCTGGTGTGATGAGGGTGAACACAGCGAAGATTTAACTGATTAATCCCTCATGACATTTTGTAAACTGTATTTATGAGAAAGGACTGCACTGATGCAGATATAACAATTCATCGAAAAAACACACACCTTGACTTAATCCTCCCTCTGTGATGGTGAATTGAAGACCCGCTGAAACACGGGGAGGAGCCGAAGTCTGCCGACACTTTCATATGAAATTTAAAGGGTTACGATGATGGGGGACCAGCAATTTGTGTGAAGTTTATGGAGAATTTTTAGGGGGGCTGAGTACAAATGTTAGGGCAGCTAAAACCCCCCTAAAAATGGCCAAGCGATGCCGATGAGTGATGTGCTGTCAATTTATTGTTAAGATATACATATCTCAAAACAGTTATATCTTATATATTTGTCTCATCTACTGTATATATACACACAAGATGTCATACACATAGTCAATAATGTATGCAATATAGACAAATTAACATCAGGGTAGGTAGGTAGGTTGGTGAATTGATGCATGCATGAATAAATGAATAAACAACTGAACAAAGACGCAAAGAAATAAGAAATTTATGTAATACCAAAGTGTAAGGGGTACTAAAGTATAAAGAATACATACTGTATACGGAATGCAGAATTGCATAAATTATTAATTTAATTTAAGTCTACTGAATACTGAAGTGTGTGAAATGCAGAAGTGTGTGTAAAATGTTTAAATATGCAGAATACTGAAATTTTAAAATAGCTACCTCAATTAAGTAATTAAATAATGACACACACACACACACACACACACACACACACACACACACACGCAGTTTCAAAGTGAAATAGTACAACCATTTGTAATGTTGTCATTTATTTTTAAATGAAACATACATTAAAAGAACATTTTAAAATAATATGAAAAAATCTATTACATGCGCATTGGGATATAAAAAATATTCTATAAGCTTTCTTCTTGTGATGCACTTACCATAGGAAGCCACTAGATGGAGTCAGATCAGTGATGCTGTAGACTGCAGCTCAACATCTCTGCTTCATGGGACATCCTGTAAGATACAATAAAGACATATTTTCCAAGAAGAAAAGAAAAATGAAAAATCACAGGGCTTTGTTTTGTGATGCAAATAAATAAATAAATAATAATAAAAAATAGTCTATTACCAATGGTTTATTGCCATTAGATGATTCATAATATTTTAGAACATAGATTCAGTTCTCCTGCGCAATAGACATTATCATGTCTGTGTTTAATGCTATACTGCTAAGTTTACACTTCCTGTGTTATGTTTAAGGGTGTTGAAGTTACAGTCTGTTCATGGCAGTGGTTTTTGATATAATTAATACTTTATAGTTTTGGCAATAAAATTTGTATTATTATTTATTACTTCTTATCCCATAAACACAAGCGGCACAGATCCATGCTGGCAACATGGCATAGGTCAATGATGATAAAAAAAAAAAAAAAAGTGCCATACTCCTTCCATTTCTGAATGATCGCTTGAACAGTGGCTCCGTGGGATGTTCAAGTCTTTGGAAATCTTTTTGTAGCCTAAACCTGCTTTAAATTTCTCAATAACTTTATCCCTGACCTGTCTGGTGTGTTCTTTGGACTTGGACATGGTGTTGTTGCTCCCAATATCCTCTTAGACAACCTCTGAGGCCGTCACAGAGCAGCTGTATTTGTACTGACATTAGATTACACACAGGTGCACTCTATTTAGTCATTAGCACTCATCAGGCAATGTCTATGGGCAACTGACTGCACTCAGACCAAAGGGGGCTGAATAATTACACACACCCCACTTTGCAGTTATTTATTTGTAAAAAATGTTTGGAATCATGTATGATTTTCGTTCCACTTCTCACGTGTACACCACTTTGTATTGGTCTTTCACGTGGAATTCCAATAAAATTGATTCATGTTTGTGGCTGTAATGTGACAAAATGTGGAAAAGTTCACAGGGGGCGCGAATACTTTTGCAAGCCACTGTATATATTTCCTGATATGAGCTGCATCACAAGCATGTAAACATTTTGCCTGTCTCAGTAGAAACATAATTCGAGGAAATCAGTGGACTATGCCTGTGTGCTGTAGACCTGCTAACATAATTACTATTTCCTTGACAGTGTTTGTGCATGATAATGTGTGCTGCTCTGCAGAAAGAGTTCAAAATAGTGTTTAAAGACCATTAGTACTACATTTGTCTGTGAAGAATGACAGGAGTAACTTGTAGACATGAGTAAATTTTGGAGTTACAAGTTGTGTGAAGTTGCTGCAGATGGTGAACGGCTTAATAACAGATCATTAACTGGTGTGTTCCTACCGGCTGCAGGCTGGAAGGAGACAGAGATCCAACACCCATCACTACATACACAGGAGACTCACTACTGCTGTCCTGCTCCTGCACTGACCTTCTGAGACATTCAGATGGGAGAAATACACAAATGATAGAAAATACAGTATGTAGAGATATCTCCTGAGAGTGATCAGTACAGAGACAGATTTCAGCTGGTTAATGATCACTCTTCAGGAAATCTCTCTCTGCTCATATCACACCTGACTGTAGAGGATGGAGGAGATTACAGGTGTAGTGTTAAAGGTGGTGAATACAGAGACGTCAGACTCACTGTTGAAGGTAAATGACACAATGCAACTTCAGTGATAATCTCATGACATTTAAAGACCTCTAAGTCAGAGTAAAAGGTAAACTGATCTCATGTGTATAAAGCATGTGAAGCTGGATGTCTATCAAAGTGGAATATTTGTATTCTACTTTTATTGTATAATAAAATGCTATTTAGTACATTTATTCAGTTTTGCTGCCAAAAGCAGAAATTATTTTTAAAAACAGATGTAAAGTGTTTCTGTATCATGTCCTGCCGTTCATCTATTTCAGTTTCTATGGTTATGGATTATCTGTTTTCTGAGCTACTGTAACTTTGATGTGTGTGTTTATATACAAAAGATTGCATATTTTTGTCCTTGCAGAGGCCACAGGAAGACCATTAAGACCCACACCACAGGCCAAACCAACTTCCACACCAGGTAGTACATGGTGTTAATGTTTTTGTAGATGTCACACATACAGTACAAAACCAACCATGGTGGTCGAAGACAAAATAAATTCACACTCTGAAACATCTGGAAATGTAATGATCAATTACCTGCGTTTTAGTGAACATTTCCCAGGCGAAAATGACATTTTTCCTTAAATCTCAAACTTCTCTTTTAAAATCATATTTACACTCCATTTATGATCCTGATTTCTAGATAGTAAAACTTCATAAATAAAATCACAGATTTTGTCCTGCAATAAATATTAAATATTGATTAATGTACAAGTACAGTAATTTGCACATTAGCTGTTTCTTTGAAAAAACCTTCAAATTTAATAAACTGCTCCACTCACATACCAAACTGTAATGTAATATTCTCTTAAAGCAAGTGTAAATGTGTAATAAAATTGAAGATTGTGAAAATTGAAAAGTTATTTTTAATTACTGATATTAATAAAGTCTCTGCAGAGTCTCTCCCCTTCGTCCCCTTCGCTGTGGTGACTGTGATCTTTCTGCACATCATCGTAACTCTGTTCTATTGCAGCACCAAAAAGAAAGGTACTGTAAGTAATCAAGATCACCAGGGCATGGGTCCAACAGATGTCACCTTAACCTCCTGAGGCCTGAACTCTACTCTTGTGACATTGCAATTTCTGTTGACTGTTTCTCTTTATTTACAGCTGATAAATATAATTTTATCAAAGTTTTCAACCAGGAAGAAACTCGGCAAAAGAATTATACAGTTCTTTTATATGAGGATGGTACAAGGATAAATATATAGACGGTTAAATTGGATAAAATGTCATGTCCTCATATGAGGACATTGGGGCCTTAGGAGGTTAAAGAAGGCCAAAAAGTCCCTGGGCTTCAAGACATCCCCAGCTCCATCATCTTTGGAACAATTGCACACAGTGGAATTTGAACTGAACAACTACATGATGTGTCCCACCATAGACAGTGAGATGGACCCTCTCACTTGGTGGCAAGTCCATCAAGTCGACTTTCCACACCTGAGTAATCTAGCCAGGAAGTATCTCTGTATACCAGCAAGCAGTTCACCTTCAGAGAGACTTTTCAGTACATCAGGAAATGTTGTGACATGCCAACACACATGTTTAAAACCTGCGAAAGTCAATATGCTAGTTTTCCTGGCAAAACACCTGGAATAAAATAGTTTTGACAGTCAAGCACATATGGTATGGCATTGTGCCAAAACAGGTTTACGTGATATTAATGTTCCGTAATGTTTACATGTTAATATTAATTATTTTATTTATGTGGATGTTGACAATGTTAGTGTTTCCACCACATACCAATTTATTTAAGGCCTGCACACTTTGTTTAATAGTATTTTCTCATTAAATTTTTGTTTAATGATATAAAATTTTATTTAAAAAAACAAACAAAACAAAAACCCAGGCAAGCCAAAGGAACTATTTTGTTTAAAATATGCTCGTGTTTTAAGACACTCTTGATGAGTGTATGGTTTCGTGTAAATAAAAAGTAATGTTTGAAAGTAATTCATATTGTGTTGGCAGATTTATGGGAACAGCAAACCAGAAATCAGAATATCTGCTGAGGGTGCTAATATGGCAAGAAATATCGTTATCGCAGTATTCAACAACAATATCGCATATTTTCCTGATATCGGGCGGCACGGTGGTGTAGTGGTTAGCACTGTCGCCTTGCACCTCCAGGGTCTGGGTTCGATTCCCCGGCCAGGCTCGATTCCCGTCTCTGTGTGCATGGAGTTTGCATGTTCTCCCCGTGCTTGGTGGGTTTCCTCCGGGTACTCCGGTTTCCTCCCACAGTCCAAAGATATGCAGGTTAGGCTAATTGGCGTTCCTAAATTGCCCGTAGTGTGTGATTGGGTGTATGAGTGTGTGTATGTGTGTGTGCCCTGCGATGTATTGGCACCCTGTCCAGGGTGTACCCTGCCTAGTGCCCGAAGTCTCCTGGGATAGGCTCCAGGTCCCCCGCGACCCTGAACACAGGTGTAGATGCGGTCATATTATTTCACCAGTTTTGACGCGTAGCTTTGGTTTAAAGTTTCACTCACACGACAGAAGTCCAATCTCTTTGTCTCTTGTAGTTTATTTTGTCAGCATCAAAGAATCAACAATTCATACAGTCGTCTTGAGTAAATCCACTGTGATTACAGACACCAGTTGCTGCATCTTGCAAATCTCTGACTTTTACAACAACCTGTTTGCTGTAACTTGTAAATTACAGTCTTAGCTCACGAATATAACAACACTCTTGCTGTATATATCCACTTACGTTAGCTTACGGTTACAACAACCTAGTTGCTGTATTTCACATTCTTAGCTTACCGGGCTTACGGTCTGTGGTGGAAATTCTGAAACCAATATAAAGACAAGTAATCCATACACTGGGTAAGAGCAAAGTAACAAAGGTTTTATTTTAAACTTCTGCAGAAGGACCGTCTCATACAGCAAACAGTTGCAGCATAGAGAAAGGTGATCTCTTTCTCTAGCTGACCTATTTTATACACAAACATCTCTGTTAACATAATCAACGCCCCGTACATGAAGTTCCTACATTCAAATTCATGACTCTTTATCTGCCCCAGACTAGATGTTCATACCTTATCATTTATTCAGGGACAACTACAATCAGGTTGTTTCTATTCTGTTCTCGGCCTTGTGTCTCTAAGCTTCGACAAACAAGTTCAAACTTCTAACGTCTACGTTACACACTTACTACAAGGATCAGAATTAATACATAATTCAAATATGATTTTTCCATTACAATTTCCCCCTTTTGTCATTCTATGACAACCTAAATATTTTAATTCTACAATTCAAAACAATACTAATAAGCTATGCATTAGGTAAATTTCATCAGATATTGTCTCTCCAACCTGGGTTTTTAAACATCACCACTAGCACTCTAATGCACACAGAGGACACTACAGCTGTCTTTATGGGGATAGACCCCTGACACAAAAGCATAAAAAAAATTTTGCAACCTACTTAAATATACATGCTTGACATTTCTCTAAAGATTTACATTATGTCTTCTTCCATATCATGATCTAAACATTCAAAATGATAGTCACCGGAATTTTGAACTCTGTCAGAAGTCGGGTCGTCCCAGTCCGTTTTCCGTTTTATATTGTCAGTCTGTCTTAACATTTGATAATTTACTGTGTTCAGAACTAGTCCCTGTATACATCTGCAAATACAGGGTGTTATACAGAGGCCTAACAAGATTATAATCCCAATTGGTAGAACACTATAAACCAGCCAATAACCCCAGCCTCCCCATAATTGCGTTAACCACGAGATCCAAGACTCTACTTGGGGAGGTGGTTGCAAAGCCTTCATGCGGTTTATGATGTTGCTGATATTCTGATGATCGTCATTGAAAGGCGTGAAAGGCCTTTACGGTGTCATTTTTTAGTATTAGTAACATGTATGCTAAACCATTTACCTTGTTTAGGGCTACAGCTGTTCCTCCGCTGAGGAAGAGTGACCAGCCTACATTTGCTCCTGGGCTAGTCCATGGGTTTCCTAAAGTGTAACCATGAAATTTAATAGGGACATCTCTTTTTCTTCTATTCTCTGACATCCGTGGCCCCCACGGATTTTCTGTGTGTACTGACACACTAGGAGTTACATATGCAGAATAACATGAGCCTGTTCAATTGAAATACCTGGGTAAGGTCACATATGCGTCTGACCCACACACCCACATTACTGTTTGTTGACGATAGTTCTATGAACGGACAACTACCATCATTTGGAAAATAATTACCATCTATACTACATTTAGGTGACCTACCTTTTGAACGATTGGTTATACGAACGTAAGTGGTGCACTCAGACCATCCTAAGTCAGGTTCCCCATTTTCCCTTTGATCTTGCACAACGCAAGTGTCTCCTTTTTGCCATGGGACCATATAAGTAGAATTGTCTTCATATTTCTTAACAGGCAATGGGGAGCAATAGCTCCCTGGGGCATCAAAACATAGGTTATTGGAATAATTACACTCAGGGTCTGCTGGGTTTGGCCTCCCTGTTTGTTTGTAGTATTCAGATATCTGTAAGATGGCCATGGTGGTTATCGGTATAATACAAGACGTGTTGTCTGCATTTGCTTCTGCTGCTGTGACATTATTTAGGGGCAGTGCTACCCAGCCCGAGGACATGACATGGCATACACAACACAAGAGGTTGTGTATGTCTGTTATATTATCAGCAATGTCTAATGATAGGGCACATTCCCAATTTCCCTGCACATCTATTGAGATTAGTGTTATGCCTTTTTATCATGCTGTCTCTTCTCTTTATTCTAGTTAAATGCATGTGGCTTGAGTTTGTTAAATAGACTTTACCATCGCCGTTTCTCTCCGAATTCTCAATAAGTAGGCACATCAGGGTAACCATAACTATTATTATTCCTAAAGTTACCCAAATTGCTTTGGGGTGTTTTCTCATTTGTAACCAAGGGTCCAGTCCAGCTAATTCAATGTCTGTAGTGTGAATAATCTCAGTCACTAATATTCTCCGTCCTCTAAAACAGTCTTCTATCCTGTCAGTAGTTACAACACTTACTTTTAACTCTAATTACTTTTATATGTCACCAATGTTACACAGTGCTACTGCTACTTTGACACCTTACAATTTCTTCATGTGTTGTCCTCAAATGTAGTGTACTTATTGTTGTGATGAATTTGAGTGGAGAGTTGTGGTTCTGCGTTGTTTCTGTCCACTCTAGTTGGTTCTTCTGACCCATGCACTTTGCATGCAGGTGAGGGTCTGTCGGGGTTTACAGGAGAGGTTACTAGCACATCACTGTTCACCCTTGTTGACCTCTGTGTTGTTTTCTCTTAGGTTCTGGAACATGTTTGGGGTTGCTGGCGTGTACCCTCATCTCTGTTTCCACTACTTTGACTTCTGTTTGTGGTGTTAGGAGCACTGTCAGTGGGCCTGTATTAAAAATAAATCCTCAAAGAGTTTTGCACAATAACATAACATTTCATCTTCACAATGTCCTTTTACTTTTCGTGTGCTCTGGCTTCATCTTAATTCCTTTATCTACAGTACAGTATGTTATTAGAAACACAAATGCACATACTATCGCTTATTCCCCCTTTTGACACATGGTCCTTACACGTGTGTCAACTTAGCATAGAAAGAAATAGCTTCATAGGTAGACACGGCTTGTGATTGGGGTCGTACCAAACACCTTCTGTCAAAACACATCCCGCTTTTCTCCAGAGTATTTCCTCTCCTGGAGTGACTGTAGCTCTGAAGCTCTTCAAGGTTAGCTGTGGGGGTGAGAGCATTAGACACACACATGTTATGGTTATAGGAAAGGGGAAGTGTGGCCAAGGCCTTCACTGCTGCATCTGCTTTTCTGAAATAGAATAAATTTGTTAGTTTGAGCATTACATTTACTCTATTTAAATTTCATGTGCTATAACTATGACAAACTCCTGTTAGCACCTATTTCTCTATCACAAAATATTGTTCCATCCACGTTCATTTTATATCCGGATTCTGTAGTGGCGCTTACTGTGGATCAATCCTAGTGGAACAAAGTTGTTTAACAGTGAAAGAAAGGAGTTAGAGGGTTAGAACTAAACATCTTTCCACATTGATATTTATAATTTAGTATTGTACTTTAACCACTCTGTTGTAAATAAGTGTGATTCTTCTCTGTATAAAAGATACTGAAACTTCATGAACTAGAAATGTCAAATTACTGTAGCCCACTATATATCTTTATTCTATAACTGCCTTCTCAGCTTCTGGTACTGGACATAAACACATGGGTGATGCTGCTGCTACAGGATCTGATTTGGCTGAGAAGTGAGATAAAGATCTCATTGTTTTTCTCTCTTTCTCTCTGTTTTTTTTTTCTGCAGTCAGTCTGAAATCATGCAACAATTCTTTTCATCAACAGTTTTTGTAAAAGGCCTTTTATAATTTGAAATGTCCAATATTAAAGTAGTTTATACTGCCAAATTTGATTCAATTAAAGATTGTTCTTGCTTCCGGAGTTCAGCTAAGTGCACTGTGGGCCAGTAGACCCTTCCCATGAGTGTATAGCTCACTGGGGCCTCGAGGATTGAATAGATCAAATTAAATTTTCTGCAATAAAACACTTTTACTTTTTACATTTCTACTTTAGCGTCAATTTTCTTATTTGTTTTAGAATATTTTGGACTACTACTGTACTTGGATCCAAAGTTTTATCTTGTCCCAAAACAATTTGACCTAAGATATGACTTATGTGCGAATTGTAGCTTTTATATGGTTTGCTTTATGACCTTGTTCTGCTGGACAATAAGAAGTTGCTGATGTTTACCATGACAACAGCTTTAAAATAAAGAATTAAACACTGGAATTATTTCAGTTAAAGACTCGGGTAGATACAGTATGAAGTTTGTAGGGCCTAAATTTTACTTTGGGGTGATCACCGCCAGTTCACTTCCCTTAATTAAACCTACATCGTGCTTGCCATTAGCCCATACATTTTAGTGAGTAATTATAAACATAAATTCTTTTTAAAAAAGAAAAGAAAAAGTTCTGCATGCTGATAACTTAATTTTTTCTGCCTGGCCAGGTCTTGTGACTGTAGGTACTGTAATATATACAGTTCTTTTATACTTTAACACATTATTTTTCAGCATTGCATCAGCATTTGTTTCTCTGTGGCTGTAATGTAATGTCAGATAAGACGTTCATTCTCAATCACTCTCATTCATACCACATGTCACTCAAAGGCCCAATATTTATTTATTTTATTTTTTCTCCCTCACCCTTATTACTTTTATCCAATAACACATTAGGGGTGTCCCTACTGTGATTAAGCGACATTACTGTGACACTTTACTGTGCTACATTTTCTCATGTGCACACTCCTTATCTCTACATTAACTACACATCTGAGCTTATCTTTAAAAAAATTAGATATGTGACACATATCTAATATCATAATGTGTTTACTGGTATATATTTGTCTATCACCGTAGCATTTACTGAACTCACAGTTGAAGTGCAGAGCTTCCATTCATACACATACAACAGGGGCAACGGATCACATTTCACAAGAGTGAAATCCTCAGGCTCAATACTGGTTTAGTCTCAAGAGATTTATACCTAATTTACATATGAAATCTTCACCCCAATAGATTTACTGGGCAGCAATAAGAGCAAAAAATCTAAATTTATCATGTACACCTGGAAAAAGCCACACGCTTGTCTTTATGAGGCTCTTTTCAGCTGCATGTCCTGAAGTGCCCACACTTTGTTTCACTAAACTGTCAAATTCACACACTTTAATGACTGAATGACCTGCATGGAATGTAGCAAAATGAATTTTGTTTGTCATGGAGCTGCAATTCCATTTTTGGCATTTTACTGATACTGTATACTTCAAGATCATACGTAGCATGTGTGGATGTTTCTAAGATACAAACGTGAATTGAATCATCGAAAAAGATAGCAAGCTTTTCTTCATTGCGATTAGAGCAAGAAGTGTTAGTAGGAAAACTAATTATTTTTGACTCACCCTCTCCTTCGGGTCTGCTCCCCACGCCCCCGGCCTTTTTCTGTCAATTTCCACCCTGATCCTCACCTCTCCTAATCCATTCCTCTCCTCTGCTCCTTCTCGGACAGTCTCTAATCCAATGGTCTTCACTTCCGCATGCATAACAGCCATTTGTTCTCCCACGTCCACGGCCTCCTCGTCCTCTTCCACGTCTCCTGTACTGTATATCCGCAGTTTGTCTTACCATCTGCAACACTGCCAGCTGTGCATTGTGACTCTGGTCTTCTCTCTTCCTGTTGCGCTTATCTTGTTCTTGTGATACCAGCTTTTCCGCGTGTATTGGATGTTGTTCAATGAGACTAAGTTTTCCAGTGTCCCATCCAACGCATGTGTTTTTCACCTTCTGAGCGATGTCCTCCTGTAATCCATTTATGAGACTGTTTCTCAAATGTGCTTCATACGGTGAAATTGCTGCCACAGACATGTCTGCAGGCCTCTCCAGCCCGCTGTTTGCATCATGTACCTCAGTGAGACGGGTGAGATAGTGTGACACGCTCTCTCCTGGTTGTTGTTTGCACATTGATATTTTAGTCATATCCATTTTTGCTGGGAACGCTTCTTTACACGCTGCTGTAAGGCACACCACAAAACCGTTAAATGCTTGGTTTTCTTCATGATCAGCCTGAGCTCAACATTGTCCGTTGGCCAGGAATACTTAATCTTTGCAAAGTCCGCACCTAGTTTTCTCCCCAAAAGTCGTCGCATTTCATAAGATGTCGGGCGAAACTCTGAGCAAAATCTGCTCATTTCATCACCGAATTCCTGTCCTCCCACCTCTCTCGGGTCTGGGAGTTGTCCATGTGCATTTTCGATGTCCTTTATTGTCCATGGTCGGTGAACAAGCATCGCTGTGCCATCCGCCCCTGCTACTTCCATCATTGGAGCAGTGATTACTTGATGAACACTTCCTGTAGCTCCTAAGAGTTCCTCTCTCTCGTCCTCGCTGTCATCAGGTGGTGGTTGTCGATCAGCCTTTTCTCTTTTCAGCTGAACCTTGGTTCGAGTATGTGACGAAATTGGAGACAGAGCCGTGCTTGCTGTGCTGGGGCCTTGGGCTTGCCGAGAAGTCTCTTGTCCATGCTGTCTTACTGGATCTGCTGAAGGGGCTATCTGTCTAATAGCTCGGGGTCGCAGGGGGCAGCCGTCCAGGTTGGGATCTGAAATAGACTTAACACACTGAAAAGAATCAATGTTTTGTGCTTGCATTTTACAGTAGGTTGTATGCGTTTTTCTCTTCTGGTTCTGCTTCTGCCTTCCACATATTAAATCCTACCCAATTAATGTTTACTTTGTTATTCTTTTTGTTATTGTAATTATCTATCCACACATGATTCACACATCCACAACTCAAAAGCAATCTCAGTAATTAATAATTCTACATTTCTCTTTTTTTTCTTTTGTTTTCCCTGGATTTCCACATTTCTCAAACATTTCTCATAACATAATTTAGAGGTTATCTTTACCAAGGAACGCCACAAGCGTAACAATCTTTTTTTTTTTTTTTTTTTTTTTTTGCTGTTACCCATGATTTTTACTTGTCAATTTACACGTGCCACTAACTCACAGTGAGCTCTCACAGTCTCCTTGACTGCTACCGGTGCAGCGTTGTCTGTGCTATCCTGCCGACAACGCCAAGTTATGGTGGAAATTCTGAAACCAATATAAAGACAAGTAATCCATACACTGGGTAAGAGCAAAGTAACAAAGGTTTTATTTTAAACTTCTGCAGAAGGACCAGTCTCATACAGCAAACAGTTGCAGCATAGAGAAAGGTGATCTCTTTCTCTAGCTGACCTATTTTATACACAAACATCTCTGTTAACATAATCAACGCCCCGTACGTGAAGTTCCTACATTCAAACTCATGACTCTTTATCTGCCCCAGACTAGATGTTCATACCTTATCATTTATTCAGGGACAACTACAATCAGGTTGTTTCTATTCTGTTCTCAGCCTTGTGTCTCTAAGCTTCGACAAACAAGTTCAAACTTCTAACGTCTACATTACACACTTACTACAAGGATCAAACAGAATTAATACATATAATTAAAATATGATTTTTCCATTGAAGCACAACACATTTATTTTAAATTACCGAATGTTGCCTCCGGCAAGTCGCGGCAAGCCGCGCGCTAAATTGCGGCATCCCGCGGGAAAACACGCGTGGTTTTAAAGGCGACATCTGTACGATTGTCAACTTATGATGCATGACTAAGAAATATAAAGCTTATGGCTTATGTAACAAACTTAATGCTTAATGCTTTACTACTGAATAGAACAAGGTAGAACAAATGAAATAACAGCAAATAAAATAAAATAAAATAAACACAACAACAAATTCATAACAAGTGCGATATGGCACTTACAACAGGATTAAGCGGTATAGAAAATGAATGAATGAATTCCTGATATCGTGCAGCCCTAGCACACACACATACACACACTCACACACCCAATCACACATTACGGGCAATTTAGGAACGCCAATTAGCCTAACCTGCATATCTTTGAACTGTGGGAGGAAACCGGAGTACCCGGAGGAAACCCACTTTAAACAAATGTGATTGGAGCAGTCTCATGAGGATAATGTCATGCAGCGAGTCACGCATCTATAAGTTTTGTCTGCGTGCATAAAGCTTTCACACAACTGCTGTTGATTTCACCATTTCGCTTTTCCACCATTTAAAACTACAAAAACCTGTAAAAACTACATCACCCACTATAACAATATCTACAGAATGATTGTTTTTTTTTTTTAATTAACAGTAATATCAACAAACAGTGCATAAAGTGTAAACATATGATGCATATAAATTTTTTCACTGAAAACATCAACAATCTTACAAAAGGTAATGACTGGGGAATTCTGGTTTCTGTGTAATGTTGCTTGCACGAGCTCGTCCCAGTGTGTAGAACCAGTTACAGATCTAATAATATACAAAATCTCTTCCAATCTCTTCACCTCATCAGGTACACAACTGAAACGGGTTTTAAACTTTAAAGCCTCGTCGACTCTGTTTTCGATGACTTTAACCACCAGTTTCTGCATTTCGCTGGTCACCAGATACTCGCACGCATACGAGCTCCATGTTCTCAAGCAGTTACACATATTCTTTCTTTTCTTTATTTCTTCTTCTTCTTCAGACGTCGTTCCCGTACCAGAAGTTCACAACTTTTTCCAAGCTTCCGCTCGTACATCCTGGAACTCTGTCTCCAAATGACGCCTAGTTAGAAGACAGAACACACCTGCAGGAGAAAGTGCTTCACCGAGAGGTCGGAGGTCAGCGGACCGGTAAGTGCACCTGCAGTGAGTTACACTAATTATATACCCTCAGATATTCTAGTCATTTTACTGTGATATAAAGAATTTAGCCAAAGTTTAAAGAGACCCAGACTGATGTTTGTCTCTCACACACACACACTAAAGAGAGAGAGAGAGAGAGAGAGAGGTACACGGTGGTGGCCGAAAGTATTAGGACAGTATACACCATGTATTAGTTCTCTCTCTGCACAAAATAGGTGACGTCACTAATTATTACGGCTCTGAGTGAAGAGACGAGTTAATTAAATGTTCTGTTGTGCTAACTGTAAAATATAAAGCTAATATATGATGTGAAGATTACAGTAAAGACCCTGTGTAACCTCAGTGTTTCTCCCTCAGCAGTGATATTTTACACTTTTTTACAGCCTCCTCTGGTGATTATGTGTGTTATAACAGCATGTAGTGCACTAGTTAGGGATCTGTAACAGTTTATAATCCATCCTGGACGCACTGAGAATCTTCAGAACACTCATGCCAATTCCAAAAATCCCACAATAAACAGAAATGTGTAAATGTCCAAACCACTGCAGCAAACTGCACACACACATCCACTGCTACTGTGGACACACACTCTGCTTACACACATGTTGTTTTATTTTATAATAGTCACAATTACAACATCCAAATGTCCAACAAGACAGAGGACAGAAGAGAACAGTATTAGTGAACATTTCATATTAAACCTTTATTTCAGTAAGTTTCATATGAAAAGAAGAAACCAGGAGCATTTTATTCTGGATCACAAAATCTCACAGTTGATCCATAAGAGTCGAGTAAGAATCCAGCGTACAGAGGCTGAGTGAATGTGGTGTGGACTCTGTGGAGGAGCTTCATCGTGTCAGAGACGCTGTAGAAGGACAGAGTTCCTGCACTGTGATCCACATACACTCCTATTCTGGAGGATGATGGAGCTCTGAGATCAGTCTTAATGTTGTTGTGCCAGAAATAGAGAGAAGAAGAAGAAAAACACACCAGACTCCAGGACTGATTGTTGCGTCCAAACACACACTCATTACCCCGTCCTTTCCTGCTGATGTCTTTATATGAGACTGATATGTAGACACCTCTCGCACCGCTCCACTCCACTTCCCAGTAACAGCGTCCACACACACTCTCCTTACTCAACACCTGGAAGTAGGAGTTAAATCTCTCTGGATGATCAGAGTACGTCTGCTTTCTCTCACTGTACGTCACCGCTCTGTTCTTCTCAGACAGAATGAGGTCATAATTTACTGTGTTGGGATCCAGAGTCAGATCACAGAAATCTAAACACATGAAAAATGTCAACATGTTAGATATTAATCACAGGATACGTGTGTGTGTGTGTGTGTGTGTGTGTGTGTGTGTGTTACACGTACAGTACAGAAAATCGTCTCTGCTCTTTGGTTCTGAGGGTAAAATCATCTGAACTGCTGCAGCTGTGGAGACACAGAAACAAAATGGAGACGGAAAAATCAGCTGCTGTAAAAGACAGAAACAGTTTAAAGTCCTACAGTTTGTGAAAGTAAAGATTTCAGAGCAGGACAATTTCTCTCACCATGTCGAGGGATTTTGATGAACTCCTCCTGGCAGAATTCCTCGAGTCTCTTTTTCAGATCAGAGAGAGATTTCCTCACTCCATCAAATGAGAGATGTTGATTGACAGTGATGCTGGGTGAGTCCTCACGTCCAGAAGAGACACTGAGAGACTGGAGACTCTACAGAGAGAAAGAAAAACATCATGGAGAAGGAGAAAGGAGGAGAAATATACATGTGACTATACAGACAGGAGTGTGTGTTACCTGGAGGAACTGGATGTGATCGTGTGTGTGTGAAAGCTGCTCCAGCTCAGTGAGTCTCCTCTGAAGATCAGCAATCTCCTGCTCCAGTTGCTCCAGGAGTCGTTCAGCTCGACTCAGTTCAGTCTTCTCCTGATCTCTGATCAGCTCCGTCACCTCCGAGCGCTTTTTCTCCATGGAGCTGATCAGCTCAGTAAAGATCCTCTCACTGTCCTCCACTGCTGTCTGTGCACTCAGCTGTTACACACACACACACACACACACACACACACACACACACACACACAGGATTTAAAGCTCATCTATCATTCCCTCTCTTACTGCGACTCTAAATGTCTCCATGTTGTCCATGTTGTGTGTGTTTCTAGGAGCAGCTCTGTCTCTGCTCACTGCTCACCTTTATAGTGTTCACAGCCTGTTTCAGCTCCTCCACCTTCTTCTGCTTCTCCTGGATTCTCTGCTGGGATTTCATCTGCTCCTCCTTTAACTCACTCTGAGGACAAATAAAACACATTTCACTCTTTATGCATCATGAGGTTATGAGTTCAGTGTATGAATATTAACTTCAGATAAAGGGTTAAAGTTCACTCGGGTTCTATGGAGAACCTTATTAAAGTGTAAAAGGACAGAACGTTTGTGTTTTTTCAGTTCCAGAGAAGATCATAACGAGTGATGAGTAGGTGATGATAATTATTATGACGTGTGTTTAGTTCAGCGTTAATGAAAACGTGTTGTAGTAGAAAACGCTACTTCTTGGAAGAAATGCAGAACTCAGTAGAACATTCATATACATAAGAAGTTCCCAGTCCTGATCCTGGAGGTTCCTGTCCTCCATATTTAGCTCTTCCTACTGTTCTAACACACCTGAGTAATGAAATAGAAGAGAAGCGCCTGACGGAGTTGTCCCGGCGTTTTTATTCGGTGAACCCGGTCAGGATTATACGTGTTTACTTTCTGATGTTATTAGTTAAACAGTTAATGCTGTGAGATGTAAAAGAAAGCGGCGTTACAACATCATGTTGAATATAGTCACAGAATGCTAGTGGGCAGGTTAGCTTCACTGAGTGTGTCGTCATAGTAACCGACTCTGAGTTTAACTCAACTGGCTTTTAGAAACCGAAAACCCGGAATTTCCTCGAATCCTGGCTCAACTAACTCTGAATTTACACTAAACACACTTTCTGAAATACACCCCAGCTGTGAGGTGCTGTGAGCTGAGTTAAGTAGCTCAATTAATGACAGATAAAGAGTTCATTTTGTAAAACTGTAACATTTGTAATTGTTGGCTGAAATGTTCACTGATGAATTGCATGAAATGACTCCAGATAAAGATTATAAAATGATTTCTCACCTGTTTTTCAGTTCTGTAAGCTTTAACTGAGACAGTGTCGTGGCTTCTGTGTTCATCCGTCACACACAGATAACAGATGAAGCGTCGGTCAGTACGACAGTAGATCTCCAGCACTTTATCATGCTCAGAGCAGATCTTCTCTTCTAGATTTCCAGAAGCTTCCACTAAACTGTGCTTTTTCAACAGGGGAACTTCATAGTGAGGTTTCAGATGAGTTTCACAAAAGGAGGCCAGACACATCAGACAGGACTTGACGGCTTTGTGTTTTCTCCCGGTGCAGAAATCACACTCCACATCTCCAGGTCCAGCGTAACAGTGAGCAGGAGAAGCAGCTTGGACTTCAGTCTTCTTCTTCTTCAGTTTCTCCACCACTTCAGCCAGCATGTTGTTTCTGCGTAGAACAGGCCTTGGAGTGAAAGTGTCTCTGCACTGAGGACATCTATAAACTCCACTCTTATCCTCCTGATCCCAGCAGTCATTAATACACACCTTACAGAAACTGTGACCACAGGGGAGAGACACCGGATCCTTCAAGAGATCCAGACACACTGGACAGATGAACTGATCCACTGAAAACTGATCTACTGAAATACTGGCCTCGGCCATTTTCCCTAAACTCACACCGAAGTAGAGAGAGAGAGAGAGAGAGACTGTCTGTATCGTTTCTTCTAAAAATGAAACGTCACTTCCTGGTTGTGTGTGTGTGTGTGTGAGAGAGAGAGAGAAAAAGGAGGAGCACAAGGACACAGCCCAAGAATGTTCCTCTATTAACCCTTTCTTGGACACAATTCCTTCTGGTGCAAAATAAAACTCTAAACTGCACCATATAACATTCGAGTTTGTGTCTGAATCCCTGAGCTGATACACTAGTCTGGGCTCAACTTACACACATTAGATAATAATTATCTTCATTTTTAAAAACAGAAAACAAAATGCTTCACAAAAAGTCAACATTTTAAAACAATAAATTGAATTTCATTCATTCATTCATTTTCTATACCGCTTAATCCTGTATTCAGGGTCGCGGGGTAAATTGAATTTTTTTTAATCTAATATAAAAATCTGCAAACAAATGATTAAATGAGAATACAGTATATACATGAAAACAGAAAAATAAAGTAAATTAATAAAGCTTTCTCAACACACTTAGCAACAGATCTTGTACAATCAGAATATTCCAGAAACCATAAAAAAAATCTGTGAAAGTATCTATAGAAGGAAATGTTGTGCTTATGGATCATCCTGGCTAGTGGGAGCGTGAAGAGATTACATAATGTCTGCACATGTCTGGACTCCGCCCTCACGAATGCAAGTCATGGGTGTGTAGTGGACCCGTGACAGTGAAGCTCTCAAAATATGAATCTCTCAGAAAAACAAGGTACACAGTAGTAGAAATAATGCAAAAAATGCATTTAGAACCAGTTGAGTTCCACCTCCGCTTCCTCACAGTGGTTTGGCCCAATGCCTGCTTTCCCAGTTCAGGTCAGGTTTGCGGCTGCGGCTCAATTAATGTTGAACTCCAGTAAGGAGGGTATTTTATTCACTTTAAATAAAGCGATTCTCTTTAATGTTGTTGATTCAGAATCATTCATAAATTATTTGCGGAAAAAATGCTGATTACTGATGTAATTTTCCATGAATCTGCTACAGTATATTAGCGATTAAATTATTACTTATCTAGTTAACGTTATCTTGTTTACAATATCTTGTTTACATAGTGCACTGCAACTAACACGACAAACGCCGTTTCCCATGCAGTGTTTTATTTGTGACGACTTGGCATAATATTAACTTAACATTAACGGCCACAATTAACATATTGTTTAGCTGTACATTTACTAAATGAGCTCTGTGCCTAGTCCGAACTGACACCGCTGTATTGTTCCCTTTCAAGGCTACACTCGATGCTGCGTGAAAACGCTATGGGAACCAGTTTGTCGCGTTGCCGGTCGTTGAAGCATGCTGTGAAAACACGCCAAGTTTTTGGCTATATATAACCTCGACAGGTGACGTCATCTGATTAGATGTAGGTGGAGGTTATAAAAACAGGTGAGCCGGCAACAACCTCAGATCATTTGTCTTCAGAGCCTTGTTGTGAAGCGTGCTTGTGATAAACCAGCAAAATAATAAGGTGTTTAACTCACCAATTTGACGAGTTTAAATCCCTCCGTGTGTGATAATCCATATCGGAGTGCGATCTCTACACTGCTTCGACTAGTGCTGCGCGCGCCGCGCATTCTGTGAGAAGCTGCGAGCCGCCGTGCATTCCTGGCTTAAAACTCGTGCATCTGACAGAGCTGCGGCAGACGGAGGTAAGAAAACTCCTTTCTTCCGCGTTGTCATCACGAGGATTCCTCTCTTGTTTACCGGAGATGAAAATAGCCTTAAGCACTTAAGAAAAAAAAAAAAAAAAAAAAACAAGCAGTAGACGGCAGCTTCTGTCGGGTCGCCGGGGGGCGGAGCCTCAATGACGCTCTCCCCCCCACCCCCTCTTAGCTCTCTTCATATGAGTTAACCCTTTCATGGAGTAAGCTGTATTCATGCTGTGTTTTTCCTGCCATCGACTTGTTTGTTTATTTAAATATAGTCGATGTGGAAACGCGGGATTGTATGATGACGCCCAGATAGCAGAGACGCTTCACAGGCTATCTCTCTCCTGGGACATCATCCTCCCTGGTAAGCTTATACTTCCTTTCTAGCTGTGTAGACTTTTATCTTCCCTAGAGGCAAAAGCTTTTCAGGCAGTGGGTCAGCTTGGTGCTCCACTGCACACAGGAGGTCAGACTGATTTAAAAAAAAAAAAAAAAAAAAAAAAAAAAAAAAAATATATATATATATATATATATATATATATATATATATATATATATATGTGTGTGTGTGTGTAAAATAAAATAAATGGGGGTGGCCCCCCCAATAGGGAGAGGCACCCAGAATTCCTTTTTAATGAATAAGTGTTCTCCCTGGCACCCCCAGGAGGTCGGTGTTTTGCTCCGCCATCACTGGTGTTTCGGGCAACATCAGTCTCCAATAGGCTGTTAGTTCTTCGGTTTTTCCTGCCATGCTTCAGGATGCCGAACATCTAACACCCCCCCCCCCTTTAACCAAACTGCCGAAACTTTTGCCCTTTTATGAGAAACTGGCAGCGTGGAAGCTACTGCCAAGTATATCTCCTTGGGTACTAAGCACTGGAGAGAGGAACTACAGGATTCAGTTCTCACTTCACCTTCTGTGTTTTCAATGGCGTGGCCTCCACTTCCATGAAACCGGAAGGTGCACATCTCCTGACAGAAGTTGCTGGGTATGGGGTCATGGAACATGTTCCCCTACCAGACAGTGAGTCAGACTACTATAATCAGTATTCCTTGGCAGAGGAACGGGGGGCTGCGCCCAAATTTTTAGATCTCGCGGGATGTACCGCTATCTAAAATAAACAATACAGTTCAATGTTGACTGTTAAAGTGATTGCTCTCTATCCTACCAAGCGATTGATTTGTGACAATCGATTGAAGTATGCTTACTTTCATATAGAAATACTCCCACAACACAGGAAAGACCTGAGGTTCGCTTTTGGGGGCCAAGCTTACCAGTATCGGGTCCTTTCAGTCGGTCTAGCTTTCTCACCAGCACATATTAAAATGCATGGATGTAGTTCTGGCTCTTACGACTACCAGGGCATCCATATTTGAATTACATAGACGACTGGCTGGCCCAGTCTCATTAGCTAGCGCTTCGACATCAGCATGCCGTCCTAGCTCATCTTGTCTCTTAGGATTGAGACCCAACGCCACGAAAGCGTGCTCTTTCCTGTTCTGAGGATTGGGTGTCACATGAGATTCGATCCTAAGCGGGCACAGCTGTCTCCCGCTCGTGTCGAATCCATTAACAACACCCTCAAGGAAATCAAGCTAGACCAAGAAAGTGACCATCACTTTCAGAGATCTTAGCTCTTATGGCAGCCGTATCCATGGTGACCCTTGGGCCTGCCCATGAGAGCGTTTCAGTTGTGGCTAAGACAGGGGATTTCACTCTTGGGCCAATCCCCAACAGGGGTTACGCGCCAGGTGCTTCGTACCCGTCCTATGTGGTTCAGACCCCGGGTTCTGACTCTGGGTCCCACTCTAAGTTTGTCTTGTCGTCGCAGATGCTAACGACAGATGCTTCCCTCACGGGCGGGGGGTGCGGTCTTAGGTGACCGTCCCAGCCCAAGGGTGCTGGAGAGGCCGCCTTCTCGCACGGCACATCAATTGCCTCGAAATGATGGCTCTATTTCTCGCCCTAAAGCACTTCCTCCAGCGGTTGAGAGTGCCATGTCCCATTGTGGGTGGACATCACTATGGCAAGTCTCATATATTAATCGCCAGGGCAGACTGTGCTCGCGCCGCTGAATAGCTAGCGCACCAGGTTCCTGTCCCTCGTGGATTTACGGTCCAGGGCATATGAATGTGAGAGCAGTTTTAACTGCCCAGTCAATCTCTGACACACGGGGAATGGAAACCCCACCCCGAAGTGGTCAGTCAATCTCGGTGAGATTTCATGCAGCAGAGGTGGACCGCTTTGCCTCGCAAGATCAGCAAATGTCCCCTTTGCTACTCCCTAACTCTGGATCTAGGATCGCCTCGTTTATTGCACCAGCAAGAGGTATTCCCCTGCAGCAAGTGTGTGATAAGCAGGCAGACCCAGTCCACTGCCGAAATGTTTCAGTGCTGGAGTTTCGGCAGGAAAAGCTTGTCCTCAGGCTTGTGCCCTAGTACTCTCAAGATGTACTTATCCTCACTGAACTATCTTCCCGAAAAGTTCCATTTGTAACGAGCAGGAGAAACTTCACTTACTGTCCAGTATGTGCTCTTCAGATTTACAGTACGTCCACCGCATGAGCCAGTGGCGTAAGTCAGAGCACCACTATACTGGGTGAGAGATGCCATTGCCCTCTTCTATGAGGCGCGTGGGCCCACTTTGCCTCTAGGAATCAGGGTTCATTCAACCTGGGGGATCGCCTCATCTATTGCACTAGCAAGAGGTATTCCCCTGCAGCAAGTGTGTGTGCAAAGCAGGTAGACCCAGTCCACTCCTGAATTGTTTCAGTGCTGGAGTCCCTGAAGGAAAGTTGTCCTCGGGCCTGTGCCCAAGTACTCTCAGGACGCACGTAACTGCATCCTCACTGAGCTATCGGCCTATGTCCATAAACATCACCCTATTGTTTTGAAGCATTCCATCCTCCGCCTTTACAGCTTCGGAGCAGGAGAGACTTCACTTACTGTGTCCAGCAGGTGCTCTTCAGATTTACGTCTAACGCATCAGCCGGTGGTGTAGGTCAGAGCAGCCTTTACATGTCTTGGGGCCACTGGAGCGGCCACCACTACACTGGGTGAGAGATGCATATTGCCCTCTCCTATGAGGCGCGTGGGTTCACTTCGCCTCTAGGAAGCAGGGCTCATTCAACCAGGGAGATCGCCTACTTTTGCACCAGCAAGAGGTATTCCCCTGCAGCAAATTGTGTGACACGGGGGGTTGCTCCTCCCCGCACACATTACATTTACGTTACATTATAATCTGGATGTTCATGCTACTCCGGGCTCAGGCAAAGCCCCGAGTTAGCTGCCCAGGCATGGTTCTGAGACCTTCTCGGCTTTGTGCCACACGCTACACAACCTTGGGGTCCAGACACCTGTAGTGCGGCGGCGTTGGTATTCTCGTTCCCATAGCGTTTTCACGCAGCATCGAGTGTAGCCTTGAAAGGGAACGTGACCGGACGGCTGTTCAGACAAATTAATCTGAGGTTGTTGCCGGCTCACCTGTTTTTATAACCTCCACCTACATCTAATCAGATGACGTCACCTGTCGAGGTTATATATAGCCAAAAACTTTGGCGTGTTTTCACAGCATGCTTCAACGACCGGCAACGCGACAAACTGGTTCCCATAGCGTTTTCACGCAGCATCTCGTTCCCGCCTTTCAGGGAACAGGGTTACAGAAATGTAACCCGAGACGTTTTGTATAATCAATATCCATTCTGTTCTAAGTGTCTTAATTTTAAATACAATTTTAAACCTTTTTTTTAATTCCTTGTTTTTACTGTTGTGATTAATTTTTATGATAGTTTTACTTTCTTAATGTAAAGCTATTTGAATTACCATTGTGTATGAAATGTGCTAAAGTATAAACAGGGGCGTTTCTAGGATTTTCAGTTAAGGGGGGCTCAGCCCCCATAGATGTTTAACACATATTTGGTTTGTTCAGAATCAGTACTAAAATGAGTCTTCTTGATCACACATGCTGTTTACCGTATAAACCTTTTTCTATGTGCAGGTACAATCAGAAAAATGTAACCATAGGGTCATAGAGTCTGTATTAAGGGGTTCTTGTTCACTGGAGGAAACAGCTGGTGTGATGAGGGTGAACACAGCGAAGATTTAACTGATTAATCCCTCATGACATTTTGTAAACTGTATTTATGAGAAAGGACTGCACTGATACAGATATAACAATTTATCGAAAAAACACACACCTTGACTTAATCCTCCCTCTGTGATGGTGAATTGAAGACCCGCTGAAACACGGGGAGGAGCTGAAGTCTGCCGACACTTTCATATGAAATTTAAAGGGTTACGATGATGGGGGACCAGCAATTTGTGTGAAGTTAATGGAGAATTTTTAGGGGGGCTGAGTACAAATGTTAGGGCAGCTAAAACCCCCCTAAAAATGGCCAAGCGATGCAGATGAGTGATGTGCTGTCAATTTATTGTTAATATACATATATCAAAACAGTTATATCTTATATATTTGTCTCATCTACTGTATATATACACACAAGATGTCATACACAGTCAATAATGTATGCAATATAGACAAATTAACATCAGGGTAGGTAGGTAGGTAGGTGAATTGATGCATGCATGAATAAATGAATAAACAACTGAACAAAGACGCAAAGAAATAAGAAATTTATGTAATGCCAAAGTTTAAGGGGTACTAAAGTATAAAGAATACATACTGTATACGGAATGCAGAATTGCATAAATTATTAATTTAATTTAAGTCTACTGAATACTGAAGTGTGTGAAATGCAGAAGTGTGTGTAAAATGTTTAAATATGCAGAATACTGAAATTTTAAAATAGCTACCTCAATTAAGTAATTAAATAATGAGACACACACACACACACACACACACACACACACACACACACGCAGTTTCAAAGTGAAATAGTACAACCATTTGTAATGTTGTCATTTATTTTTAAATGAAACATACATTAAAAGAACATTTTAAAATAATATGAAAAAATCTATTACATGCGCATTGGGATATAAAAAATATTCTATAAGCTTTCTTCTTGTGATGCACTTACCATAGGAAGCCACTAGATGGAGTCAGATCAGTGATGCTGTAGACTGCAGCTGAACATCTCTGCTTCATGGGACATCCTGTAAGATACAATAAAGACATATTTTCCAAGAAGAAAAGAAAAATGAAAAATCACAGGGCTTTGTTTTGTGATGCAAATAAATAAATAAATAATAATAAAAAATAGTCTATTACCAATGGTTTATTGCCATTTGATGATTCATAATATTTTAGAACATAGAATCAGTTCTCCTGCGCAATAGACATTATCATGTCTGTGTTTAATGCCATACTGCTAAGTTTACACTTCCTGTGTTATGTTTAAGGGTTTTGAAGTTACAGTCTGTTCATGGCAGTGGTTTTTGATATAATTAATACTTTATAGTTTTGGCAATAAAATTTGTATTATTATTTATTACTTCTTATCCCATAAACACAAGCGGCACAGATCCATGCTGGCAACATGGCATAGGTCAATGATGATAAAAAAAACAAAAAAGTGCCATACTCCTTCCATTTCTGAATGATCGCTTGAACAGTGGCTCCGTGGGATGTTCAAGTCTTTGGAAATCTTTTTGTAGCCTAAACCTGCTTTAAATTTCTCAATAACTTTATCCCTGACCTGTCTGGTGTGTTCTTTGGACTTGGACATGGTGTTGTTGCTCCCAATATCCTCTTAGACAACCTCTGAGGCCGTCACAGAGCAGCTGTATTTGTACTGACATTAGATTACACACAGGTGCTCTCTATTTAGTCATTAGCACTCATCAGGCAATGTCTATGGGCAACTGACTGCACTCAGACCAAAGGGGGCTGAATAATTACGCACAACCCACTTTGCAGCTACTTATTTGTAAAAAATGTTTGTAATCATGTATGATTTTCGTTCCACTTCTCACGTGTACACCACTTTGTATTGGTCTTTCACATGGAATTCCAATAAAATTGATTCATGTTTGTGGCTGTAATGTGACAAAATGTGGAAAAGTTCAAGGGGGCCGAATACTTTTGCAAGCCACTGTATATATTTCCTGATATGAGCTGCATCACAAGCATGTAAACATTTTGCCTGTCTCAGTAGAAACATAATTCGAGGAAATCAGTGGACTATGCCTGTGTGCTGTAGACCTGCTAACATAATTACTATTTCCTTGACAGTGTTTGTGCATGATAATGTGTGCTGCTCCCCAGAAAGAGTTAAGAGGGTTAATGATCACTCTTCAGGAAATCTCTCTCTGCTCATATCACACCTGACTGTAGAGGATGGAGGAGATTACAGGTGTAGTGTTAAAGGTGGTGAATACAGAGACGTCAGACTCACTGTTAAAGGTAAATGACACAATGCAACTTCAGTGATAATCTCATGACATTTAAAGACCTCTAAGTCAGAGTAAAAGGTAAACTGATCTCATGTGTATAAAGCATGTGAAGCTGGATGTCTATCAAAGTGGAATATTTGTATTCTACTTTTATTGTATAATAAAATGCTATTTAGTACATTTATTCAGTTTTGCTGCCAAAAGCAGAAATTATTTTTAAAAACAGATGTGAAGTGTTTCTGTATCATGTCCTGCCGTTCATCTATTTCAGTTTCTATGGTTATGGATTATCTGTTTTCTGAGCTACTGTAACTTTGATGTGTGTGTTTATATACAAAAGATTACATATTTTTGTCCTTGCAGAGGCCACAGGAAGACCATTAAGACCCACACCACAGGCCAAACCAACTTCCACACCAGGTAGTACATGGTGTTAATGTTTTTGTAGATGTCACACCTACAAAACCAACCCTGGTGGTCGAAGACAAAATCAATTCACACTCTGAAACATCTGGAAATGTAACGATCAATTAACTGCGTTTTAGTGATAGTGAACATTTCCCAGGCGAAAATGACATTTTTCCTTAAATCTCAAACTTCTCTTTTAAAATCATATTTACACTCCATTTATGATCCTGATTTTTAGATAGTAAAACTTCATATATAAAATCACAGATTTTATCCTGCAATAAATATTAAATATTGATTAATGTACAAGTACAGTAATTTGCACATTAGCTGTTTCTTTGAAAAAAACCTTCAAATGTAATAAACTGCTCCACTCACATACCAAACTGTAATGTAATATTCTCTTAAAGCAAGTGTAAATGTGTAATAAAATGGAAAATTGTGAAAATTGAAAAGTAATTTTTAATTACTGATATTAATAAAGTCTCTGCAGAGTCTCTCCCCTTCGTCCCCTTCGTCCCCTTCGTCCCCTTCGCTGTGGTGACTGTGATCTTTCTGCACATCATCGTAACTGTCTTCTATTGCAGCACCAAAAAGAAAGGTACAGTACACATGTATTCAAACATTCAAGCTCTTCTCATCAAACTGTAATGGTTTTTACACACACACACACACACACACACACACACACACACACACACACACACACACACACACACACACAGTGATTCTAAAGTGATAGAAACATACTGTATGTTTATAGTGTGTATAAAATTAGTTTATAAAATTATATAAAGGTTAATTTAGTTTCAGTTATTCTCAAATATGCTATACACTAATTAATAAATAAATTTCATTTAATTAACTACTTGGCGGCGCGGTGGTGTAGTGGTTAGCGCTGTCGCCTTGCACCTGGGTTCGATTCCCCGGCCAGGCTCGATTCCCGTCTCTGTGTGCATGGAGTTTGCATGTTCTCCCCGTGCTTGGTGGGTTTCCTCCGGGTACTCCGGTTTCCTCCCACAGTCCAAAGATATGCATGTTATCTAAATTGCCCGTAGTGTGTGATTGGATTGTGTGTGTGTGTGTGTGTGTGCCCTGCGATGGATTGGCACCCTGTCCAGGGTGTACCCCGCCTAGTGCCCGAAGTCTCCTGTGATAGGCTCCAGGTCCCCGCGACCCTGAACACAGGATTAAGCGGTATAGAAAATGAATGAATGAATGAATAATTAACTACTTAATAAATTAAAAGGTTCACAAAACAGTAACAGCCAGTTTCTAACAAACTACTGTGACTGCTTCTCAAACTCAGACTCCAACTCAACCCCAAGAACCTGCTTTACTATTACCTGTGTACAAAACAGTGTGAGTTCATTTATCTAGTGAAAATAAATGTCTTAATCAGTTTGAAAAAGTTATAAAGATTTGTTTTCATTCAGCCCCCCATCAACCTCACCCATATAATCCAAAACTATCCAGAATAGCCTCTGTTAGGGCTCTGAGAGGTCATGATGGATCCAAGTGCAGGTGAAGGGTCGGAAGAAGCTCCTCGCAGTTTATTGTGCTGATATTTAGTTTAGGTGAAGCTTGAAATAGGTTTGGCAGATAATGTAGTGGCCTTGGTAATGCACTTGACGCTGGCGAGATTGCTGTTCAGCATTGGGAGGCTGTGTGTGTGTGTGTGTGTGTGTGTAGAGAGCCTGGCTGGGACGTGGTAGTGCAGAGAGCCGGCACGGGAGCTCTGTGTGCAGCGTGAGCTTTGTAGGAATGCAGAAGTTATTTATTACTTATTACTTATTTCATCTGTAAATGCTTTGTACATGAAGCAACAAGTCTGAAATAATGCTGTTCCCCACTCGCTTGCCTTTCCTGAGAGGAGAGTAATGATATGTGACCTTGGATCATTTGATGGGAAATGATTCAGCCTGCAGAGGACACACAGGGAGCACTGAGGCAGAAAGAAACTAAGGGCAGATGGATTCCCATCATAAGTAAGTGGGGCAGGGAGGCATGGTTCATGACCAATGGTGTGTACTGGAAGGGAAGCCTGGGGAGAGTTTGCCGGGGTGGTCGTTGTAGCTGGGTGGTAAGTGACACCAGAGTTTCTGTGATGGTTTTGAGCGTATTGGTGATCTGCCTGATTTCCTGTGGGTGGATGCCTACTGTAGGAGGACTCCCCTGCTCTCTAGTGGCCCTCTCAGCGAACTGTGTGTGCTGGATCCATTTGTGGCCCGGGCTCTGTGTGCAGCATAAGCCTGGTAGGAATGCAGAAGTGGGAAGCATGAGTCTTGCGAGAAGGTGGAAGCGCTGAGAGTCGATGAGAGAGGAGTGAACTCCGCAATGAAAGCTGGGGTGGGCGAAAGGAACTCGCTCAGGTTAGTGGCTGGTTTGCAAAGATCATTCATAGTGAAATAGCACTAGTCTGAGATAGTCTGTGATCCAAATTCATGGTTGCTAAACAATTCCAAAGGTCGATAACAAAATGTCTGAGAGCGTGAGAATCCAAGACATGAGAGGTACAGTAGAATCCAAATTGGTAAAAAAAATAATAAAAAATGTGGTTTGAGATTGTGAAAGCAAAAACATCGAAGAACGCTGCAATATTGGCTTCAAAGGCATGAAATAATCTGGCACTGAGGCATAGTCAGAGCGTGGTTGAAATAGAGATGAGAGGTGATTACTGAGGTGTGCAGGGAGGAGAATAAGGCGGTGGAAGGAAATGGAGTGCAGAGGTGATCATGGTGGGACTGTAGCTTGGCAGGGAGCGGGATATAAAGAAAGAGAGCTTAAATTTTATTTCATATGTATGTTATATAATGAAAAAAAAAAAAAAAAAACTCTTAATATCTTGAAAAAATTACAGCACAAACCTGCACAAATGATGCACAAACAAACTGACATGGTGTTTGAACATTTCTGCTTACATGGCAGGCCGGTTTTACACAGGTGTGTATTTTTCTCTCCAGGTCCTGATAGAGTTCATTACAGCACACATGATGGAGATGAAACAGTGAATCTGCAGTAGAAGAACATCAACAGAAGATGCACGCACTTAACCACAATGACAAATCAACACACCTGATTAAAAGAGCATATCCATACCTACACACCTGGAGCCATATTAGTAAAACTTATAGAGCTTAGAGAGCAAAATCCCTTAGTGCCTTGCTTTAGCGTTTAGCTTGCAACTTAACCGAGAAAGAAAGTTGACACGGGAGAGATGCTTTGCCTTTCTGGAGCATGGTTTCCCCCTTGTGAATGTATTATTTTCCCCTTGTGGTCTTTTTCTTTCTAGGTGTTTCCCTTGTGAGTGTGTTTGTTTTTTGCCTTTTTGCCTGATATTAAATTTTTTTAAGATAAACTTTATTTCAAATGTCACACTCATTGTTCACGTGTATTTTAATTATTCGGCAATTTATGATACTCTTATTCTTGAACATTCAATTCTAAGTACATAGATATACTGTAAGTTGCTACTACAGTATTCATAAGCCTACATGTTTTTAAATAGTTGGTGTTTTTACTGTATGTAACCCACTGCATTAAGCTGTTAAACACTTTTGAAATCACATTTGAAGCATTATGCTTGTGAATTTATCCCAGATTTCAACTCATCTTTCAATGAAATGTCTGGTCAGGTGAGATGACGGACCAATCAAGCAACATCATGGTCAGCGAAATAGTTGGTGGTAGTGTTTGTCCTTAGAAGGCTTACACTCCTTCTGGAAGGTGTACGTAGATGATCATCTTCTGGACAACTTGTTAGGTCAGCAGTCTTCCCCATGATCGCAGTGAAGTACACTACAAGTAAATGTAGAGGTGTTTGTTTTACAGTTTAAGGAGTAAAAACCTCTGTTTTAACTGCTGAACATATGGGATTAATGTATTCATAAATATTATGGAATATGTTGTTCGAACTGATACAGAGATCACTAATACCATCTCCAAGGCAGCATGCTTCAGTTAGCAGAAAAACACTAATGATGCAAAAATACTGTATATAAGACTGTAGCCTCACACAAGGTGCAGTAATGTACACTGTATATAAGCCTGTAGTCTCACACACGGTGCAGTAATGTACACTGTATATAAGCCTGTAGCCTCACACAAGGTGCAGTAATGTACACTGTATATAAGCCTGCAGTCACACACACGGTGCAGTAATGTACACTGTATATAAGCCTGTAGCCTCACACAAGGTGCAGTAATGTACACTGTATATAAGCCTGTAGTCTCACACACGGTGCAGTAATGTACACTGTATATAAGCCTGTAGCCTCACACAAGGTGCAGTAATGTACACTGTATATAAGCCTGTAGTCACACACACGGTGCAGTAATGTACACTGTATATAAGCCTGTAGCCTCACACAAGGTGCAGTAATGTACACTGTATATAAGCCTGTAGTCTCACACACGGTGCAGTAATGTACACTGTATATAAGCCTGTAGCCTCACACAAGGTGCAGTAATGTACACTGTATATAAGCCTGTAGCCTCACACAAGGTGCAGTAATGTACACTGTATATAAGCCTGTAGCCTCACACAAGGTGCAGTAATGTACACTGTATATAAGACTGTACCCTCAGATTACCCTCATGACATGCTACCTCACAACTTCAGCATCCCCGCCTGTGATAAATTATTCATCTGATTAATAAAACCACTCAAGCGTGTAAAATCCACAGGTTCTGCATGGTGACATATGGGGGTCTTATTCTCTTGATTTCATGATTTTACATTAAATGTCTCTCCAAGCTTGTAGAAATGGTGTCTCTTTTTTGAAATGGTGTCTCATTCCTCTTTCAGGCACCACTGTGGCCACCCCTCTGGCCCTGGCTCCACCCTCTACTATACAGAATGCACCCCATATTAAGTACTGTACAATAAATGACACACGGTTTTTGCAGTTGTATTGAACTTAATCACACACTACATTAAATGTTGCATCACTGTTTCTTAGCATTAGAAAATGTATTATAATGTATTAGTTTTTAGAGCATAAACTTAGTTTCGTTGTGCAATGTGCATGACAGACGTTACATTTCTGTTGTAATTTTTGTAAATCCTGTGGTTGCACTTCCTCTGAATGTGTGAATGAAATGTGCTATTCTTGCAGTGTGTGATGTGTAGAGTGTGTTCATTATGATGAGACTCGGTGCAGCAGTTGGTCAGTGTGTGTTTAGCTCTAAGTCCCTCTTTGGATTAATGTGTGTGTTTGGGTCGTCAGTAAGAATGCAGGTGTGTGTTGTTTTTTTCTCCTCATACAGCGTCATGTCAGCATTTCCCTTTTCATATATTGAGTAATAAATATTCAGTACTCCAGGCCTTACAGGTCTCTGCTTTGATCTTCAGCTGGTGTTACTGTCTGTGCGACGTCTCCTCTGATCTCCCGTCTCTGCTTAGGTTTCCTCTGGGGTTTTCAGTTTCTTCTTAACTTTCCTTTTTGTAGATGTTTCCTCTCTTGAGGCACACTGAAGTGAAAGTCTATTAAGCCTCTAATCTATAGCTTTCAGACTAATACAGTAGTAATTCCTAACCTGGTGAGAGAGAAAGGGGGAAAGGTTTACACATGGCATACCAGCAAAGCTGTCTCATTGTACACTTTAGCTGAGACACACAGATTTAACATCGGTTTGGGTTATTTTCAATTTTCAGAGGTTAAGAGGGAGTTTGCCCTCAAAATGTTTCAGGAGTTTGTACAGGGATTAGGTAATTGTGTGTCTATCATGCACCAGGTCAGTGGTGCCTCTTCAGCTCTGCACAAATGCTGTGTGTTAATGTATAAAGTGCATAAAGTGCTGTTAAGTTTAACCTTCCTGTGTTAAATATAAGCGTGTGGATGTTGGAGTGCGGTATATAAAATAAATAACAATTTACAGCTTACCGTCATTAGAAGTTTTATTATAATTTATTATGCTTTAGAACCTGGTCTTAGTTACAGTATGCTGTGCAACTTGTCATTTCTGTTGGTCAGCAATTTTATTGTGAATTTTGTGCTTCCTGTTTTGATGCTTCTTAAGAATCTGTGGAAGATTTAATCTGATAAACTTGCAGTGTGTGATGTGTAGAGTGTGTTCATTATGATGAGACTCGGTGCAGCAGTCAGTCAGTGTGTGTTTAACTCTAATTCTCTCTCTGGATTAATGTGTGTGTTTGGGTCGTCAGTAAGAATGCAGGTGTGTTTTCTTCTCCTCCTCATACAGCTTCATGTCACTGAAGGTGAGTCTCTCTCTCTCTCTCTCTCTCTCTCTCTTTAGTATCTATATGTCTCTCTATATGTCTATGTAGTAATATACCAGGAAACAGTATACAGTACGTAAGAATTTACCATCAAATAGCTTTAAAGCATGAGCATGTGTTATTGATTTACTGATATTTATCAAACCTGTTTACAACATAATTAAACGAGAACTTTGTGCCAGAGCTTTATTAATCCCTGTCTATGTCCTGAGTTCATGTCTCCTTCGTCCTGTGTCTCTCGCCACTCAACTTTGGTGGTATGCAGAGTTTCAGTGCTGCAGAGTAACACAAGATAAAAACAGACTCGACAGGTTGTGGCTTTTAGATCTTTGTATCGTCTTTTTTACTTCTTTAAATTTAGGTTAAATTTATCATAAATGTTACATTTAGCTCTAGTTAAATCATAGTTAAATTCCATCATTCACTGATAGATCTTCTGTCAACACAGGAATGTGATAAATTGACAAATTTGCAGTAGGTGATCTACAGTATAGAGTGTGTTCATTATGATCAGGGCCAATGTAACAGGAATGCAGGTGTGTTTTCTCATACAACTTCATGTCATGAGTTACATCACTTGGATCTGATTTTGCTAAAATTAGACTCTATTTAGAATCAAAAAGTTTTTTTCTATAGTCAACGTCTGTGCGTATGTATACTGTTTACTATAACAATGATTGTGAATGAGAGTCTCTATTTGGTAAACTGGTGAGTGTGTGTGTGTGTGTGTGTGTGTGTGTGTGTGTGTGTGAGAGAGAATGTCGTCCTACACAGTAGCCCCCTTCCCTTCCCTCTCCTCTCTCTGGTTCTGTTTGCAAGCTAGTGGGTGTATGTGTGTCCATGTGTGTGTGTGTGTGTGTGTGTGTGTGTGTGTGTGCGTGCGCTCTCGATTGTGTGAATGAGAGTCTCTATTGGTAAACTTGTCTGTGTGTGTTTGTGTGTGTGTGTGTGTCTGCGGATGTGTGTGTGAAACTTGTCCTACACAAAAGCCCCCCCCATATCCATCATATGGCTGTAGTGATTGGAAGTAGAGAGGAGAGGGACCCTCTACTGTCTACTTCCAATCACTACAGCTATGATTTTTTTTATTAGCTATACAGTGCAGATTAATTTGTTTAATTTTTACTTCATATTTTGTATTAATTATTATTATATGAATATTTTTGGACTGAGGAATGAATTGTTGACATTTCCTTTATTTCTTATGGTGGAAATTTGCTTTAATTTACTTGTTGCTTTGATATAAAAGCATGCTTCCGGAAAGTTTTATGCTCACAATCCAAGGTTTCACTGTATGGCTATATTTTATATTATAGGACTTTACTTTTAGAGCAAATGTACTAATAAACTATGGACATTTGCTTTCTGGTTAGTTAAACTCATAATACGGACATAATAATATTACTAACAGTACTAACATTTAATTAACATTAATTTGAGTGTAATTTAGTGTTTGTGTACTACACTGTTCCATAAAGCTCTTCTTGAACTCTATTAAAGTATTTACTCTGCTACTGTATGTTATTATTAGTAAATGCATGCACACACACACACACACACAATATTTTTTTTTTTGGTTTTGTTAATTTTTCCAGTGTTTCAGTGTGTAAGTCCTGTGTGTAATAATGCACAGTGGATGCTACATGCTATAGGGTGTTTCATAAAGTACGCAGTTTTTTAATTGCGCGGGATTTTTTTGTTTGAAGATTGTCAGCACTGTTCCTATCATTTTCGTTATCTATTATCACTCTGATTAGAAGACCATTTGTCGTTTCTCCATTTTGTAGCCATGGAGCGGTTCAGTATCGAGCAACGCATTCTTATTGTGAAAACTCATTACAAAAACGGGGAGTGCTACGCAGAGACTGTCCGTAAACTTCGCGCGATCTTTGGACGTGACAATGCCCCGACCGCAACAACTTCTTTTTATGGGGATATGTGAAGTCACAAGTTTACGTGAACAAACCTCAAACGATTACCGAACTGAAGATGGAAATTCAACGGGTAATCGGCGAAATCGACAGGGACGTTAATTTCAACGATCGGATGACTGCCTGCAGAGAAAGTGGAGGTGGACATATGCTCGATATCATTTTTCATTATTAAATCGAAGTATATGTTGAATGAAATTAGATAAAAATTTTGAATTTTGCTTCGATTTTGGCTGATTTATTGCATTTTTAAAAACTGCGTACTTTATGACACACCCTATACAATGGAAGCATGAAATCCTCAGTCAGACATTAGGGGGCATAGTGTGGAGAGGTGCCCCCCCCCCCCAATGTAGGGTGAGAATAAAAATAAACACAGCAGCATGTCATGAACTGGCTGTCTGTGTGGGCGTGGCATATATGCAGAGGCAAGGTGTCAGTTTGAAAGATGTTCTTTTATTAGTGTTGTCTTAAAGTCAAAACTGAAACAAAAAAGCTCTTGTCCCAGAGCACCAAGTAAACTTGTGAAAAAAAAGTGAGTGCTCTCATCACCTGACCGAGGTGCCTTGTGGGAAATGAAGTTCCCTTCAAACAAACTACAACCAAAAATACAAACAGAGTCTGGGCATTTGGCGCCCTCTATGGGTTAACCCTTACACAGCATCACAGTTATAAGGTTTTATTTAAATCAAACACTTTAAGTACCATATATATCACAGCTTGCTTCTGCATATTTTGAGAAAAAAAATATCGACATAACATCTGGTTTCATATTTAAAGACATACCATGGAGTTAACAATAGTAATAACAGTCCAGTACTAACTTCAGTGTAACATGAGACATCTAGCAAAGATTAACTTTATTATTTTATAAGTTATAATCATTTAAGTTAATTCTACAAATTAATTTTGAAGCAAAGAAGCAAAATTCTCTGCCAAAAGAACAATAAATTACTTGATGATGCTGCATGAACTTTGACACTGTGGATGAGGAAGAGGAGACTGCAGCAGCCTCTACAGTAAACATGTCTGAAAGCTTTGCCAGCATCTGCCTCCAAACTTTTAAGCTTTCTCTCATTTTTTTTTTGCACAATTTTTCCTCTTATATCTGTGTATTTGGACATGAGAGATGAAAAGAAATTGGGGAGCAATTGCACAAAATGATTTTATAAAGGAGGAGAAAGTTACTTTCTTGGACTGCCTATAGCACCATGTGATCAAGCGTACACTGTCAGTGTAAAAGACAATGAGCCGCTGTCCCTGCTAGATGGATCGGTCCATGGAAAAATAGAATAAATTCATAAAAGGTCTGAATGAAAAGCATTTAAAGCATTAAAGGCGTGCATCTGTATTATTTATTTGTGAACATATCAGGGCAAGGTGTAAAAATAAACAAACTGTCAAGATGGACTAACCTGAGGTGACCAGAAGACGTAGCTTTAGCGGTTAGCCCAATGTAGCGTGGAGGATAAACCCAAACGCGGAAAGAAGCGAGCAGGCAGGATAACCACGCGATTTAGTTTAAGGACTCTCACAAAAACGGAGCAAGGGAAAAACACAAATTTAACCCGCGTCCTAGAAATACACACACAATAGCAAAAGACAAACGGAACCAACATGTGAGTACTCACGGTTTGCTGAAACGACAACTGGAGCTGACATGGGCCGAACTCAATGACTGAGCGGTAAGCCATCGTTTGTTTACCTCTTTTATACTTCCTGGTTTTGCGCCCGTCTTACTTCCGGGTCCTAGTGCCGGGCGCAGATTGAGTGTGCATGACAGTACCCCCCTGTCCAGGACTGGCTCCTGACGGTCCTGGGGCGGAGGATACCCTGTGACGGTAGTCCCGAATTAGCTCCGGGTCGAGAATGAACCGGACCGGGATCCAAGATCGCTCCTCGGGGCCATAGCCCTCCCAGTCCACCAGGTATTGCGTACCTTTGCCCCGAGGGCGCGAGTCGAGGATTCGGCGCACGGTGTAGGCGGGACCGCCGTCGATGATCCGGGGAGGAGGAGCTGGGGGGGTGGGTGGAATCATTGGTGAGGTGATGAAGGGCTTGAACTGGGACAGGTGGAAGACTGGATGGATCCGGAGCGCCGCAGGCAGCTGGAGCCGGTAGGTGACAGGGTTAATCCTGTGGGTGATGCGGTATGGTCCGATAAATCTGGGCGAGAGTTTTTTTGATTCGGTGTGAAGGTGGAGGTTCTTTGTAGAAAGCCATACCTTGTCACCTACATGGTACAATCGTCCCGGAGGATGTCGACGGCGGTGTTGGTGGGTGTAGCGAGCGTTGGCGTGTTGGATGGCCCGGTTGGTTGCAATCCATAGCCGCCGACATCTGCGGACCAACTGTTGGGCGGACGGTACATCAACCTCCGGTTCTGGGTGGTTGAACATCGAAGGTTGGAAACCGTAACATACCTCAAATGGGCTTAGGTTGGTGGCCGAGGAGGTGTGGAGGTTGTGTGACAGTTCAGCCCAGATGAGATAGTGCGCCCAGGAGCGCTGACGATCAGCTATGAAACATCTCAGATAGCGCTCCAGCTGTTGGTTGGTCCGCTCCGTCTGACCGTTAGTCTGTGGGTGATATCCAGATGAGAGACTGCAGGTGGAGTCGATCAGACGGCAGAAGGCTTTCCAGAACCGGGCTGTGAACTGGGGCCCTCTGTCCGAGACGATGTCCTTGGGGAACCCATGCAGACGGACTACGTGCTCTAAAATCAGCTCTGCTGTTTCTTTGGCTGACGGGAGTCCGGCGAGAGCCACCAGGTGCACGGCTTTAGAGAACCGGTCGACGATGGTGAGAATGGTATCCTTTCCTTCGGAGGCCGGCAGGCCCGTGATGAAGTCAACGGCAATGTGCGTCCAGGGCCGTCGAGGAACGGGGAGTGGCTGCAGCTCACCGGGGGTTGGTTGATTGGTGTTTTTGGCCCTGGCGCACACTGGGCATGCCTGAACGAACTCTTGGACGTCTTTCGCGAGGGATGGCCACCAGAAATCTCGCTGGAGGAATTGAAGAGTCCGTCGTGTGCCCGGGTGTCCTGAGATGGGAGAGGAGTGACCCCACTGGAGGACTTCTGATCGCATCCTCTTGGGCACAAAGAGTCGTCCAGGTGGCACACCTGCCGGTTCGGTTTCTGTAGCCTGCATCTGGCGAACTCTCGTTTCCAGGTCTAGTTGGAGTGGGGCGATGATCCTGGACGAGGGAAGGACAGGCGCGGGGTCCGCCCGGGGAATGTCCACCTCCAGCTGTCGGGAGAGAGCGTCCGCTTTTGTGTTCTTGGAGCCCGGGCGGTACGAGAGGTGGAAATCATAATTTTCAAAAAATAAGGCCCACCGCGCCTGCCGTGGGTTTAACTGTTTTAAGTTCTTGATGGTTATGAGGTTTTGGTGGTCCGTCCAGACTATGAATGGCTCACTGGCGCCCTGGAGCCAGTGACGCCACTCCTCCAGAGCCCACTTTATGGCCAGCAGCTCGCGGTCCCCTACCCCGTATCGCTGCTGAGTGGAGTCAAATTTTCTGGAGAAGAAACTACATGGGTGTAGTTTCTGATCTGGACTTCGTTGTGAGAGGATAGCTCCAGCGCCCACATCTGAAGCATCCACCTCCACAACGAATGATTTTCTGACATCTGGGTGAAGGAGAATCGGTGCCGTGGTGAAGCGGTGACAAAGTGACTTAAAAGCGGAGACAGCTGCAGGGTTGAGATGAAAAGGGAGAGGTGAGGGACGGGTCAGAGCGGTTAGGGGGGCGGCAACTGTACTGTAGTCCCGGATAAAGCGACGATAGAAATTCGCAAACCCGAGAAACCGTTGAAGTTGCTTGAGGGTCTTGGGTAGGGGCCAATGACGCACAACCTCTAGCTTCTGCGGGTCCATGGCCACACCCTGGGGCGAGATGACAAAACCCAGGAACGTGGTGGAGCGCTCGTGAAAAGCACACTTTTCCAACTTACAGTACAGTTGATGGGCGAGTAATCTCTTTAGAACCGCCCTGACGTGCTGGGTATGTTCTTCCATGGTGCGTGAGTAGATGAGGATGTCGTCCAGGTAAGCAAACGCCCACCGACAGAGCATGTCGCGAAGGATGTCATTAATGAGGTGTTGGAAGGCGGCGGGGGCGTTGCACAGTCCAAAGGGGATGACGAGGTTCTCATAGTGCCCAGTAGGGGTGATGAAGGCCGTCTTCCACTCATCGCCCTCTCTGATGCGCACCAAGTTGTAGGCGCTCCGGAGATCCAACTTAGTAAAGATGGTGGCGCCAGAGAGGGCGTCCAGGGCTGAGTTGGTAAGAGGCAATGGGTGTCGGTTTTTGATAGTTATATTGTTTAGCCCCCGATAGTCGACACATGGACGAAGTTCACCGCCCCGCTTTTTCACGAAGAAGAACCCCGCGGCGGCAGGTGAGGAGGAGGGCCTGATGGTACCTTGGCGAAGGGCGTTAGTCACATACTCCTCCATAACCTTCGTCTCTGTAGGTGTAAGGGAGTAGAGGTGGCCGCGGGGTGGAACTGTACCGGGTTGGAGGTCAATAGCGAGGTCGTAGGGGCGATGTGGAGGAAGATGGGTCGCTCGTCGCTTGCAGAAGACCTCCGCCAGGTCCCGATATGGCTCTGGGATGGCGTTGGTGTCGACGTCGGGGGCCTCGGACTCCCTAGAGCACGTCCCAGCCGTTGCCCGTAGGCACAGTTCGGTGCAGGTCGCGCCCCATTGGAGGATCCGGTTCTGGGTCCAGGAGATGAGAGGATCATGCTGGAGCAGCCAGGGATGTCCAAGGATGATGGGAGGTGATGAGATGGAGGTGACGAAAAATTGTAGCTGTTCATGGTGTTGGTTGATGGAGACGGTGATGGGTTCGGTTCGGGTGTTTATTGGGCTGGTGGAGAGGGGGCGACCATCGACAGAGGTGATGTGAACGGGCTGGGATAACGCCTCGAATTTTACCCCCAGGGTTTTGGCATATGTGGAGTCAATGAAGTTACCTGCTGCCCCGGAGTCGATGAATGCAGCACTTCGGACCCGTTTGTGGCCAACCCGGAGGTGTACCTGAACCGTGAGACGGGAGGAGTTGGTGGTGATGGCGGAGAGATGAAGGTGACCCGGCGAGTATCTCTCTCCTCTCACCGGGCCTGGGCGTTTCCCGGTCTGAAAGGACAGGTTGCTCTGTGATGTGTGGCTGACCCGCAATAGGCGCAGAGCCCTTCACGGAAGCGTCTCTCCCGTTCTGCAGCGGTCAAGGAGGCGCGTCCTAGTTGCATGGGTTCCCCGGCTCCGGTGTCAACCACGGCAGGAGGTGGAGAACCGACATGTCCTGGGGTGACGTAGGTGGCGGACTCTGCAGGACGTGGAGTTGTGGCGGTGAAGGCGGGTGCGGGTCGTGAAGTGGTGATGGCGAAGTTGGGTGCAGGTGGCAGGGTGCGAGGGGCTGGCCTCGGGCGAGAGAGGAGGCGCTGGTCGATCCGGAGAGAGAGCTGGATCAGGCCCTCCAGGGTCGCAGGAAGCTCTCGCCCGGCTAGTTCGTCCTTGATTCGAGAAGCCAGTCCCTCGTAGTAGGATGTCCGGAGCGCTGCATCGCCCCACGTTGTTTGAACGGCGAGGGTGCGAAACTCGGCCGTATAGCGGCTCACGGGCAGTCCTCCCTGCCTCAGGTGGTAAAGTCTGGTGTCGGTCTCCACCTCGCCCGCTGGATGTTCAAAGGTGAGTTTGAGTTGGTGGGTGAACTCATTGTATGAGTGGGCGGTGTCTGTATCTGACTGTAGAACTGCCGTGGCCCACTCTGCTGCCTGCCCTTTTAGCAACGAGACGAGAAGAGCAATGCGAAGGCGATCGGTGGAGTACTTGGTGGCATTAAACTCAAACACCAGATCGAGAGCTGTCAGAAAAACGCTGCACTTCCCGTCCGTGCCGTTCCACTTCTCTGGTAGAGAGAGAAAAACATCAGAAGGAGGGAGGGGGGGGGATGCGGCGCCGCGGCCCCCGCGGCGTGCGATCGAGCAGTGACGTCATCAACAGCTGCGCGGAGATTCGCATTCTCCCGCCGGAGCTCAGCGACCTCGCGGCGGAGGGACGCGAGATCCCCGGTTAGCTGATTGATTAACGCCGCATGCCGATCTACAACGTCGCAGAGACTCGCATAATCCGCTGGGTTTACCGCGGAAGGCTCAGTCATTCTGTCAAGATGGACTAACCTGAGGTGACCAGAAGACGTAGCTTTAGCGGTTAGCCCAATGTAGCGTGGAGGATAAACCCAAACGCGGAAAGAAGCGAGCAGGCAGGATAACCACGCGATTTAGTTTAAGGACTCTCACAAAAACGGAGCAAGGGAAAAACACAAATTTAACCCGCGTCCTAGAAATACACACACAATAGCAAAAGACAAACGGAACCAACATGTGAGTACTCACGGTTTGCTGAAACGACAACTGGAGCTGACATGGGCCGAACTCAATGACTGAGCGGTAAGCCATCGTTTGTTTACCTCTTTTATACTTCCTGGTTTTGCGCCCGTCTTACTTCCGGGTCCTAGTGCCGGGCGCAGATTGAGTGTGCATGACACAAACAAACAAACAAACAAATATGGCCCTTGTAACTGTATTTACGATATATAAAATTTGAGCAGATTTAAAGCAGATCTATGTGTTCCTGTGGTTCTGCACCATGCTAGACCCTCTTCATTACAAGCATGTTATCTTTTCATAATTTCACATTCAATTAAATACCCTTTATAAAAATTTTGAGTTTGAGAAGTTTTGAACAGTACTGGTTGAGTGTGGTTCTCTACTGTTGCTGCAATAGCTGATGTGTGTTAATGTGTGTGTTCCTACAGGCTGCAGACTGGAAGGAGCTGGAGAGACAAAACCCATCACTGCATACAAAGGAGACTCAGTACTGCTGCCCTGCTCCTGCACTGACCTCCGCACCACACCTTTGACAGTCACATGGAGGAAATACACAATAAACAATGGAAATGACTGGGTAGAGATATCTCCTAAAAGTGCGCAGTACAAAGACAGATTTCAGCTGGTTAATGATCACTCTTCAGGAAATCTCTCTCTGCTCGTATCACACCTGACTGTAGAGGATGGAGGAGATTACAGGTGTAGTGTTAATGGTAGTAAAAAAGATTTCAGACTCAGCATTGCAGGTAAATGACTAATGTTTTTTTTTACACAATATTAGTTCAGTAATAAACGTTTAGCTAGCACCATGTATGGAGTGAAACCCTCAGGTATAGGGACAAAGCATGTGTGAAAAGAAAAAAAGAAAAGAGTGTGTTAAAAAAAAGAAAAGCAAAAATAATGTGCTGAAAAGAAGAGACAAAAGTTGTGTTAAAGAGGAAAAGAAAAAAAGAGTCTGCAATGGATTGGCACCCTGTCCAGGGTGTACCCTGCATTGTCCATAAGTCTCATGGGATAGGCTCCAGGCCCCTTCGACCCTGAATACAGGATAAAGCGATATAAGTGAGAGTGAGTGAGTGAAACAACAAAAACTTAAGTTGTGTTGGAAAATAAACAAGGAAAGAATAGACGAAAGAAATGTTGAAAACACTCTCCACAATCTCCCCTCTTAAGCCCCACATCGACTCCCATTCACAAAACATAACTAACTTGGTGGCACTTTAATATCCCAAGAACCCCACTCATAGCAAATACGGTATTCATTCTATAGAAAAACGCAGTATTATGAGCCTTGCTTTACAGTAAAATATCAGACAATGCAATGTACGGTGGGATATTAATTATTGTAGGTACTGTAGGTGTTAGAATGGAAAGGTTCCTCTTTGTGTAACATTGTAAACGTGCAGTAAAACACTGAATTGTGAATAACTTGGTATTCAAGTGTTTTGCAAAATGAGCAAAAATGTTTAATAAACTTTAACTTGATAAATGAGCGAGGTCTTGAAATACGAGTAGTATGCATGCGCTTTCTCTGACGAGCGTCATGTGATCGCAACTAAACCAATTGTTCTACTCTCTATTTGTGCTGCAGGATTGTGGGTAATTGTCTTCCATGTTCAGTCTCATTGTGCATGCATCACTTGTATAGTATAATCAACATCCATGCGCACATGTAATGTTTACTATAGCATTGTTACCATGTGTGTGTGCATGTGAGGCATTTTGCATATAAAGCGTTTTGTGTCCAAGTGTAGTGACTGTTCTTTAGTAACTGTTCTCCAACAATGGCCTTGTAGAGAAAAAAGTGAAAAAGGCTGTAGCATGGTGGGAAATCAATCTGTTTTTAATGACAACGTCATATTTCCGCGTCATCCTTGCAATAGCAATTGTCATTACAGAGATTTCTTGTTAAAGTCACATGTGTATGTGTGTGTGTGTCGTCCTACACAATAATCCCCCTCGTTTTCCTCCTCTACTCTTCCTCACACCAGTCATGATTCTTTTCAAAGGTGAAGTCCAGGTTAATTTGTTTGAATTTTAACTTTAGATTTTGTATTAATCATTTTTATGTTAATACTTTTGGGTTGAGGAATGAATAATCAGAGTTTCCAATTTTTATTACAGGAAAGTACGCTTTTATATACAGTACAAGTTCTTTGGATTATAAGCATGTTTCCAGAACGAATTATGCTCGCAATCCAAGGTTAAACTGTATTGGATTAAGTTTGTTACATTTGTTTTATTTAAACAAGCTCTCATGATACACTGTTATCAACCTGAAATGTATTTTATAATTCTTTTAAATATTTGCACTATTCACATGTTTTACTGCAGCTAAAAATCTCATCACTGTACTGTGCTTGAAGTCTACTGTAAATGTCAAACATTTTTAAATCTTCATTCATGGGACATTTCATCACAAGTTTTGTTTTGACTTGATCACCCCTCGTATAAATCTGTGTAAGCTAGAATAAGAAAAAAAAATGTGTTAGGCAGCTCAGTAGATAAAGTTTTGAGTATGTTGTCATGAAAAAATGAGAGGGTTAAAGTAAGTGCAGACTTTTTTTTTTAGCTGTAGCTGGACTACAGGCTAAACGTGTATACTCATGCCCACACATGATGACTAAAACAAAGAGTGAAACACCTCGATAATGTAACAGGAAAACAGTTATAACAGTATAATCAGACACAAGACGATGAAGTACAACACACACTATAAATAAGCTGATCACACATAACATGGCCCAGGTGAATACCTGTAAGACTGCTGCCTGATGTATTCTATAGAAATAAGAGAAAAATCTGGGGAAACCATGACACATCATTTGTATGAGTTCAAATCCCGGTACTGCCAAACTATTGTGGTTAACCTTCACCTGCACTTTCAATAAAAGCATCTGTGATGGCATATGTCAATTGTTAAAGGCTCTATACAAATAAAATTGAATTGAATTTAATTGAATATTCAACTTAATAAAATTTTATTTGTATAGCTATTTTAACAATTGTCATTAATTTGCTGTAAAGTAATTTGTTGTAAAGCAAATTAATCTGGGCCTGGTTTCCCAATAACGCACACTCTAAGCGCGCTAACAAGACTCTTAAGATATATCTTACATTGTTGATTACTTTTCTAATTGTGTTTCCTGAACTGTCCCTTAGGAGTCTTCTTAAGTCGCTGAGTCTTACGTCTGACATTACAAGGTGCTGTCTACAGTGAAGGTCCTGAATTAGCTGACATCGGTTGCGCAGGAATCGATTTTTGAATCCTTAACAGCGTTAAGAAAGACGGCACTTTATATGCAAATTAAACATTGCAGTAAATTCTTCCAATAACATATTTTTTGACATGGGTTAGATTGCCATAATAGACAAATATATAAATTAAATCACCAAACTGCCGCTAATATTTTCATGTAACCTGTAATGGCAGTAAAACGAACCGGGTATACAATCATGGTTGATGGACAAACAGCTGATAACACTCTTCACCAGCTTCAGAAACAATGTGAAGCATGTCAGTGGTTGGGGTTGTATAGCGCACTTACAGTATGGAATGAATACGATGAGTTGACAGAGTGGAGGGTTAATACCCCTATCTCACCTACTGTACGTGGTTTCGCGTGGTGGCCATAAATATGGTTCATCATGATTCAGCGCGAGTTTTGGTGCCGTTTCCATCGAACCACTCAAAAAAATTAAACATGTTTAACATGTGGAAGCTCACAGACCTTGCAGATCTTCGCAGAACGTCGTGCGGTCACTCGAGGCAACTCACGGTGCCCCTATCTCACCTGTGTGGTTTGACTCATGGTGAGATGTGATGTTAGACACCGTGACCTGTCGCGATTGCCCGCCGACGTTCCGCTAACGTTCTTCGAAGTTCTGCATGGTCCGCAAGCTTCCCGCGAGGACCGCCAAAAAAATTAAACATGTTTAATTTTTCACGCAGAAAGATGGAAACACACAAAAAAGGAAAGATTTACATGAACCACACGGCTCCGCGAACGGCGCCGTCTTCAGTTTAGCACATCAACCAACTGCCAAATTGTTTGCCACCTGTTCAGTATTAAAAGTGATTGCCAATTTTAAGGCATTAGTCACATTATGAAATAGGCTAATTAAAATTCACTCTATTAGTACTGATATAAAATAGAATAAAATTATTAAACAGGAAATACTTAGCGTACGAACGTTAGGGGAAATGCGCCATAACGTTAAGAGAGAAGTTAAGGTACAACTTAAGAACTACTTAGCGATAAGAAGCTTTCGAGAAACCGAGCCCTGGACTTTACCTGTGAAAAGAATAGTGCGTGTGTGTGTGTGTGTGTGTGTGTGTGTGTGTGTGTGTGTGAAACTAGTGTAAATCTAACGTAATCATTGCTTTTTTACACATAATTGTGTAACTCTCATGACACAGGTCACAGAGTTATGGGGAATTTGTGAACCTTTCAGGCAAACTTTGTAAATATGCATAAATGATTACTACACCTCAGATACTGACTTAATTAACTGGTGTGTCCCTACAGGCTGCAGGCTGGAAGGAAGAGGAGACCTGAAAACCATCACTGCATACACAGGAGGCTCAGTACTGCTGCCCTGCTCCTGCACTGACCTCAACACCACACCTGGGACATTCACATGGGAGAAATACATAACAGAAAAATATGTAGAGATATCTCCTGAGAGTGATCAGTACAAAGACAGATATCAGCTGGTTAATGACCACTCTTCAGGAAATCTCTCTCTGCTCATATCACACCTGACTGTAGAGGATGGAGGAGATTACAGGTGTAGTGTTAAAGAGCGAAAATACAGAGACATCAGACTCATAGCTGATGGTAAATGATTAATTTTTATACACAACGCTACTTCAGTGATAATCTCATGACAGGTTAAAAGTAGTATAAGGTAAAAGTCAGAGTAAAAGTTAAACTGATCTCATTTATATGAAGTATGTGAAGCTGGCTCTAGTGTCTATTGAAGTACATGGAATATTGTTTGTTTGTGTTTATGTCTGTGGTTATGGATTATCTGAATGTCTTCTGAGCTGCTGTAACTTTGATGCCCGGATATATTCACAAAAGATTAAATATTTTTGCAGAAGCCACAAAAAGACAATTAACATCAAGACCAAAAATGAAAACTTCCAAACGAGGTACTACACACCACTGTAACACACAGTTATAGTAGGATAGTGAGTGCAGGCTGACGCATCAGCTTGGAGCAAAACACAGTTCTTAAAAAATTTCACATTTTTGTAGATGTCACACCTACAGAACCAATCCTGGTGGTGAATGACAAAACAAATCCGCACTCGGAAAAACCTGGAAAAGGTAATGATCAATTCACTGCATTTATTTCATTAATGGTTTAATTATTCATGTTTTTGTTGTTGTTGTTGTTCTTCTCAAACTTCTCTTTTAAAATTATATTTACACTCTATTTATGATCCAGACTTTTAGATACAGTACTAAAACTTCATATATAATATACACGGCTGTGTAGTGGTTAGCACTGTCGCCTTGCACCTCCAGGTTCCGGGTTCGATTCCCGGCCAGGCTCGATTCTCGTCTCTGTGCATGGACTTTGCATGTTCTCATGGTTCTTGGTGGGTTTCCTCCGGGTACTCTCCCACAGTCCAAAGACATGCAGGTTAGGCTAATTGGCGTTCCCAAATTTCCTGTAGTGTGTGAGTGTGTGTACTGTATGTGTGTGTGCACTGCGATGGATTGGCATCCTGTCCAGGGTGTACCCTGCCTCGTGCCCTAAGCATCCTGGGATAGGCTCCAGGTCCCTGCGACCCTGAATGCAGAATAAAGCGGTATAGAAGATGAGTGAGTGAGAGTGATTGGGCATAAACAATAGCTGTTTCTTTGAAAAATCTTAAAATTTAATGCATTGATTCACTGTGACATACAGGATGCAATGTTCTCTCATCTCCTATATACAGTGGTGTGAAAAACTATTTGCCCCCCTCCTGATTTCTTATTCTTTTGCATGTTTGTCACACTTAAATGTTTCTGCTCATCAAAACCCGTTAACTATTAGTCAAAGATAACATAATTGAACACAAAATGCAGTTTTTAAATGAAGGTTTACGTTATTAAGGGAGAAAAAAAACTCCAAATCTACAAATCTACATGGCCCTGTGTGAAAAAGTGATTGCCCCCCTTGTTAAAAAACAACTTAACTGTGGTTTATCACACCTGAGTTCAATTTCTGTAGTCACCCCCAGGCCTGATTACTGCCACACCTGTTTCAATCAAGAAATCACTTAAATAGGAGCTACCTGACACAGAGAAGTAGACCAAAAGCACCTCAAAAGCTAGACATCATGCCAAGATCCAAAGAAATTCAGGAACAAATGAGAACAAACGTAATTGAGATCTATCAGTCTGGTAAAGGTTATAAAGCCATTTCTAAAGCTTTGGGACTCCAGCGAACGACAGTGAGAGCCATTATCCACAAATGGCAAAAACATGGAACAGTGGTGAACCTTCCCAGGAGTGGCTGGCCGACCAAAATTGCCCCAAGAGCGCAGAGACAACTCATCCGAGAGGCCACAAAAGACCCCAGGACAACATTTAAAGAACTGCAGGTCTCACTTGCCTCAATTAAGGTCAGTGTTCACGACTCCACCATAAGAAAGAGACTGGGCAAAAACGGCCTGCATGGCAGATTTCCAAGGCAAACCACTTTTAAGCAAAAAGAACATTAAGGCTCGTCTCAATTTTGCTAAAAAACATCTCAATGATTGCCAAGACTTTTGGGAAAATATCTTGTGGACCGACGAGACAAAAGTTGAACTTTTTGGAAGGTGCGTGTCCCGTTACATCTGGCGTAAAAGTAACACAGCATTCCAGAAAAAGAACATCATACCAACAGTAAAATATGGTGGTGGTAGTGTGATGGTCTGGGGTTGTTTTGCTGCTTTAGGACCTGGAAGGCTTCCTGTGATAGATGTAACCATGAATTCTACTGTCTACCAAAAAATCCTGAAGGAGAATGTCCGGCCATCTGTTCGTCAACTGAAGCTGAAGCCATCTTGGGTGCTGCAGCAGGACAATGACCCAAAACACACCAGCAAATCCACCTCTGCATGGCTGAAGAAAAACAAAATGAAGACTTTGGAGTGGCCTAGTCAAAGTCCTGACCTGAATCCTATTGAGATGTTGTGGCATGAACTTAAAAAGGCGGTTCATGCTAGAAAACCCTCAAATAAAGCTGAATTACAACAATTCTGCAAAGATGAGTGGGCCAAAATTCCTCCAGAGCGCTGTAAAAGACTCGTTGCAAGTTATCGCAAACGCTTGATTGCAGTTATTGCTGCTAAGGGTGGCCCAACCAGTTATTAGGTTAGGGGGCAATTACTGTACTTTTTCACACAGGGCCATGTAGGTTTGGATTTTTTTTCTCTCTAAACAATAAAACCCCTCATTTAAAAACCGCATTTTGTGTTTACTTGTGTTATCTTTGACTAATAGTTAAATGTGTTTGATGATCAGAAACATTTTGTGTGACAAACATGCAAAAGAATAAGAAGTCAGAAGGGGGGCAAATAGTTTTTCACACAACTGTAATTACTTCTGTTAAAGTAATTTTCTAATCTATAATTTTCCAATCTAATACTGATATTAATAAAAACTCTCTAGGGTCTCTTCCCTTTGTCCCCTTCGCTGTGGTGACTGTGATCTTTCTGCACATCACTGTAGCTGTGGTCTATTGGAGAACCAGAAGGAAAGGTACACACTCTTTCATACATTCAAACTCTTCCCATCGAACTATAAGGGTTTTCATTCGTTTTTACCTAGTAACACATTTTTCTATGCACACACTCGTGCACACATTCTCACACACTCGTGCACACACACACACACACACACACACACACACACACACACACACACACACACACACACACACACACACACGGAGATAAAAGCTGATAAGGTCATGATCACAAGAATCTGCTTTACTATTTCTTGTGTACAAAACAATATCAATTAATTTATCCAGAAAAAATTAATGTCTTAATCAGTTTTTTAAATATTATAAATTTTTCAAAAATAGTCCAAAACTATCCACACCTAACTTCCGTAACAGTATAACAAATTTATTTTTAAACTTATTAAAAATGAAATTGTTTAATAGTTCATTCAATTTAAAACTTAAGTGTTTTGACTTCCATTAACTCAAATAAAATAGTTGAAGTCAGTACAGGAAAATCTGTACTATAATACTAGTCAACATTTAGTCTATCATGCCATGTCAGATTATTTAATGTTTTACATGAAATACTACAATTAATAGTGGATTTAAAGTTGAAAACGAGTGCGTGCCACCATTTTAAAACAGTAATGAAAGGAGCCGTTGCAATGCATTCTTTGTTTAGCAGGTTTACACTGCAGTATAGGATTTCAAATTTTCATGTACTGTATACAGTATTTATTTTTGTGTAAGGGCAGAAAACTGTTCTGTTGTATATTTTTGCAGGTTATACATATTGTATGACTTTCTTTTAAAGCTAATGGCAAGATGTTCATGCATGAGGATGGAATTTGATTAAAATGTTGAATTTCTATTGCAAAGTAAAACATTTGCTTTTGCATTTGGAGTTGAAAAGTTTTTATATCTAATGTTTAAGGTATGAATTTGAGTGGTAGGTGTCTCGCCTGCTATGCGAAAGGCCCGGGTTCGATTCCCAGCCAGTGCCCGAATCTTAGCCACTGGATGCAGTACCGATCCGAAGCCTGGATAAAATGGGAGGGTTGGACTCTGGACTCCCAGACAGATGTTCCCCATTCACCAGCTTTGCCCTTAAGGAGAGTCAGGACGAATGCCACCCTTGTCTCTTCTGCTGCGAACGTGCGTGGCTGGAGGGTGAACACTACTGCACATTGTGTCAGGAAGGCTCGACAGGAGTTGGGATCCCCATGGGAGGTGGGTTGTTGCAGCGGGGTTCCTGCTCATGACGTGATAAGAGGTGGGCCGAGCCTGCTTGGCCGCTCTCTCGCTGGAGTTCCTGAAGGCGAGCAGTAAGGTCTGCCACTTGGTTTGCGAGGAAGTCGACCTCTCTCGTGGTGCTGGTCAACCAGGTCTCATGCTGGCCTAGGAACACCCCCTGATGGGCTACCACTGATCTGATAGGGTCTGGACCTACTGTGTCCATACTGGTCAGATCATTCTGTCAGGGAATCAGAACGGACACAAATGCAGGTCTCCTTCAAGGTCTTTTATTTGTTGACGGGAAGCCTTGGTTCAGACAAAAAATAAATAAATTAAAGAACAAAAACAAAACAAAATAGAAACAAACTGAACTGTTCTCTTTTGAGCAAAAACACAGGAGCCCCAGCGTCAAAAAACAAACAAAACAAAAACCACTCCGAAGAGGGGAAAAAGGTCTTGACTAAGTGACGTGGCTGTAGTTCCTTCAGCAGACAGCAGAGGGCGACAGGGCCAAAGTCGGCTGAACTGCACGGCCGCGAAGAAGAGCAAGAGCAGGCCGATCTCAGGACGGGAAACTGCAGAGCAGTGCAAACTGAGAAAACAGGACCCGGCCTGAATGAAAGAGAAAAGAAACAAACCCCGAGACAGGGGGAAAAATAGGGTGGGAAAAAAACTGGGGGATACTGACTTGGAGCCAAAAATAGGGAACAACATATACCGAGCTGGACAGGACACAAAACGGGCAGACGGCTGGAAACATGGAACAACGATCTGACACAGAAGAACAGACAGGAGTGAATAAATAGGGTGGATGATTACAATGAAAATGAGGGGAACAGGTGAGTGAAATTATCTTGATAGAGTAGTAACGAGGAAGTGGGAGGGATGGTGGTGATGTCACAGAGACACAGACACATGGCGAGGGATCAAAACAAATGCCATGTGCTTGAATAGACATGTAAACAACACGGAATACAAGGGGGAAGAAAACCAAAAAGCAAATAATTTTAGAGATCAGACCAGGGTTTGACAGTCCCCCCCCAGGGAGGGGCTCACCTCGTCGTCGACGGAGGTCCTCGACCAGTGCCCGATCCAGAACATCCCGGGCCGGAATCCAACTCCTCTCCTCTGGACCATAGCCCTCCCAGTCCACTAAGTACTAAAAACCCTGACCTCTGCGACAGACGTCCAGCAACCTCCTAACAGTGTATACTGGGGAGCCATCCACTAGACAGGGGGGAGGGGGGGTCGGGGCAGAAAGAACAAGAGGGGATGAATACACAGGTTTAACCTTAGAAACATGAAATACTGGGTTTACCCAACCAAGCGTGGAAGGAAGCTTGAGCCGAATCGCCACTGGGTTCAAGACCTTTGTGATCTGGTACGGGCCAATGAACTTGGGAGCCAACTTGCGGGAGGTTACCTTGAGAGGCAAGTCCTTGGTAGAAAGCCATACTCTTTGGCCACAGACATAGTTAGGGTCAGGAGTCTGGTGGCAATCGGCCGCGGTGTTTGGTCCGTCTACTAGCCCAGGCCAAGGCCTTCTTAGCTTTTCTCCAAGTGCGCCAGCAAACGTTGAACGAAAGCCAAGGCAGACGGGACCGCCGCTTCGGGTTCCTGTGAAGGGAACAAAGGGGGTTGATAGCCAACAGAACACTGAAATGGTGACATACCTGTGGCAGAAACTGGTAGAGTATTATGGGCATACTCTACCCAGGACAGCTGTTGACACCAGGAAGTTGGATTATGGGATGCCAGGCAGCGGAGAGCACGTTCCAAATCCTGGTTAGCCCGCTCAGACTCCCCATTGGTCTGGGAATGGAATCCAGATGACAGACTCATTGAGGCCCCGATCTGTCGGCAAATTTCCCTCCAAAATCTAGAGACAAACTGTGGGCCCCTATCGGAGACCACGTCAACCTGAAGACCATGAATCCGGTCTTCCATGAATCGTGAATACGTGGTCAACCACCACCTGAGCAGTCTCTTTGGCAGAGGGGAGCTTGGGGAGAGGGAAGAAGTGGGCAGCTTTGGAGAAGCAGTCCACCACCGTGAGAATGACGGTATTGCCCCTCGACTCGGGAAGGCCAGTGACAAAATCGAGCGCTAGGTGTGACCACGGGCGGGCGGGATGGGTAATGGCCGAAGCAGACCAACGGGAGGCGAGGATGATCTCTTGTTCTGGGTGCAAACTGAGCAAGCTGCCACAAACTGCCTGACATCCTTGGCCATGGAGGGCCACCAGAATCGCTGACGGATGGAGGCCAGCGATCTCCGAACTCCTGAGTGACAAACTAGTCTGGATGAGTGACCCCACTGGATAACCTTAGAGCGCAGTATCAAGGGGACATACAGTTTGCCCACTGGAACCCCTCTGGGTATGCGGCACTTACACAGAGCCTCCTGAACCTCCCTCTCGACATCCCATACGAGTGTGGCCACCACCATGCCTTTGGGCAGGATGGTGTCAGTAGAGGCCTCCCGCTCGGGGTTCTCAAACTGACCCAGGCCTGTAGGAGAGGGTAAAGTTAAATCGGCTAAAGAAAAGGGACCAGCGGGCCTGTCTAGAATTTAAACTCCTAGCCAAATTGATGTATTCTAGATTTTTGTGGTCGGTCCAGACCACGAATGGTTGAACTGCGCCCTCCAGCCAGTGACGCCACTCACCCAAAGCCAGTCTGACTGCCAACAGCTCCCGATTACCTATGTCGTAGTTCCACTCAGTGGGGCTCAGGCGGTGGGAGAAGAAGGCGCATGGATGCACCTTCCCATCCCGAACAGAGCGTTGTGACAGGACCGCACCTACACTAACATCGGAAGCGTCTACCTCAACAATAAACTGTCGTTCAGGATCTGGAGTAGACAAGACAGGAGCAGAGACAAACCGGGACTTTAATTTATCAAAGGCCTCCTGGCCCTCATTACCCCATTTGAACAGTACCTTTGGAGAGGTGAGCGCTGTTAAGGGTGCAGCCATCTGACTGAAGTTCCGAATAAAGCGCCGATAAAAGTTGGCCAACCCCAGGAACCGCTGCAGCGCCTTCCGAGAGTCAGGAGTGGGCCACTCCGCTAACGCCCTTATTTTAGCATGACGAGGGATCAAAACAAATGCCTGTATCGGGCACTTCAACAGTGAGTTCCGCGCCAGAAAAAGTCAAAGACGTGTAGCCTGCTCATTAAATCGCAACCTAACAGATTAAAAGGAAAATCAGGCATACAGACAAAACAGTGAGAGAAATGAATTCCCTTATCTAAACGTAACAGAGGAGTGAAATAATTTTGTTGAGCAACCCCTTAAATTCCCACAGTGCCGATCCTTTTATTCGAGAGCGGTCCCTCATAATCACGACCCAAAGACGACGAATACGGAACCATCTATAACAATTCAATGAAGGGCAACTCATTAACCTGAGGTGACTCCAAAGTACAAAGTAACATCGCGGGGCTGGAACTCTGCGGGCATCCCTATGCATCATACGTATACTCCCACCTGCATCCCTGAGAAGGGATTGGGTCTATATTGTTGTTGTCGTTGTTGTTTTTGTTGTTGCACTCTCTGCGGCAGCTGCTGGGAAGGATTAGGACACCTCATTAGAATCATGCCACTGACCATCATTCAATTGGTTATACACATTTTGTCCACCATATCCCTCATCTCGGGCCCTAGTGCGACATTCACGAACCCAATGACCTTCTTTATTACAATAATAACAATGTCCAGATCTACAGAGTGCGCTCTCACCCTGCAGACCTCGTCTATCTCTTCCACGGCCTCCTCGGCCTCCTCTACCTCCCCTTTTTCCACCTCAAAAATTATCGGTCATTGGAAATGATTGGGTAAGACTACAATTGGTGTATAAAGCAGAGTTCCATCACGTTTCCACACTCCTTTCTCACACCTAAACATGAAGCTGCCGTTGAGCAGACACACACACACACTTATGCCCCTTTTTGGCATCCATGGCAACCTGCACAGGAATCAACAACAATTTTTACCACACTTGCTGAAAAACAAAACTGCAACATTGTCAACATTCATGCAACATTCTTGCAGCTCTGATACTGTATGTACAGGTTTTTGATGCCTTTCTCACAGTTTAGTTTGTGGCATCATAATGGCCAGGAGATATACTGCACATGAAGCTGTGGAATTATATTTAACATCGACAGTGATCAGGAGGAACTAGGCAGGGGTGCGTTTCCCAAAAGCATCGTTAGCCAACTATGGTCACAAGTTCTGTCGTTACCAACATAGTTCAACAACTAGGTGTTTCCCGAAACCATAGTTCAAACGAACATTCGCAAACAGCGTCGCAAACTTACGTGGTTGAAACTACAGCCTTCGACCTGTGGTTAGAAGCATAGTTCCTTGCCGCGGCTGGGTGTGTTCTATTCACAGTTAACGACCCTACACCCTATTAGTTTCTAAAAAAAATTCCCAACCACGTTGAGCGATTTGGAAAACTTAATGTTTTATTGCTCAGATATTAGGTTATTAATTTTTCGGTTATTTTTATTACAAATTCACTTTAAGCGATATAACAGCAGTACCATCGCAATTATTCTCCCTTCGAAGTGCCCTACAGAAGCATTATTTATGCCGGTTGGAACACAGCCTTGGTTTTGTTTGTGCGAAGAAAAAGTGAGTTTTTAACTGAGTATCTTTAAACATACCCAAAGAGAAATGTCTCATAACAATATTTGTAGTATTATGTTAGAGGTTTTCACTTATAATGAATGTTATCTGAATGTTATACAGTGCACAAAGTGTTAAGCACTAAGAAATTGTAAAATGTATGCACTACCATAGTGTAAGCCTATTTAAAATATTACTCAATATATGTAAGCCTATTTAAAATATTACTCAATATATATTCAATGAATGTACCCAAATAAATCAACAAACTGGAGTTTGGGCACTGGCTGGGAATCGAACCCGGGCCGTCCACACGGTAAGCAGCACAGCTACCGCTGAGCCACAAGTTGGTCACACTTGCAAAGTCCCTCCACTTGTTTCTGACTTCCTCTGGGCTTCTCTCATACCCATTCCCAGAAGCATACATTTTTTGTGCGATTGCATTCCAATTTTTTGTCCGAATTTGTAACTGCAAGCTCTTTTTTTTTTTTTTTTTTTTAGTAAATTGTGGTTTTCGTGTAATTTTTTTCACGTCAACTCTCATTAAACCATGGCTGTATGTAAAGGGACTTATATAGGAAATAATATTGAGCAAAATGGGTAACAGGTGTTCACAACACAATCCCAGCGTTTTCAAAACCCATCATTTTTTTTATTTTAATTGTACTGATGTATCAATACCAAATAAAAAATGAGTTCAAATGAAATATTGAAAAATGAAAAATGTTGCGTTTGTGACATTATTACACCACTTCTACGTTACGTCACTGCGAAAGCGCATTGAATGCGAGCCGAAGAGAGAGAGAGAAAAAATAAACACACTATACAGTAGGGGGCGATATGTGCCTATTGCACTACTCCGCCATTGTATCGAAGAAGAAGAAGAACGACGGTTCAAACCAACAAAGTTCTAACCATGGAAGTGCGACACAGGTACTATGGTTTTGGGAAACACTTGTGACTAGTTAGTTATTTTCTTCAACGTTGCATCGTACTATGGTGGTTAAGCAAAGAGCTACATAGTTGTACGGGAAACGCACCCCAGGTTGACAGTGCGGAGTGTTTAGAGGCTGAGGATAACACAGAGTATAACCAGAGGAGTAAGCCTCTGACACTGATGAGGAAAAAGACCCAGCTGAGGTTGTGGTCTTCTTACTGTCCAAAAAAATTACATCGAGTGAATGACATCGAGTCCTGTTTTCAACTTTTTTTTACGGACTCCATTGTTGTCATGAACATGACAAACCTAAAGGGTAGAAGAGTTTAGGGAAACACCCAGAAAGAGGTAAACCCGGTGAATATTGAAGTCTTTGTGGGTGTGTTGATTTTGTGTGGTGTCTACATATCCCGCAAAGCATATGAGGTGTGAACACAATTGTGAGCAATTTTTCACGCTACAGTGTCTGTTCAGACCTTCCATATCCTGTCATGTGTGATTTGCTTTGTTGACCACCACACAAGTACTGTACAGACCAAAGTTAACGAGACAGGCTGAGAAGTTTAGCAGAAGTGGTTGGAGCACCTGTCTCTCATTTACAAACCAGGTCCTGACATCACTGTTGATGAGCAAGTCATCGGTTTTAGGAGATGGTGCCATTTAAACAGTATATACCAAACAAACAATCTTAGTGTAGTATGAAAAATATGGGCAGCATGTGATGTGAAGACATGTTATGCATGGAACATGCAAGTTTACACAGGCAAATCGGCTGATCAGTGTTCCTGAAAAAAATCTTGGGCACTGTGCGGGAGTCTTAGGAATAAAAGCAGGGCTACTTTTAAATATGGCGCTTTTTCACTACATAGTACGGCACGACACGGTTCAGTTCAGCTCACTTTTGGGGGGTTTTCCACTGGGAACAGTACCTGGTACCTGGTCCTTTTTTTAGTACCACCTCAGCCGAGGTTCCAAGCGCGCCGAACCATTACCAAAACGTGATGTGTAAACTCTGCTGGTCACTGATTGGCCGGAGAAAATCATCATTACTGCGTCAGTGAGCTTGCGACACGAGACACAACAGAACTGCTATATTTAGAACAGCCAGCAAAGGATCGAACGCACCTTTTTATATTAACGAAAAAATTTTCTTTGGCTACCATCAGCCTCTTTTGAAACAAACTCCTTCGTCTTGCTGTTAAAATCATCCACATGCCGAGAATGAAGAACACCATTCCATCGATATGTTCCATTGTTGTGTGTTTGTTTGTGGCGTGTTTACGATCATGTCACGGCAGTAGAGGCACCACAACTAAAACGACACGTGAATAATCCAGCCCACTCTAAAGCGTTACTAAACTGCAGTGGAAGCGCAAACCGAGCCGAACTGAGCCGAACCAAAATAAGCTGTACTGAACCATGCTGTGCCGTACTATGCAGTGGAAAAGCGCCAATAGTAAATATGTTTATACAGTGTATGGGTCAAGCATTATATTTGTAATATAGTTAATTTTTCCCTGTGTACATTTGGGCTTTTGTTTTAAATAAATAAATAATATCTGATAATTTTAATCGGAAACACAAAAGTTGTTATTTTATACCACAATTTTAAAAATTGTACGAAACTTTTTTTTTAAGTGACTTTGGTCACTTAAATGATATGATAAATAGTGAAATAGGTTTCATCTTAGTATTTGTTACAGTCAAAATATTATATAATGCTTTTATCCCCTAAAACAATGAGTGGTTTGAGCTCAGGTAAATGAGGCCTGTAGGACATAAACAGCAAATACAAGTTCAAAACTTGTAATGTTCACAAGCGCTCAAGTTGATAAAAAGATCTAATACAACACTGGGTGATAATATTTGCATTATTGTGGATTTATAATGAAATAAAATGATCCAGTCAAAAGTGCCCAGGAACATTATGAGTGGGAGCCACAAACAGACAGAACATGAGGGTTAACGAAGCCCCCCAAAATTCCAGTCACAATTATGTTACATGGTAATAGACAGGCTCACGTGGCCCGTTGTGACTGAGGTGTAAAGTTGTTCAACCAATTTAATCACATCATGTGAATGTTGCCTAACGTTCAGAACACACATAAAGAGAAGTGTTGCAGTATTGCATAGATGTCTTTGACAGTAATGTTCCACACACCACTAAAGTGCTGTCATTCCTATTGATATAAAGAAATATGAAATTTAAATTAATATTAAGTTACTAACGATGTGAATGGTTGTTGACCTGTTAACAGAAAAGGAGGAAGCAATAATTCAGAGACATACTGTAGTAGTGTATTAGGCTATAACATGAATTGGATTGATAAGGGGAAGTATTGGAAGCTATTGTAAGCATATTTTAATTACATATATTTGTGCATGCAGTAATATTACAGAAAACTATTAATTTTATCTTATGGATGTAAGATGAAGTGAGCAGAGTTGAGCCAAGGACAATGTGATGTCATAGTATCAAAGACACCATGTGACGTTCAGAATACAGTATGTACCCAACAAACCTTAGACTGGCAGCCATCTTAGAGATTTCATAGTAACCCTAGAAACGACACCAGATCAGCAGATATGACATAGCCCCAGACATGGGGTGATCTTAACTGTGATGTAACAGGCATTGGCTACTTAACTGTGATGTAACAGGTATTGGATACACAAGCAACCTGTCAAATTAAATAACCAAAAACACACACACACAGTGATCTGAATAATAAGTTTAATAAAGTAATAGACACAAAATAGTATGTGTATCTACATAGTGAATATTATACAATACAAAGTATTAGGCCCAACATAAAAAAGTATAAAAAATACACAGGGCCTGGGTAAGCATCAGAAGCAAAATAAAATGCATAAGAAGTCAATTAGCAAAACCTCCTGTGAGGAAAGACAACACTAATTTAAAAATCAGTGAAAGGAAATAGAAACAGAAACGCCGCGATTTGGATTTGGCACAAGTGCAGAAGCAAAATCTGTTTGGGTACCAACAGACACTTTAACATCGGTCTGGGTGCCAACACTTACGTGACAAACAGGTCTTAAGACCAGTGGAGCTGGCGTTGTAGATTCAGGCCGTACAGGCCTAAAAGAAAATGGATAAGGGCTATCCGCACGTGGCCTCTTAGAAGGACCCGGTTTGGGATCAACATCCTTGGAAAAAGTGAGACCTGTCTCCTCTAGGAACTGCAGTAACGAAGCAGATGGCTCGGGCTCATCCTCAGTAAAACTCACCGAGGCCCGGTCCATGACAGGTTCAGTAGGAGTATAGTCAGTAGGACTGTGAGCCGGACTGCTCTGGCTGTCCGAGTCGTCCAAAGCGACGTGGTGATCATTCGTGCAGACGCGATTAGCTATAAGAATAAAAATAGAGGATAAAAATAGGTAAATACAATGAAAATCACAAACTTAGACAAATAATTAAAATAATATGTAGAAGATGCTTACCCATGGCCTGTCTCTTGAAAACTGTAGAGTAAAGCGGAAGCACCAAGAATTTATAGCAGACATAAGCGCCACCCCAATATTTTTTAAGTTGAACAACAAAAGTGAAAAGATAATGGAAACTAATTTGAAAGGAAAATAAGTTATATTGGAAGCAAAATTTGGTGAAAGATGGAGTCAGATAACGAGGTATATGACGTATAATGAAAATGTAATTTTATTGGTTGAAAAATTTGATAAGGAACCAGAAAAAAATAATGAGCAAATGAGGGGGCCAGATGAGCGTCCCGCCCCCTGTAAAACTGTATAAAAGAAGGCACCGATGTCACAGTAGATCAGTCTGTTCTTGGTGATGCTCTGATTCACATCTTAGGCATTGTCAGGACTGGCTCACTTTGTTTTATTGTTGCAATAAAACTTATCCTTACTTCATCTAGATCTACACGGAATCCAGAGTCTTTCTTTAATTTCTTTAATTTCTTTTATTAAAATTACAGTATTTGTTTAATGTTTTAAATTAGGGCAACTTCGGTGTGGGGAGAATAAAAAATCCACCACATTTCTTGGTGACCCCGACGTGATTGCCTTCGTGGAGGGCCCCTCCGGGGACCTGGGACTTCGCGGGCTGACAGACCATCAACTTATGCCGGCATAAAAAAGGTAAGCAGAAAACCTGTTTGATCAAATTTCTGCATTAGAAGTTCATGGTCTGTTAGTGTGCGTGCTTCCAGCTGGAGAGGTAACTCCTAGGGTATATTGAACACAATTATTTTAAAAGTTGCCAAAATTGATAAATTGAATTGACAAATTAATTGATATATTTAAATCAATTGCTGCGTTTTTGCTGATATATAAAAGACTGGATGAAGTAACGAAACATTAGGAGATCTCCATTTTGTTTTATTTTTTGTGTGTGATTTTATGTTGTGTATTTTCTTTATTATTTTATAAGTTGTGTGATATCTGAGGTAACGCCACTGTGTTTGGGCTAGAGCCCGTATATGAGGAATCGCCAACAAGTGGGGCTGGACCCAGATGGTAAAAAATTCCTGCAAATCACTAAATAGGGAACTTTAATCGTTACCCAGACGTGGCAGGTGATAAAAGTCCTGTAGCAAGACGCTGAGTATAGAACTCACTGATTTGTGAGCTGGTACCAAGACGCGGAACTGGGCAGGTTCTTTTCAAGTGTTTTTCAGATTTTTAAGTATTTATTGTGAAAAAGTCCTGTAGGTGGTTGTGCTGTAATCTCGAGTCCTAGGGCTAGAACCCACTCGTGTGAGGTATCGCTAGGAGCAGTACTGCAATCGAGTTTCCTAGGGCTAGAACCCATGTGTATGAGGTATCGCTAGGGAACATAAGGTGATTGCTGGTTGAAAATTCCTACAGGTGGTATTGAAGTTTTCTGGGCCCAGGTTGTGTGATAAATTGTTTTATTGTTAAAAATTGTTCTGAGTACTCTAAATTTTTAATTGTTGTAGAAGCGCTTGTGTTGTTTGTTGTTTCTATGTCTGGTATGTGTGTCTTTTAAATGTTTGTGTATGTTATATTAATGTGTAAAGTCTTTTGTTGAATTTATGTGTTTGTGTAAAATATAAAGAATAGATTATAATTTATACAGCATTAGTGTTACTAGGCATAGACCTTACTGTGACATAGGTCTTGTCTGTGACATAAACTGTGACACGCTGCTAGACGTAGAGCTTACTGTGACATAGGTCTTGTCTGTGATGTAAGCGGTGATGTGCTATTGGACATCACTGTGAACACACTGTGACATAAGCTTCCTTTGTGACACAAGCTTCCCCTGTGACACGAAAGTGGTACGGGTGCTGAATGTGCCAGCATAGTAGTATTATTAAATAATAATTTCTTTAGATTAGTTATTGAAGCTTAAGTTTAAAGTAAGATACAAAAGGTACCCTTTACGTTTTTGTGTAGTCGACGACACAATATTATTAACAGTAAACATAGTGCTTAAAATAATAAATGCACCTAGGTTGAATATAAAATAAAATACTAAATATAAAAATAGAGGAGATCAGATGATAAGTGGAGTTAGAGTAATTAACTGGGACGAGCAGATAAGTGAAGAAAGAGTTTTAAATAAGTGTGAACGGGAGTTTAGAATTTCAGAGTCAGATCAGAGTGAAACAACTAAATGGTTGTTGAATAATCCAGGAAAGGATCTACTTTTAGTGAAAGAGTGTGATAAGGGAGAGTGGACACTTAGGCTTTCGTTAATACCTGACGTATTGGAGCTTAACTGTGACACACACACCTTAATTCTTACATCATATTTTAGAATGAAGATATGAGTCATTTCCTTGGATTAGTTCCTAAAGAGATTCGTTTAAAAGTAATAAATAGCACATTTGAATTTGGAGGATTAGGTGGACCTCCACGTTTAACTCCGCTCATTTCGCTACTGCAAACATACCCAGATTTTGATATATTATATTTAGAAGAAGACGCAGAAGGCCGAAAAGCAAAAAGATACAGATTAACAGGAGCACAGACAGGTCCGGTAGTGCTGAGTCGTATGTGGATGGTTGACAACAATAGCGAATTTATGATAATACCTTTTGGACCAGACGGGAGAATAATTTTTCAGACCCTTGACAAAATCGTTACTCCTCTGATACTGACACCAGTGGAAAATTAATGTTTAACAAATATAAAGAGAAAAGACAGTTGTTGAAAATCGGCAGTGGTCATAAAGTACACAGCAAAAGAACCTTAGTTAAAAAGAGAGAGAAGAAACACAAGAATTCACATTATAAGTCAGGACAGAAGTGTGTGATGGGAAAGTTATTCTGCCGTAAAGGTGCGTGGCCAAAGCCAGCGACACCTGTAGATGCAATTATAGCTAAACATAAAGAAGATGAAAAGTACATCAGAAAGTGTATGATAAAATGGCATGACAGGACATCAGGAGATTTGCAATGGCCTAAAGAAGGAACCTTTAATGAAGAATGTTGTAAGGAAGTAAAAGAAATGCTCAGACACACCACTAAGGATAAGGGTAGCAAGGGAAGAGTCAAATTAGGACAAAAATTAGAAATTGTACAATGGTTCGAAAATGAAGGAAAGGAGCAGGAAAGACAGAAACAAGTTGAAGAAGGAAAAAAGGATCAGAAGTCAGAAAAAAGTGAAGACAGGAAAGAAAAAGTTCAGAAAGGAAGGAAAGAAAAAGCAAACTTAGAATTAGAGAGACCACCACCATACACTGAGGAACACATGCAACAGAGGGATGGAGGAATGTACCCACAACTGAAGCTGCAGGAACAAGACAAAGGAGCATGGGGATTTGAAGGACGAGTGACGGGACAAATTAAAGTGACGTCATGTGACTCTGAGTGGATGGATGGACAACTTGAAGAAACAGAACAAGAATCAATGACTCACAGACAAAGTGATGGCGACGAAAGGGAATGGAACAGAGAAAGAAAAACAGAATCACATGAGTCAAGAGAAACTAAAGAACTGCAAGGTAGAGGAAGAGAAATGAAAAGACTGAAAGAACAAAATGTGAAATTCCTGTCAGAAATACAGGGACTCAGAAATGAACAACAAGTCACGTCCAAAAGAAGGATGATGGAAAGCAACAAAAGGAAGCAGTCCCGGGAGAGATGGGAAGGAAAGAACATGCAAAGAGGAAACAGCATAAAGTCATATCCTGAACAATCATACACATCCCTTCATGAGTCTGACAGGGATGAAGCAGAAACTGAAGAAGAGGTAATCGAGATAGATCGACAAGAACCAGTGAAAAGAAAAGTTAAAGGGCACCTGATCATTGAATCTGAAAAAGAAGCAAGAAAGAGAACAGAAAGAAAAGAACAGACAAGCACACCACAACGCGATGATCAATACAGAAGAAGACATCAATGGGAAGATGCCAGTACACAGGCAGAGGATGATGACAGTGAAGCCCTTGATGAAGCAATCAGTCAAATAGAGAATCGAATTGACAGACGCATAAAAAACTCAGAAAAGAAAATGAAAAAAGCGGCAAAAGAGTTGTCTGCATCAAAGATGCCATCAAGCTGGAAGGTCCTCTCATCTTGGCCTGATGAAGGAGGAAATAAAAAACACACCAGTTTTGATGAACAACACATGCTGCATGATGAAGAAGAAAATGAAAGATACACTAGTTTTAATGAACATGTACCAGACCTAGAAGACCACAATGAAGGTAGACAATTCCCACTTGTTGTTAAAGGAAGTAGGTACCAATATGTGCCATGGTCATTCATGGATATGACAGGCCTGGCAAATCAACTACCAGACTTGTGCAATGGAGCACAAAGATGGATAACTCAGTTTGAAGAAAAAACCACTGGACACCTCCTAGCACTGGGAGATGTAAAAGCTATTCTAGCACAAACAATTGGGAAAGTGAAAACCACAGAAATTCTGGATGAAGCTAACCTGCATACATTAACAGGACAGAACAGAGGAGACACCTTAGCATTTGGGCCTCTCAGAAACAGGATATGGGATGCCCTGCGAAAAGCCTATCCCACCAAAATGGATCCAGGAAAACTGGAATCAGTAGCAATGAAAGAAGATGACAATGTTGTAAAATTCATCAATGACTTCCAGACAAAATGGAGAGAGGAAACTGGAGGCTCCTGGGACCAAACAGATACCAGTAAGAGCCTGTTCCGAATGATGCTGAAAAAGTGCATGCCTCAGGAAGTCCAAACAGCCCTTGAAGGGGTAGTGGGACTGAACACATTGCCATGGGAAACATTTCAAGCACACATTGTACACTATGTGGACCAACATCGAAAGAAGAAGAGGGAAGCTAAAGAGACTGCTGAGTCAATCGCAACCCAGTTACACAAAATACAACTGGGGGAATTCACAGCTGCAAAGAGAAAGGAAAAAGAGAAAGTTAAAGGTCAAGTCCAAGCAGCAGTAATGGTGCCTGAAAATCCGACAACACCGCCTCCTGCTGGACCAGTGCAGCAAATACCACAACCAGCAGCAGCCAATGCCCCTCCAACGTATGTGCACCCTGGAAACCAACAAGGACAAAATCCACCCATGAGGTGGCAAGGACAGGGCCCCAGGCCTTATGGAGGCAGGGGACAAAGGGGACCATTCCAACAGCAACCAAGGAGACAGCCATTCAGAATGAATGCCCCAGGGCAAATGGGCCCAAATACTCAGGACATGCAGTGTTGGCAGTGTGGAGGAGCAGGACACATTAGAAGAAATTGTCCACAAATGTCATGGGCTCAAAATGGACCCCAACCTCAGGGGCCATATGGAGCAGCACAAGCACCTCGAGGGAATATGGGACCTCCTGGCCCCAGACAACCTCCTGGACCATGGACACAAGGACAGCCCCAGAATCAGTGGGCAGGTCCCTGGATGGGACCACAGAATTGGAATTGACGAGGCCCAGAGGAGCCAGAGGGGGAGCAGATGCAGTACGTCTCAACACTGCATCCACAACAAGAACCAACTGTAATGGTGTCTATAAATAATTCACAACCAATTCCATTTATGATTGACACAGGTGCTACATACTCATGTATAGGACGTGAAGGCTCACAGCTCCCTCTCTCAAGCAATACGATAAAAACCACAGGCTTCTCGGGACATTCACAGATATTGCATTTTACAGAGCCCCAAATAATAACATTAGAAGACACCACTATAACAGCACCTTTACTATTCTCGCCTATTACTCCAGTCAATTTACTGGGAAGAGATTTGTTGTGCAAACTTAAAGCAAAAATTCAATGTAACACTAAAGGACTGTATGTAACAATGGGACAGTTCTTACAGATTGCTAAAAAACCTGACAACAAACAAGATACAGTATACTGGCTATTGTGTTCTGGTAAAGGAGCTCAACAAGCACAGAATCTATGGGAAGAATGGATTATGCAACGACGACCAGATTGCAAAAGAGTAACCTTACCACTACACTGTACTATGTACTATGACCAAGGAAATCAAGATGAAGAATATGCACAATTGTGGTCAGATGTGATTGAAAACACAGTCACTGATGTGGCACTAGGAGATATAATTGTAGGTGCTCCAGGAGCAGCCATTACTGTACACCTGACTGAACGAATGGAACATTGGCATCAAGTACCTAACACAGCACCTCACATTTCCTTATTAGTGGGGGAAAATGCACAATCCAAAGAATTAGGACGGATGGTCAAACAAGCAGCTGAAGTAACTGATTGGGAACAAACCTCTGACCCTTCTGTACATATTTCACATGATCAGAGATTTTTGAAAATAACATTTTCAGGAACAGATAGAATGAGGGCAACACACACAGAGATAGATGGGAACATGACGTTGTCAACACACCCTCAGAGGGGGATGTGTAACATGCCGTTGTCATCGCACACACAAATGCCAGTTAAGATGTTAGGGCAGATAGATGAAAAAGAATTAGCATTAGAGGAAGAAACACTTAAAACAATCCCAGAAAAACTATGGACAAGACACTCCACAGATGTAGGATTAGTTAAGTCTGGAGGACAAGCCTTAGTAAAAATAAGACCAAATGCAAAATTGCCTTATCAAAGACAATATCCACTGACACCCCAAGCTATAGCGGGAATTAAACCTACTATAGATGGGTTATTAGAAGCTGGAGTATTAATACCCACTAAGAGTCCTTGTAATACTCCTATATTTCCTGTCAGGAAGCCCAACTCAGATAAATGGAGACTCGTGCACGATTTACGAGCCATAAACCAAATTGTAGAAGCAGAATTGCCTATAGTGCCTGATCCACACACCCTACTGTCTAATATACCAGAAGACACTCAGTGGTACACTGTCATAGATTTATGTTCAGCATTTTTTAGTATTCCACTACATCCAGAATCACAACACTTGTTTGCCTTTACATACGAGGGACAGCAGCTGTCTTACAGTCGCTTACCGCAGGGATACTGCGAAAGCCCATCAATATTTAACCGAGTACTAACACAAGATCTAGCCTCAATAAATATTAAAAGTACTTTGATCCAATACTGTGATGATTTGCTGATTTGTAGTCCAACTAGAGAACAATGTGAAGCAGATTCATTAAGAGTTTTGACAGTACTAGCAGAAAATGGACATAAAGTTAGTAGAGAAAAGTTACAATTCTGTAGACAAGAAGTAGAGTATCTAGGCAGAGTGTTGAAAGGAACATCTAAGCACATATCTCCAGAACATATAGAAGCAATAGCAAAAGCCCCTAAACCACGAACTGTAAAAGAGATGCTATCCTTTCTAGGCATGGTAGGATTTAGCAGAGACTGGATATGCGACTTTGCATTAAAAACAGCACCCTTAAGAGCACTAATCAAAGCAGCTGGACAGACCAAAAATAGTGCAGTGTTAGAATGGACACCTGAAGCACTAGAAGCTTTTGAACAGCTAAAAAGAGAACTCTGTACAGCCCCAGCACTTGCTAGTCCAGAGTACAACAAACCATTCCACCTGTATGTCTCAGAGCGAGGCGGATTTGCCACAGGGGTTCTGACCCAACAACAAGGTCCTAGCAAACAACCAATTGCATATTATAGTACAGCGCTTGATAATATTGAAAAAGGCATGCCTCCCTGTTACAGAGGAGTGGCAGCCGCAGCATTTGCTTATGAGAAAGCAACCTCAATTACTATGGGACATCCAGTAACGCTGTACACCACCCACGCATTGCACGCACTCCTGACCAGTCCATCGTTTGTAATTACAAATGCTAGAAGAACAGGATACGATGTAATACTCTCTGCACCTGAATTAACTATACGCAGGTGTCAGACAGTAAATCCAGCAGATCGTATAATGACCCCAGCAGAGGGAGATCCCCACGATTGTCATCTAGTGTCAGCAGAATATCTAAAGACACGCCAAGATTTAGAGAACCAACCTCTGTCACATCCAGATTGTATATTCTTTGTAGATGGGTCATGTTTTAGAGATGGGGACAGCAATAAAGCAGGCTATGCCATAGTAACACCCACTTTAGATGGAGAAACATTTAAAATTGCACAAGCAGAACATGTGCCACAACCATGTTCTGCCCAGTTAGCTGAATTAGTCGCTTTGACAGGCGCCTGTAAACTAGCAGAAGGGAAAGCATGTACAATATACACCGATTCAGCTTATGCATATGGAATATGCCATTTGTATGGCCCCATATGGGCACAAAGAGGTTACAAAAGAGCTGATGGAACACCAGTAGTACATGGAGAAGCAATATCAGAACTGTTAGATTCAATCAAATTACCATCAAGACTAGCCATAGTTAAATGTGCAGCACATAAAAAAGATGGCACTTTTGTTAGCAACGGAAATGAAGCAGCAGATGAAGCAGCAAAGAAAGCAGCAGTAAATCAGATAAATATGATGCCAGAAACAGCAGCACAACCAGAACCTAATCCGCAGGGAGATAATGAACCAAGTTCACCAGAATCGAGCACTGGTCCTGATGAAGAACCAGGTGCAAGTCCAGAGCCAGAAGAAAGATTTCTTATACCTGAAGACTATGCGCCTCCCACACCAGATTTAACCTCATTAGCAGACATGCAAGCAGCAGCATCAGGAGAAGAGATTCGTAAATGGATAAAAAGAGGAGCAATAAAAAATAATGATACTAATGTATGGCGAAGTGCAGATGGACGTTTTGTAGCACCACAAAATTTCCTTTTAACCCTGATAAAACAAGTTCATGGGAATGATCACGTAGCAAGAGGGGAAGTGATAAAAAGAATCCAAAAGGAATGGTGGTCGCCTTATTTAGGTCCAATGGTTCATCGAACATTATCACAGTTTTGCGACATCTGTGCTAGATTTAACATTAGAAAGCACTTCACATCACCGATAGGACATATCCCAGAGCCAGATGGGCCATTCAGGCATATAATGTTTGACTATGTAGACATGGGAGAACCTAGGATACAAGGAAAACGATACATCTTAGTGGTCGAAGACAGGTTTAGCAGATGGGTAGAAGCTGTAGCAACAGCTAGGGAAGATGCGACGGCAGTAGCAAAATTCTTGTGTAGAGAAGTGATACCAAGATTTGGAATTCCAGACACAATCAGTTCAGACAACGGAAAACACTTCACAAATAAGATAGTACAAAAAGTAACTCAATGGTTGAACATCAAGCACAGATTTGGATGTGTGTATCATCCCCAATCTCAGGGGATGGTAGAGAGAGCGAATGGAGTTCTAAAAATGAAATTGGCTAAAATATGCGCAGATACAAATATGGATTGGTTTCAAGCTTTGCCGTTAGCCTTAATGGGCATGAGATCGCAAACTAACCGCAACACGCATCTAACCCCGCATGAAATGCTTACTGGCAGACCTATGCTTACTTCGTTTACCCGCGGGCCCTATAAAGGCCCCACACTTGAACAACTGCAAACTGAACTTGATCATTATGTGAAACACTTATCTGAAATACACAAAGTTATTTTCCAACAGGTTAAGGGAGCTACAATACATGACAACACCAGACAGAGAGCAGCTGATCAAGCTGAGGACGCTGAGGCAGAGGACATAGACGAAAGAACTGTACTGCCTGGTGATTGGGTGTTTATCCGAGTGTTCAAAAGAAGGTGGAACCAAGCTAGAAGGGAAGGACCATACAAGGTGGTGTTGGCAACTCCAACTGCAGTAAAAGTTCAAGGTAAAGACGTATGGTACCATTTAAATCATTGCTGCAAGGCACCAAATCCGGACCAGGTAAGAGACAGGTTTCCACAGGAGGACACCGAGTCTCCAAGAGCAGGACCCTCAGGTCTGCAATCAGATCCTCAGAGAGACGACGAAAGACCTAGACAACAAGCACCAGATCCATATGAACGTACTGAAAGTTTGCCGTGGATAGAACAGGAAGAAGAACAAGGCTACTGGCCAGAGTGGCCTCAAGAAGATATACAAGACTGGGAAGCTGAACTTGAAGAAGAAGAAGCAGAAGCAGAACAAGCAGGACCATCTCATAGAACAAGAGCCCAAGTTAGACAGCGAGAAGATAAACGCACTAAAATAGAAACAGCACGGAGACAGTTAGAAGCTGATACTGGCTCAGATACTGATTAAATTATTTAAACCAACTACAGTAGAAAGAACATACCCAACAAAAAACACCCCAAGAAATATATTGTGTAGATTATTTGGCCATAATCCCACGTGTCACCGTTGTGATCCTGATGGAGAAACCATCCTCTTATTACCGCCCAAGAAACAGAAGGAAGTCTATGGAAATAACAATACTTCTTATGATCGGTTTGACTAGTAGTTGGGCCATCAGAAGTGAAGGGAGCAAACCAAACTGGAATATTGAAGAGAGACAAATACGTTGCGTACTAGCTACAATAACTAGAGCAAGAATGGTAGCTGGTTTATCAATGTGGGAAAGAACAGGAAATTGGGAAGGAACTTTTCAGATAGAGGTAGACAAGTCACGACCCCAAGAAGATCAAGTGCGTATTTATGTAGAATTAGAGAAAACCCCTGGATCAAAAATGAAGATTGCATTAGATGGATTGATTGAGGCAATACCAACATCCAATCAATGGTGCGCATTTAATAAGTCAGCAAACGGCAAAATACGAGGTGTATGCTTAGCATATCCATATTTACGTGGATGTACGGCAAAAGTACCAGGCCAACCTAGCGTATTAGATACTGAGTCAGCAACCTATGTAACGGTAATTCCAGAAATAATAAAACAGGTACCTGAAAACAAAAAAGAATCTGACCAAACATGGAAAAATGATATGTTCTACCAATGGATGAGATTCACAGCTGAGTCTTTAACAAATAAGGACTGCATCATATGCCATGACAGAAGTCATAAGCCCCCAAGAGTGGCGATAACACAAGGAACAAAGGAATGTATAGATGATCCAGAATATAGTGAATCACGATTATGCCCTATCAGCTGTCTTTTACATTCAGCTGCAATAGATTATGGTCCAGAATGGATGCAGAATATAAGCAAATGCACGTATCATCCTGTAGAAACGATAGATGCTGTCCAACGAGAAATAACACCTGTGCAACAGACCTATCCTCTATGCATCTGTTCAGACGGAAGTATGGAAGTAGGAAATCTATCATTAAGCTGCAACGAAACACAGTCAGCAGCAGGTTTTTCCATAAAAATGAGACAGATATGTGACAATACAACAAGCAATATGTCATGCAGTGAGATAGTCAATGTACGACAACCAGACTTAAGATTAGGTACAACACCCTTAGCTGACATATTTTGGTACTGTGATGGAACCACAGTTAGACAAACTCTACCAAAGGACTGGAACGGATGCTGTGCTCCAGTATTACTAGAAGGAGAACTAATTGTAATAGGATTGCAAGGCACGCAAAACAAAAGAAGCAAACGTGAGATAAAATTCTTGGACACAGTCGGTCAAGGGGAATTAAAGAAATGGGAAGAATTTGACAAAGAAGGAGGAATAACAGTAAGTTGGGATGGAATTCCACTTGGCGTACCAACTGAACATGAGGTTATAAACAGAGTAGGAGGAGCATTCACGACAATCTTCCTCCCATGGGTTCAAATTTCTAAAAACGCAAGGTGGATAAACTTACTATGGTACAATCAACAGAGATTTTGGAATCACACTTTAAGTGTCTTAGGATTAGTACAAGAACAATTAGACAGAACAACAATAATGACCATGCAAAATAGATTCGCCCTGGACACTATGTTAGCACCTCAACGAGGAGTGTGCGCTTTAATTGGAGAAGACTGCTGTACATACATTCCAAGACATACAGGCCCTGATGGTAACATAACCAAAATACTTAGAGCCATGCGGAATCTGAGAGATGAACATGTTAGAGTCACCCAAGAAGTGCAGAAAACCACCGCGTGGACCACATGGTTTGACTGGCTTAATCCTTCTAATTGGTACGGACTACTTGTGAAACTAGGCACAATTGTTCTGATAGTGTTAGGAACCCTACTCATTGCATCTTGCTGCGTTATTCCCCTGGCAAGAGCAAGCATTCAGAAAATGGTAGGACAATATACAGTTGTTGTGGAATATCACGACCAGACGACACCATATGAGGATGAGGAAGAGGAGTCCATTTATATGCAAATGAAGTGAAAGAAGACCAACTACACTGCATGATGGACAATTGACTATATCCTTATTGATCACATGTATATTGAAAATTTATCTAGTGTAACAACATATTTTAATCCAACTTATTTAATCCATGTTTTAAATAACTATATCCGAGAAAAAGCAGTATTAGTAGAAGAAGTATGTTTTGTATTTTGTGTTTTGTTTTTGTGTTCGTGTTTTGTTTCTGCTATACACGTATGTATTGCAGGATGGAACTGGTACCTGACCCAAGGTGGATAGTTTCCTGCACCGTCTGCTGTAACGCATGGAACGAGGTTGCGGAAATGGCCCCGAAGAAAAAATGGGCAGAATTGAGACATGATCTAGTTGACTGGCATCCACAACGCACGATACAGTAGGGAACAAGGAGTTCATCACCAATGCCAACGTCTTGACAAAGGACTTCAAATGGATCAAAGCAAGGACACAGGAGACGTTCAACCTTGACATGAGCACAGGACTTCATCTGGTAACAACTTCATATCAGCTTGGGAGACATCTGAAGCTAGGCATCTACAGAGGTATTGGGATCGAAGAGGATTGGGCTGCATATGATATTTGTGGGATCGTTGAGTTTGACGATGTGTACATGGCAGCAACTAAGACCATAACCAAAGTAATGTTGGGGGATGACATCTTATGGAGAGATACACCGATATCCCTGCAACGTGCGCTGGATGCTCTTCCAAAAGCCGATGAAGTGTGGTTAGACTTTTTGCGTTTAGAAACGGGCAGGATAAACCGAATTCCACTATCGCAGCTGGCAAGCTGCAAGGACCTGTATGTAATCGAATTCACAGATGAGGATCGTAAGACCTGGACTGAAGAGGGGTCTGAAAATCTTGACACACTATCTTTAACTTACAGGGACCCTAATGGACTGCTTAAATGGCTTTGATGGTTTTCAATGTTTGTCATATATGTATTATTATACAGGATGAGGTCCTGGTGATGTATACACTGTCGAGCAAAAAAAGCTGGCAAGGTGTGGAATTTTTCCTTCTGAATTGGCTATACTGAAGGTTTTTTCGCCCACCTCTGGACTCATCATATTATAACCATTGCATGCTTATAATATTCTCATATATGTTTATGCTTATATTTACTCATTTTCAATAGTTTTTCCTGATTGGATGGTTTAGTGAGGGGGTAATATGTAAGATTGGTTAGGTTGAATATGCAAGGTTAAGTTAAGCATATGGAAGGTTGTAAGGTTTTAAATTTTAGGTTTCTTTGCTTAAGTTCTTTAAGGTCTTTAATTACATTTAAATTTAAGTAATATGTAAAACTTTATATGTAAGATTTCTTTGAATTAGATTTTTCTATGACTTTGATTTAAAATGATTTAAGATACCATAATTTTGATGAAAAGTTACTAGTTCAAGGTTTATTTCGTAGTTTTTTTCCTATTCTATAAGGATTAATATTGATGTGTAAGGTTTATTTCTTGTTTCTGTAGTAATATATAAGGTTAAGGTTCATAAGTTAAGCATTGTTTAAATTCATTGTTTAAATTCTGTTAATGTTCATAAGTTAGTGAGTAAGCATTATTATCTCTTTACTTTTCTTAATGCCTTTTTATGTGACTTAAAAGTCACAGAGGGGGAAATATGTAAGCATATTTTAATTACATATATTTGTGCATGCAGTAATATTACAGAAAACTATTAATTTTATCTTATGGATGTAAGATGAAGTGAGCAGAGTTGAGCCAAGGACAATGTGATGTCATAGTATCAAAGACACCATGTGACGTTCAGAATACAGTATGTACCCAACAAACCTTAGACTGGCAGCCATCTTAGAGATTTCATAGTAACCCTAGAAACGACACCAGATCAGCAGATATGACATAGCCCCAGACATGGGGTGATCTTAACTGTGATGTAACAGGCATTGGCTACTTAACTGTGATGTAACAGGTATTGGATACACAAGCAACCTGTCAAATTAAATAACCAAAAACACACACACACAGTGATCTGAATAATAAGTTTAATAAAGTAATAGACACAAAATAGTATGTGTATCTACATAGTGAATATTATACAATACAAAGTATTAGGCCCAACATAAAAAAGTATAAAAAATACACAGGGCCTGGGTAAGCATCAGAAGCAAAATAAAATGCATAAGAAGTCAATTAGCAAAACCTCCTGTGAGGAAAGACAACACTAATTTAAAAATCAGTGAAAGGAAATAGAAACAGAAACGCCGCGATTTGGATTTGGCACAAGTGCAGAAGCAAAATCTGTTTGGGTACCAACAGACACTTTAACATCGGTCTGGGTGCCAACACTTACGTGACAAACAGGTCTTAAGACCAGTGGAGCTGGCGTTGTAGATTCAGGCCGTACAGGCCTAAAAGAAAATGGATAAGGGCTATCCGCACGTGGCCTCTTAGAAGGACCCGGTTTGGGATCAACATCCTTGGAAAAAGTGAGACCTGTCTCCTCTAGGAACTGCAGTAACGAAGCAGATGGCTCGGGCTCATCCTCAGTAAAACTCACCGAGGCCCGGTCCATGACAGGTTCAGTAGGAGTATAGTCAGTAGGACTGTGAGCCGGACTGCTCTGGCTGTCCGAGTCGTCCAAAGCGACGTGGTGATCATTCGTGCAGACGCGATTAGCTATAAGAATAAAAATAGAGGATAAAAATAGGTAAATACAATGAAAATCACAAACTTAGACAAATAATTAAAATAATATGTAGAAGATGCTTACCCATGGCCTGTCTCTTGAAAACTGTAGAGTAAAGCGGAAGCACCAAGAATTTATAGCAGACATAAGCGCCACCCCAATATTTTTTAAGTTGAACAACAAAAGTGAAAAGATAATGGAAACTAATTTGAAAGGAAAATAAGTTATATTGGAAGCAAAATTTGGTGAAAGATGGAGTCAGATAACGAGGTATATGACGTATAATGAAAATGTAATTTTATTGGTTGAAAAATTTGATAAGGAACCAGAAAAAAATAATGAGCAAATGAGGGGGCCAGATGAGCGTCCCGCCCCCTGTAAAACTGTATAAAAGAAGGCACCGATGTCACAGTAGATCAGTCTGTTCTTGGTGATGCTCTGATTCACATCTTAGGCATTGTCAGGACTGGCTCACTTTGTTTTATTGTTGCAATAAAACTTATCCTTACTTCATCTAGATCTACACGGAATCCAGAGTCTTTCTTTAATTTCTTTAATTTCTTTTATTAAAATTACAGTATTTGTTTAATGTTTTAAATTAGGGCAACTTCGGTGTGGGGAGAATAAAAAATCCACCACACTATACTGTGTGGAAAATATGGTGGGGGAGGGTGTTAAAGGGGTTTAAAAAAAAGAAAGAAAAAATTCTCTTAAAAAAAGAAATGAGCACAAACATACACAAATAATGCACAAACAAATGTACATGTTTTTGTTAATTGTTTGATCATATGGCAGGCCAGCTTTTCACAGGTGTGTGTTTTCCTCTCCAGGTCCTGAAAGAGTTCATTACAGCAGAAATGATGGAGATGAAATGGTGACTCTGCAGTAGAGATGAACATCAACAGAAGATACACACTCTTAACCGCAATGACAATCAACACACCAGATTAAAAGAATCGTAACCTTCACACCTGGGATCAGACTTATTACATTTCTAAAAATTCTTCATAACTTCAAGACTTCTAGCTAGGCGTCTAAGCTTAAGACTGATTTAGAAGCAATCTCATTGTGTCATGATTCTCTCAAAGGGGCGGGCCCAGATGTTACACATTGCAACAAAAACTTTTAGTGAGAAGGTGGGGCTGCCCTTGTTGCAAGGTATGACAGAAGCTGATGTATTATTAGATTCTCCTCACATAAACGGTATATGTGGCTTTTGTTTACACTGCAAGCGACAGCATGCAAATGTTCAATTAATTTTGCATGTGTTTTATTTTAGTTTTCATTGATTGGACAAGCACTAATAAACTATATCCTGCTTTTTTATTTATTTATTTATTTTATAATTTTTAAAATATTTGGCAAGTCAGTGGGTGCCAATGCCAATGCAGTGCTTGATTTGTGCATATTAGAACCAGTCAGGTGGGTCCAGTTGGGTCTCTTGTCGGGTCGGATCAGGACCGGGTAAACACCGGTAAAACATTTATGACCTGTGCATAAGTTGAAAATGGTGATAATACAATCATTATAATAACATTTACTTTAAAAGAGCAGACCTATTTTGCCCAAACACATTTATTTGCTTTTAAAAAATGTTTCCAGTTTATTCACCATGCTTGTAATTTTTGTAACTAATAGTTGATTGTTACTGAAGAAAAATGTCTTGTCTCTTTACTGTGATTGCTGCCTTGTCCATGTGGCGGGTTTGATTTGTATGGAGCAAACAATGAAGAAGGTTTTCATTTTAATTTTTCTGTAAATTTCTCCTCTGCTTAAGAAACTCATAAGCCTCTTAGAAGTCCTCCTCACTATTCGTAACAGAGTAGCAACTTTTTAAAGTCCCATACGCTTTTATGTTTGATGAATAACTTATCTTTACTGGGATCTACTCTTTAATTTTAATACTATGCACCTGCAGGTGCTACTCAAGGAAACACAGGTTCCATTCTACTTAATAAATGAGCAGAGATGTGGGTACCAAAATATATTGTTTTATTAATTCAATTAAAAATTATTTTATTAAAAAGGAATTAAACAACTAAATTGGTGGCTGTTTATCTCCAAATACACACAGATCACACAAAAAAAGGTTTACAGAGATATTGCCAACTGATAACCTCCTAAAGAAGCATACATTTCAATTTTCACACACTCTGTGCACACAGTCACATTCTCGCACAATACCCAGTGAGATTATGTTGATCAACATAGCACAACAGTGCACACAGAGACAAAACAGCAGCACCACCAAGTTGGGAATATCTGCCTCTCTGATTTTTGTGTTGGACTCACAGTACCTGTGTACAAGAATAAACAAGATATATTTACATTGGACAAAGTATCAAAATATGAATTAACCAAGGAACAAGACAGCAGACTAGTTCTAGATACTGAGATTCAGATTAAAACGCATGCACTGCAGCACATTACTGAAAGAAAGATAAAGCCGTTAAATAAGGGCTATTCAAATATATAAAACGACACCCTCAAACATGTTCCATTCATACATACATATATACTGCAGCAGTCAGCTACATTGCATTAGCCGAGCTGGCTTAAGTGCTAAACAGCATATAAGCAACAACTTGATGCTAATCAACTGGAAAACTGCACTCAACCCACCACCAAAGCAGAGTCAATACCACTGCAGCACCATATAGAAGCAAGCAACTTACAGCAACGGAAGCGTACTGGGTAATGCAGCTACCTGCCACACCAACAAAACTCGTACCGTATGGAAGCAATGGGATGCTAAAACAAAACAACATAGCTTAAATTCTACTTATATCTACAGACCTGGCCATTAAGAACGCACATTTTGAAAAAAGGAATCCCGTGACTGGCCGCGGCTGTGCGTGGGAAGCTGTGAAAATGACCTTCATTACCTGTAGGGGGCAGTCGTGTTTCAGTCTGAAGTATTGTGAAGCCGAAAATGTGTTGTCTCTCTTAGGCGCCTGTAAGCATATTTTAATTAAATATATTTGTGCATGCAGTAATATGACAGAAAACTATTAATCTTATCTTATAGAGATGGGGCAAGGAGAACAGAGTTGAGTCAAGGACAAGGCGATGTCACAGTAGCAAGGACATCTTAGATCGTGTGCAGTATGAACTCAAATGAACTCTAGATAGGTTGCCATCTTAGGTCTGAGATGCTTAGGTCGCCATCTTAGAAGTGTGATGCTTAGTGGACAGAGTGTACTTTAAAACATATGATGTAATCTTTGTACCCAAAAGGACCTGAACTCAAATGACCTCTAGATATGCTTAGTGGACAGAGTGTACTTTAGAACATATGATGTAATCTTTGTACCCAAAAGCACCTGATAAGGGAAAGTCCCTGGACATGATGTAATGTCAGCTGACTCATGGGGTGATCTTAACTGTGAGGTCAAATTAAAGGAACATAGAGAAACAACCAAAATGTATAAGAAAAATAAGTGTCACCCCTATATTTTTTAAAATAAACAAAGTGAAAAGATAATGGAAAGTTATTTGCAATAAAAATAAGTCATAATGGGAAAAATATGGAGTCAGATGACGAGGTATATGATGTAACGAAACAAGGTAGAGGAAAACATGATTGTAATGTCTTAATAATTTGGTAAGAGATGTACAGAGGAGGGGACAAGGTGAGCTCCCCTCCCCTTGAAAAAAATGTATAAAAAGGCATGTACGGCACTGCCAGAACAGTCTGTCCTTGGTGATGGCTGGATTCATAACTTAGGCTGGCTCACTTTGTTTTTATTGCTGCAATAAAAACTTATCCTTACTTCATCTAGATCTGCACGAAGTCCGGAGTCTTTCTTTGATTTCTTTTACTAAAAGTTACAGTATTTGGTTAATGTTTTAAATTCTGGCAACTTCGGTTTCGGGAGAATAAAAAATCCACCACACGCCCATTGACAGCAAGCGACAGAGCTCATAAACGTGTCAAGCTCAAACTGATATGTATTTATCCTTCATTTTTTTCTCTCCTTCAATGATGGAACTTCTTTGACTGCGCTTTCTCCATTCAGAATTATTATTATTATTATTATTATTAGTAGTAGTAGTAGAGGTAGTTCTCCGAATTTATTATTGTTATTATTCTTATTCTTATTGTAACGCACCCGCGCGTGTGTGCAAAAAGACCACAAAGATGTATGATATGTTAGCCTAAAACATTAGTGTGTTAATGCGCTCTAAATATACGGGCACTGGTGTGGCTCAATGGTTACAGTAGGTGATCTGCCCGCCATGTGGAAGACCCGGATTCGATTCCCGCCAGTGCGCCGGTTTGTATTAAATGCATGTTTGCAATTGAGATTTTTTTTGCCCGCGGCAGCCAGCCGTGAATAGCTGACACTCAGTGACAGCCAATCAAATTGAAGCATTTTCCATGTGGTGTGGCGTGGCTTATGAAGCACGTATACACACATTCATCATGAAAGATCTGTTGCAAAACAAAATAAAATTCATGTTTGCATCAGCATTGGAAACCATATTGTTTTAGGCTAACTAATTATACACAATTCTTCGTTGTACTCTGTCCGGCTTTTAGATAAAGTCATTACATGCGCCATCTGGCAGAAATTCATTGAAGCACAACACATTTATTTAAATTCCCCAATGTTGCTTATGGCAAGTCGCGGCACGCCGTGTGCTAAGTTGAGGCATCTCGCAGGAAAACACGCGCAGTCTTAATTAGCCACATCTGTAAAAGCTCCCATAAAATTTAAGTTTACACCTACCTACCTCCTAGGCAGTCTGACCAAACACAAGTTGCAACTATTAACCAGTCGACATCTCATGCTCCTATAAATGCAAAATGATAATATTAGTGTATCACAAAAAGATGATAAATCACGCTGCTGTAATGCTTGCCTTTCCAATTGACATACAAAATCAACCCAAAAAGCAAGCTGTGACTGAATAAGCCTCACCACTAACACATACACCAGTGTTGACCACCAATGTCAGAAAGAGGTGGGGGGGTACCTGAGAGTGACGCATCCAACTGACAAACCAGGCTGACAATCTTCTGACATCAAAAATCAGGGAGGATCTAACTACCCTGCCACATTAGGAAATACTTAATGCGAGATTTTACCTCTTGCTCTTTCATAGGCTGTTACTCATTGAGGTTCAGCGTTGTACATGTGCTTTTACCACAAGATTTAGAGCAAATAATTTAAAGATGCTTAAAATACCCAGGGTTTTTACACTGTACACAGAATGTGAGGATGATGTCACTATACTTTTTACCCATGTGGTGTGTTCACACCGTCACTTACTCTACCGCAGTTGGTCTCTTTGGTGGTGTGCCACTAAAATGGAAGTGTGTTTGGCTGGTCAGAGTGAAAGACATGCAGAGTTTCAGTACTGCAAAGTAGCAAAGTAACACAGGTGCGCAATGTTGAAGCTTTTAAACCTTTGAATTAGGCATACTATAGACAGGTCCTTCTCAAAAAATTAGCATATTGTGATAAAGTTCATTATTTTCTGTAATGTACTGATAAACATTAGACTTTCATATATTTTAGATTCATTACACACAAACTGAAGTAGTTCAAGCCTTTTATTGTTTTAATATTGATGATTGTGGCATACAGCTCATGAAAACCCAAAATCCCTATCTAAAAAAAATTGCATATTTCATCCGACCAATAAAAGAAAAGTGTTTTTAATACAAAAAAAGTCAACCTTCAAATAATTATGTTCAGTTATGCACTCACTACTTGGTCGGGAATCCTTTTGCAGATTCTTGTGTCTTGTGTCTCTCAACTTTCTCTTCACAATATCCCACAGATTCTCTATGGGGTTCAGGTCAGGAGAGTTGGCAGGCCAATTGAGCACAGTAATACCATGGTCAGTAAACCATTTACCAGTGGTTTTGGAGTTTTTGGACAGTTTCTGCTTGAATTTCTTTGCGTGATGTCAGAATAGCCTCCCACCCTCATACTGTAGATCTTTTGAGGATTCTCCAAAGGTTCTCAATGTGGTTGAGGTCAGGGGCGGATTGTGTCCACACCATGAGTTTCTCATCTTTTATGCCCATAACAGCCAATGGCACAGAGGTATTCTTTGCAGCATGAGTTGGTGCATTGTCGTGCATGAAGATGATTTTGCTACGGAAGGCATGGTTCTTCTTTTTCTACCATGGAAGAAAGTAGTCAGTCAATATACTTTGCAGAGATAATTTTCACACCTTCAAGGACCCTACAGGGGCCTACCAGCTCTCTCCCCATGATTCTGGCCCAAAACATGACTCCGGCACCACCTTGTTGACATCGCAGCTTTGTTGGGACATGGTGGCCACCCACCAAACATCCACTACTCCAGTCATCTGGACCATCCTGGGTTGCACGATACTCATCAGTAAACAAGACTGTCTGAAAATTATCAGCCAGAATCAGCCACGAATGTCTTCACAGTACGATGAGTTTTCGTGAAATATCTAATGTTTTCATACGGTACCTTGACCAATTTGATGCTTTTCGGCAGCAGATAGATCCTTTTTCTTTCCCATATTGCTTGAAACCTGTAGCCTGCTTAACAAGGTGGAACAACCTTCTTCAGTACTTTTTGTGTAAATGGGCTCATCTGGCAAACTAATTATCACACGTGTCTGAGATACATTTCAGTAATCCAAAGAGCCCTGAGACACAATACCATCCATGAGTTTAATTTAAAAACTAAACATTTAATGTTTATGACACTTACATCCAATTTGCCTAATAATTTGGAAGACAGTGTAAAATATGTAATTTAGAGGTCAAAACAAATAATTTTTACATTTTAAATTCTACTCTTTATTTAATGTCACAAATCTCCTCTGTCACATTTCCCAGCATGCCATGCACTGGAAGAGTACGGCAGTTAATCAGGAAGCTTGGTGCAAGACACCATGGAATTAATTTTTGCTGGATACATTACACCTAGCAGTTAGTCCTCATTTGTGTAAAAAAAACATGAGCAAAACAATGTGCAAAGACCTAGTGGTGTGCAACATGTAAGCCATCTGAAAATGTGCGTGAATGTAGGGCGAGTTTTTTTTTGAGTGAGAGAAACAAACAAAAGAGATTAGAGCATTTAGTTCTGTGGAATTTTCTGGTTGAGAGCTTGTATAGGCTGTGGGAAGAAGCTTCTCCTCAATCGTCTTTCAGGTTGTGATATTGGCCTCCTGGGAGCAGAAGCACTTTCCTGACTGCAACAGAGAGAACAGTCCATTGTTGAATGGCTGAGGTCCTTCCTGGCCTTGTTCCTGTAGATTGAGTGCAGATAAGGGAGCTCGTTGCTGATGACACGCTCAGCTTATCACACCCTCTGTAGAGCTCATCTGACCTACATGGTGCTGTTCCCAAACAAGGTTATGATGTATACCTTCTGTATGCTCTCCATGCTGCAGGACTTAAAGTTCCAAGCACCTTGGAGTCCAGTCTAAAGTCTCTCACACACCTGAGGTAGTAGAGACACTGACAGCCTTTTTCACCATGGTGTTGATTATTCTTTAGAGCATAAACTTAGTTAAGTTGTAGAACCGACATCAGAGTCTTTCTCACTTCTGTCTGGTCAGTGATGTTCTGCTAATTTTGTACTTCCTGTGGCTGCACTTCCTGTGAAGGCGTGAATGGCGTAAAATGCTAAACTTGTAATGTGTGATGTGTAGAGTGTGTTCATTATGATGAGACACAGTGCAGCAGTTGGTCAGTGTGTGTTTAGCTCTAATTCTCTCTCTGGATTAATGTGTGTGTTTGGGTCGTCAGTAACAATGCAGGTGTGTTTTCTTCTCCTCCTCATACAGCTTCATGTCACTGAAGGTGAGTCTCTCTCTCTCTCTCTCTCTCTCTCTCTCTCACTCTTTCTATTTCAAACAGTATGTAAGGAAACACTCTGTATAATAATGTCCTATTTACAGTATATAATTTTGCAGTAATATACGTCATATTGGGGAAAAGTAACGTGCAGACTAAACTGAGTTGTTTTTATTGTTTATCATCAAACTAAATATAAATGTAAACATGAGGCAGTTATCATTACAACTTTTATATCAAATCTGTTTAACGTTCATTAAATAAGAACTCCCGCGACCCTGAACACAGGATTAAGCGGTATAGAAAATGAATGAATGAATGAATGAATAAATAAGAACTTTGTCCCAGAGCTTTATTAATCCCCGTCTATGTCCTGAGTTCATGTAGAATGCTGCGTCTCCTTCATCTTGATTGGTGTTCTGGTTGTTCCTGCCTCGTCCCCCTACAGTTTCCTCTTGCTCTCTCATTGGCTGTTACTCATGGAGGTTCTTACAGCGTCGTACATGTGCTTATACTACAAGATTTACAGCCAATCATTTTAAAGATGCTTGAAACACTGGGGTGTGTACACTGTTCACAGAATGTGGGGATGATGTCACTAAACTGCTCACCCATGTGGTGTGTTCACACTGTCACTTCCTCCAGCAGCAGTTGGCCTCTTTGGTTGCGTGTAACTAAAATAGAAGTGTGAAAGAGTGAAATACATGCAGAGTTTCAGTGCTGCAGACGAACACAAGATAAAAACAGACTAGACATGTTGTAGCTTTTAGATCTTTGGATTTTGGACCTTTTTCAGTTAAACTCATCATGAAGGTTAAATTAATCTCCTTATAAATTCCAGTTGAATTCATGCAACAAAAAAATGTTCTCAGTTAAAGGCCCATGTGATCATTGTGTAGTTTGTGATCTGTGGATTAACACTTGACCATGAGTGTGACAAATGTTGAGATCTCTTTATATTTACACTGACAACATTCAATAATCTCTTTCATTTGGATAAATTAAATATAATTTTAGATTAATTGTCCTGTTATCGCCTGTGTCACAAGCCTCTAAATACTTTTGCTTGTCTCAGTTGAAACGTCCTTTGAGGAAACCACAGAGCTATAACTGTGTGCTGTGCTCTCACCACCACAGTGTAAAAGTGTTTGACAGTATTTGTGCATAATGCAGTGTGTTGTACTGCTGGAAGTGTTTAAATTAGTGTTTATTCATCCTCAGGTTGCCCCTACTATTATTTTTTATCATTGAATTTATTTTAGCCAAAACACTTTGACATTTAAATGTAGGTCAAACATTAGACGGATTGTCCTGTGAAGACCGATGGTTTCCCCAAACTTTATATATTTTTTCAGGTTTAGACCTATATGTCCATATCTCAGCCAATTTTGCACGAACCCCACAAAACTTTTAGCAAAACATGCACCTAACACTCCCGAACACTGTGGAATAGATTCGACCTCAGCAGAAATCACCCCATTGTTGAGTTTTAAAAGACACAAAGGTCAGCTGATCTGGAACAGTTCTTGCAAGAACAGTATTATCAAGTGCATTTACAAAACCCATCAAGCACCATGATGAAACTGGCTCTCATGAAGATCATCCCAGAAAAACAAGATCAAAACTTACCTCTGCTGAAGAGGAGAAGTTCATTTAGAATCTCCAGCCTCAACTATTTACGTCACCTCAGATAAGAGTCGTTATGAAGGTGTTACAGAGCATAAGTAGCAGATACATTCTACAGTGTAGAAGGAAATACAGGTCAGGAAAGACCATGCAATTAAAAGGTGTTGTATACATGAATAGACGTCATACAGACAGAGGAAATGGGGTGGACCAACATAGACATTCAGGCAGCCAATCACAAGGCAGCACCATATGGACACATCAGGCAGGCGGGATTTGGTTATTTTCCTGTAGTAACACTTGTGGAGTTTTTTTCATTGTGGAAATGCAGATTTTGCAGATTTCAGTGTAGCTTTTCCTGCTTCAAGTGAATATGCTGTGCTTTCTCTTTGAATAAATAAATAAAATAAAATGCATTTTTAATTGCTAATTAATGATCACTAAAAAAGTATATCAGAGCTTTTATTGCTTGATTTTTTTTTTGACGCATTTTTCCTTCCCACAGTGTTGTGCTGATGTGTGTGTTTGTGCTTTAGTACATAGGGGTGCGTTCCAGTCCACCCTGGTGATTACGTCCCTGCACTGATGTGATATTATAGTACAATAACTAGAGAGGTACATTTCCTGAAGAAAATGTGAGTGGTGCTTGACGTGGCAAGCTAACACGAGGCTAGCTAATCAGCTTAACTCCATGATAGGGACATGGTAATCATGTTAAGTGCGCAACGCACAGTTTAATCAATGTCAAGTCTATGAGCGGTTTATTGCCCCCTGCGGGGGCAATTAAATGCCCAGCCCCTCAGAGACGTCACTGCACACCCCTCCCGGATAAGACGCACGATATGACACCTCATTCAAGGGTCTACGCCAAACGGTGAGGGACTATCGGTTAATTGCCCCCTGCTGGGGCAATTAACAGCCCAGCCCCTCAGACAGGTCACTGCACACCCCTCTCGGATAAGACGCACGATATGACACCTCATTCATGGGCCTACGACATACGGTGTTGTTCTGGCAGTTAATTGCCCCCTGCGGGGGCAATTAACCGCCCGCCCTCAGTAGTATCATATAACCCCATGCCCGACTGAGGCGAACGGTTTGACACCTCATTCAAGGGTCTATGACAAACGGTGCTGGACTAGCAATTAATTGCCCCCTGCGGGGGCAATTAACAGCCCAGCCCCTCAGAGAGGTCACTGCACACCCCTGCCGGGTAAGACGCACAATATGACACCTCATTCATGGGCCTACGACATACAGTGTTGTTCTAGCAGTTAATTGCCCCAGCAGGGGGCAATTAACCGACCGCCCTTAGTAGTATCATATAACTCCATGCACGACTGAGGCGAACGGCTTGACACCTCATTCAAGGGTCTACGACAAACGGTGCGGGACTAGCAATTAATTGCCCCCTGCGGGGGCAATTGACCGCCCAGCCCTGAGCAAAGTCATAGCACCCCACCCCCGGAGAAGACGCACGATATGACACCTCATTCAAGGGTTTACGACAAACAGTGAGGGACCAGCGGTTAATTGCCCCCTGCGGGGGCAATTAACCGCCCAGCCCCTCAGAGAGGTCACTGCACACCCCTCCCGGATAAGACGCACGATATGACACCTCATTCATGGGCCTACGACATACGGTGTTGTTATAGCAGTTAAGTGCCCCCTGCGGGGGCAATTAACCGCCCAGCCCCTAAGAGAGGTCACTGCACACCCCTCCCGGATAAGACGCACGATATGACACCTCAGTCAAGGGTCTACGACAAACGGTGAGGGACCAGCGGTTAATTGCCCCCTGCTGGGGCAATTAACAGCCCAGCCCCTCAGAGAGGTCACTGCACACCCCTGCCGGATAAGACGCACGATATGACACCTCATTCATGGGCCTACGACATACGGTGTTGTTCTAGCAGTTAATTGCCCCACTGCATTCTAGCAGTTAATTGCCCCCTGCATTCGAGGGTCATTCGAGGGTCTACGACAAACGGTGCTGGACTAGCAATTAATTGCCCCCTGCGGGGGCAATTAACAGCCCAGCCCCTCAGAGAGGTCACTGCACACCCCTGCCGGATAAGACGCACGATATGACACCTCATTCATGGGCCTACGACATACGGTGTTGTTCTAGCAGTTAATTGCCCCCTGCGGGGGCAATTAACCGCCCGCCCTCAGTAGTATCATATAACCCCATGCCCGAATGAGGTGAACGGTTTGTCACCTCATTCAAGGGTCTACGACAAACTCAGGCAAAGCTGATCTCAATGTTAAGTCTATGAGTGGTTAATTGCCCCCTGCGGGGGCAATTAACCACCCCAGCCCTGAGAAAAGACATGGCACCCCATTCCCGAACAAGCTGCACGGTTTGACACCTCATTTATGGGCCTACAAAAAATACAATCAAAGCTGGTCTCATTGCTAAGTCTATGAGCGGTCAATTGCCCCCTGCGGGGGCAATTAACCGCCCAGCCCTGAGCAAAGTCATAGTACCCCACCCCCGGATAAGGCGCACGATATGACACCTCATTCATGGGTGTATGACAAACGGTGCGGGAATAGCGGTTAAAATGTTAAGTCTATGAGAGTTTAATTGCCCCCTGCGGGGGCAATTAACCGCCCAGCCCTGAGCGATGTCATTGCCCCCCACCCCCGGACAAGCCGTACGATTTGACACCTCATTCACGGGTCCATGCCAAACGGTGCGGGACTAGCCATTAAAATGTTAAGTCTATGGGCGATTAATTGCCCCCTGCGGGGGCAATTAACCGCCCAGCCCCTCAGGAATGGCATAGCACCCCATCCCCGAACCAGCCGAACGGTTTGACACCTCATTCATGTGTCTGCAACAAACTAATTATTCGATAAAATCCCCATTATAAGTCAATGGGGCAATTTTAGGGACCTCTATTGCCCCGGGGGTAGAACTTAGACCCTTGTGCGGGGTATCCTCTGACACAGGTGGCAAACCTCCTCAAATGGGGCGAATTTCACGTTTCTACAAAATTCCCTCTCTGCGCCACAAGCCGTCAAAATTTGGGCTCCATGTTATCCTATGGGACTTTTTTGGGTGCTTAATTGCCCCCTGCGGGGGCAATTAAGCACCCACCCCTTAGAAAAGTCATAGCACCCCATTCCCGAATAGGCCGCACGATATGAGACCCCATTCATGGTTCTACGACAAACGGTGCGGGACTAGTTACGCGCCAAACTTTCATACGGAAGAATAAGAAAAAAAAAAAATAAAAAAATAAGTATGCAAGATAACAATAGTGATGCTTTTCAAGCACCACTAATAAGAAAAAAAATAATAATAAGTTTGCAAGATAGTAGTAGTGATGCTTTTCAAGCACCACTAATTATATTTATTAATAATAATAATAGTAAGTTGTCATGATCAGCCCTGAACATCGATATCAAACGATTAGTCAAATGAAAATTGGTATAAAACACCAAACCTGTATCATGAGTTTTTGAAATGGTAATCAGTGCGTATACACTTATAAAGAGAGAGCAAAAGAGTGAACACAGTAATCAGTGTACAAATGTAAAGTGTATTGAAAAAGAATAAACAAGTATTATATAGAAGAACAACATTTCATATTAATCCTGTGTGAACCTTCACCACAATATTTACAGGATAAAACCTGAGGAGACAAACACAGATATATTTTTTTTGTAGACCAAAGTCATGATTTATCCCAATGCATATGGAAGTTAACAGGGCGGAGCTAAATTCACTGCATCATCACAGGTAACATGGGTCAGGCAGAGACACGTCACCTATTGTCTTGTGTCCTGTCATGTACTGGCCAGTCATTTAAAATGGCTCCATCTATATGTGTGTGAACTATCTGTGAACCTTTAAGGTGAAGTAAACAAACACTGCACTTGTAACTGTATTTACAATATATCTATTTAGAGCATGTTATCTTTTCACATTTTCCTATTTTAATTCCATTCCCCTTGTGAACGTTAGTGATTTTTGAACAGTACAGGTTGGGTTTAGTTCTGTACAGATGTTGCAGATGCTGATGTCTGTTAGTGTGTGTGTTCCTACAGGCTGCACAGTGGAACGATCCGGAGGGACAAAATCCATCACTGCATACACAGGAGACTCAGTACTGCTGCCCTGCTCCTGCACTGGCCTCCATAGAACACCTGGGACAGTCACATGGGAGAAATACACAGAATATGAAATTGTAGAGATATCTCCTGAGAGTGATCAGTACAAAGACAGATTTCAGCTGGTTAATGATCACTCTTCAGGAAATCTCTCTCTGCTCATATCACACCTGACTGTAGAGGATGATGGATTTTACATGTGTAGTGTTGAAGGTGGTGATTACAGAGTCGTCAGACTCACTGTTAAAGGTAAATGATTAGTTTTTATACACAATGCTACTTCAGTGATAATCTCATGACAGATTAATCTGATGTTGTAGATCGACCAGATAACAACTCACACCTGATTAACAGACCAGATAATCACCTACACATTTAATCATCACTTTATTGCTCTATTTCGCCCCCTAGTGTAATAAACATAGATTTATTTCTGATCTTTCCACTCAGTTATAGTCCTCAATATGATTTAAACACTGATTATAAATTCATTTGATTGAGTATAATTTACATTTAATCTGTACCAGTCTCAGTGTGTGTAGTGTGTGTAGGCGTGTGTGTGTTGTATTGTATGTGGTATGTGTGGATTTTAGCCAGTAAGAGTCATTCCCTAACCAGACTCACTTTTATCTTCATCTGGAAATTAAAGTGACACAAAAGCAGGTTATTTCACAAACTCTTCTGTCCTAAAGACTTTTCTGTAAACTCCTTCCATAAATGTTATATAAAATATCTCCTGTAGAAGGCAGAGATAAACAGAGTGTGTACCTCACATGGAGTGTGTGTTTAGTGTGTGCTTTGAAGCGTGAACATAAGATCGCATTTCCACACCACTTATGGAACTTAGTGTGTTATGAGTTTAAAAATGCTGGTGTTTCATTTTTCCCTTTTTCTCCATATCACTGAAGGTCTCTCTCTCTCTCTCTCTCTCTCTCTCTCTCTCTCTCTCTGTTCATTGGTCTAAAAGCCCATTTCAGTATTTAGATTAAAATTGTAATAATTTATTTCACAGCTAAATATCAGTTGTACTAGTTTTGGTCTACAGTAAAATACTCATGGAGGTTCTTACAGCGTCGTACATGTGCTTATACTACAAGATTTACAGCCAATCATTTTAAAGATGCTTGAAACACTGGGGTGTGTACACTGTTCACAGAATGTGGGGATGATGTCACTAAACTGCTCACCCATGTGGTGTGTTCACACTGTCACTTCCTCCAGCAGCAGTTGGCCTGTTTGGTTGCGCGTCACTAAAGCAGAAGTGTGTTTATCTGTTCAGAGTGAAATACATGCAGAGTTTCAGTGCTGCAGACGAACACAAGATAAAAACAGACTAGACATGTTCTATCTCCTGTTATATTGTAGTGATGAAGACAAACCTGTCGTGTAAACAAATATGAGAAAATGCTGGATGTGTTTTTTCTGGATTAAAGACCTGATAATTCTTACATTTCTCAAGAGACTTCAATGAACCATTTTGAAAATTCATGCTCCATTTATGAGCTACGTGTATTACAAAGTAGGTTTTGTCTGCTGTTTTCTATGAATTTCCGATAACTGGGATAAAATTACTGCTTGTCGCTCAAGAGAGGAAGCGTGTATCAGCTTTAGGCTCACATGCACTAAATTGCTGGAGGAAAATAATTTGTTGTTATTAAGAATTGCAGAACGTTATGTTTTGTGAGACGTAGATTTGGCTTTATTTTTGTGGTGCACTGTGTGGAGACGTCCCTATATTTCCCTATATGTCATATACATTTTAATATTCATTTAATGAGCAGAAGGCCGCACGGTGGTGTAGTGGTTAGCATTGTAGCCTTGTACCTCCAGGGATTCCCGACCAGGCTCGATTCCCGTCTCCGTGTGCATGGAGTTTGCATGTCCCTGCCGTGCTTGGTGGGTTTCCTCCCACAGTCAAAGACCTGCAGATTAGGTTAATTGGCATTCCCAAATTGGTGATCATATATCAGAAAACATTATCAATGACCACAGCCTGTACACCCCCCTTCACATTTATATTACATAGAGGATGGGGCTAATAAAAGTGTGAAAATCCTGTGTATCTTCAGTCTGTCTTCCTCCTGTCTAGGACTGCTTTAAGTGTGTGTGTGTGTGTGTGTGTGTGTGTGTGTGTGTGTGTGTGTGTGTTTGTGTGTGTTCCATCATGGCTTCCATACTGAGTTAGGAATAGTGAGAGTTTTTCTAAACTACCCTAAATCCAGCCCGCACACCCGTTGTAATTGCCAGCGTTAATGCAAACAGATGCATATTGCTTCGGAAAACGGTGAACAATATGTTTACTGTCGACCATCAAAACAGCGCACAAACAAGCCTCATCAAGCGTTAGGATCTATAAGCAAAAGTGGAGTGGCTACGACCCGACACCTGTGCGACATCTGACGGGAGAAGATCTCCAATATGTGGATTTTACTGCCCACAATCAACTTACAGATCAACACTCGACTACTTTCCAGGTGAAAGAAAGGGCTTTCAGAGAAACGCTGGACACAAAAAGACTGCACGAGAAAAATCAGTTCACCTGTTCGTCAGATCCAGCTAAGTGGTTTAAACTCATTTCACTGCTGAATAGTGTTTATTTCAATAATGGAATTTTCTCTGCTGAAAATCATGGTCGGAGACCTATCGGACTTCCACTTTTGAAATATAACTGCAGAATTTTAAAGAAGCTCCCACGAGTTAGAGCTTATCCTTCGGATATTACTGCCGAGGCCTTACAGTAACTGCATGGATTGAGACGCAATTGCGCTTCATTAGAGAAGTAATTCAACCGCAACTAAGACCTCGGACCTCCCGTGCAAAAATGGTGCCGCGTGATAAACTGGCTTACCGATGGCAACATTGCAGAAAGAAAGCCATACAAATAATTCTGAATAACAGCAAGTATCCCGAAACAACTCCTTGTCCCAATAACGTCAATGAAGTTCAGTCATATTACCTTGATAAATGGCAAGCCACCACTTTAATTGACGATGCTCCCTTACCTCCACCATGGGATGACGTATTACAGTCACCAGAGTCCGAGTTTCTACCGAGGTCCTCTCCTTTCTCTGCGGATGAGTTGATAGATGTTTTAGACAGTCTGCCTCACAATAAGTCCAGTGGTAGCGATGGGGTCACGTATGAACATTGAAATCCCTGCATTTAAGACAAACACTATTGCACATTTTTAATACTTGTTTAAGTAATAGACGTGTTGCTGAATCATGGAAAGAAGCACTAATTCATAGAATTCCGAAAAAAGATAATGTGCTGAATGATCCCAGCACCTGGAGGGATATTTCCCTACGTGTTCATGAAATGCGTTCTTAGTCGTATCCATCCCTGGCTAGTGGATGCAAACATCTTGTCCACTAAGCAAAAGGCCTATATTAAGAGGCAAGGGATGAATGGACATGTGTTCTGTTTAAAAACAGCTATAGATGATTTCAAACATGAGAGTGCAAAATTCTGTAAATTTTTCTTGGCCTTCCGCGACGCGTTTGGAACACTCCCACATAACATCATGATAAGGGCTCTTGAGGACATACACCTGCCGCAAGTGTACATTGATATAATTGAAGATGTGTACAAAAGCTCTTATATGCAGATCATTTGCGGAGTCCAGCTCACAGAACAGATCCCCTTGCACCTTGGAAGTAAAACTGGTTGTCCATGGAGTGCAGTGAATTTCATTTTAGCCATTAATCGGTGGCTGGATTGGATGTGTCAGCGCACTCCTTCTGAAATCATGTTTCACACAACCCGCGATGTCATTCATCACAGCAGACGTGAGGGAGGATTAGGAGTTCCAGACTTTGAGTGGACTTACATCGCCACAAGACTGTCACATCTACTGAGCATGCTTAACAATGCAATGATAGCACAGTAAGAGAAATGTCTCGTGCTTCCCTTTTTCTTGACCTGGGGAAGCGCAAAGTCCCCCTCGCCCTAGTATCGGAGCTGAGCTTTCTAGGATTTCGTTAGAAAGCGATTGAAAAATTTGACACTCACGCCTCTGGTTTTGGGGTCAGATCGGACTGGCCTGATCTCAACGATCTCTGTAATTGGGCTGGAGTTGACCTGCAGTGGTCTGGAGTCGAGACCACACACGTTACACCTTATGAAGTACTGATTAAAGATAAAAATGTTGCTGTGACCGCAACAGTACTGCAAGACGATCTGCGCTATTCAGTTCCTCTTGGAAACAGCCACGCGTCTCTCCGCTCTCAATTAAACACCAGCAGCATCAGAGACATTGGAGGGGACTCAAACTCCAAGGAAAACTTGCCTGTATCCTTTCTGCAGATCACTCCATCACACACACAGTTTTCCATAATTTATCTACTGATGAAGACATACTGTAATAATTTTCACAGTCAAAACGAGGCTTTAGGTTTACCCAACAAGGTTAAACCTGTCAATCTGGTACCCTCGCTCCCACTCACCATTCTGTATACATCATGGACAAGAGCAAATCATTGAATCCATGTCACACGTATTGAATGGCTGTTATTTCTATAAAGGTCTTTATGTATCCAGACATAATAGGATTGTAGATATTATATCGGAGAATTTATCATCTTTACTTTCCCCAACAGTGTCAATACATAAAAATTGTGTTGTTAGACAGGCAAATGTTTTCTAGGTATTTTACAATGTCTGTGTTCTCTGACTTGGTCATTGATGAGGACAATACGGATGTTTTCATCCTGGAAGTAGGATGCTGTTTTGATTCATTTTTAGAGGAGGCTTATTTAATAAAGCTAATAAAATATCACCCTTTTGCACAGCAAGTAACTGGCCTTGGTGACAAATGTCAATATCTGGTACTCATCTTTGGCAGCTTGGGCCACGTGGATAGGCTTGTCATTAGGGGTCTTAGGATAGTTGGCTTTACAAAAGCAAGGGCAAAGCAAATTGCCAAATATTGTTCAATATCCTCCATTATTGGAAGTCGCCATATATGGAGGAGGTGTTGTGTGTATCCATAAATCTGCTTTTCTGAATTGTCATCAGATTCCCATTGGTGGACCATGCCAGAGCAATGTTTTAGATCTGTAACATTTATGTATTTATGTACATTTACTAAGAAATTGTAGACATAAATAAAGTAGGTAATGTGTGTGTGTGTGGGTCCTGTATATATATATATATATATATATACTGTATACAGGACCCACACACATATTTCATCCAACCAATAAAAGAAAAGTGTTTTGAATACAAAAAAAGTCAACCTTCAAATAATTCTGTTCAGTTCTGCACTCGATACTTGGTCGGGAATCCTTTTGCAGATTCTTGTGTCTTGTGTCTCTCAACTTTCTATTCACAATATCCCACAGATTCTCTATGGGGTTCAGGTCAGGAGAGTTGGCAGGCCAATTGAGCACAGTAATACCATGGTCAGTAAACCATTTACCAGTGGTTTTGGCACTGTGAGCAGGTGCCAGGTCGTGCTGAAATATGAAATCTTCATCTCCATAAAGCTTTTCAGCAGATGGAAGCATAAAGTGCTCCGAAATCTCCTGATAGCTAGCTGCATTGACCCTGCCCTTGATAAAACACAGTAGACCAACACCAGCAGCTGACATGGCACCCCAGACCATCACTGACTGTGGGTACTTGACACTGGACTTCGGCCATTTTGGCATTTCCCTCTCCCCAGTCTTCCTCCAGACTCTGGCACCTTGATTTCCGAATGACATGCAAAATTTGCAACCTGTAGCCCATTTCCTGCACACGCCTGTACACGGTGGCTCTGGATGTTTCTACTCCAGACTCAGTCCACTGCTTCCGCAGGTCCCCCAAGGTCTGGAATCGGTCCTTCTCCACAATCTTCCTCAGGGCCCGGTCACCTCTTCTCGTTGCGCAGCGTTTTCTGCCACACTTTTACCTTCCCACAGACTTCCCACTGAGGTGCCTTGATACAGCACTCTGGGAACAGCCTATTCGTTCAGAAATGTCTTTCTGTGTCTTACCCTCTTGCTTGAGGGTGTCAATGATGGCCTTCTGGACAGCAGTCAGGTTGGCAGTCTTACCCATGATTGCGGTTTTGAGTAATGAATCAGGCTGGGAGTTTTTAACTGAAGGACATGTATATATATCTTGTATCGGTTTTGTGTGCTCAGTCTGGCGTAGCGTACTCAGGCTGGTATACTGAGAGCATAGTGTGCTCAGCTGGTGCATCAACAGCCTGCATGCTCACCTTTGACGTCCCCGGGGTGAAGCGTATCTCCCGCTTACATCCCACTCATGTGTGCAGTTTGGTCCAGGTTGGTGGTTTTATGGCATCACTGGAGCAGACAGAGTTAAGACCTTGCTCAATGGCCCAACAGCAGCAACCTAGCAGATCTTGGGCTCAATCAGTAACTCAGAGTCTTAACATACTGAGCCACCACCGGCACTGTTTTCTTCTTTTTTTACCTGTATTCTTCAACCTCTGCTGGCAAACAGACAAATGTCCAAAGTCCTCATGAACAGGGTCATGTTAAGGCTTCCAGATAACCAAATTGACCAAAGAGACATTAGTTAGTACATTAATAATGACAGGTGAAGACCGTAGATGTTGCTATCACATTGCATTACCAGAGGACAATGTGAACTCCTAGTGGAGTACAGGGTCGGAGGAGGACTGGGGGAAAGGAGGGAAAAATACACAGATAACTTTGTACAGCAATAACAATCCTGTGTGTTCTCATCACATTGTGTGTGTGTGTGTGTTTGTGTGTGTGTGTGTAAATACTCTTACTTTGACTAATAAACATGGCTATGATTACACGCCTCAGTAATACACTGTCTCGCCGCTGTGCTTAGCTAAGACGCAGGGCTTAATTTATACTAAATATACTAATATACTAAATATAATATATAAATTATAGTCACTAAAATTATTATAGATGCTTACCGAGCTTTGCCATCAGTCCATCCAAGTTTATTTATTGACCTTCTAATGGCGCGAATTGATAATTTTAATTGCAATCAGATCTGGAACTTGTTTTGAATCTGTTTAACAGAACGTTCATCATCGTCGTGCAGCATTTCTTCAATGCACTGAAATACAGCACTATACAAATAAAAATGACATTTTATTCGATGTCAGATGAACGTAAAATTTTAGATTTTATACGAAACAAATAGTAACATAACCTGCTTGGTCACTTTCAATGGAGTTGGTGTTTTAATTGCAGGAGGCGACGAGAACGACAATGTCGTCTGATCGTGTTGTTGGAGACATGAACACGTAACTGTATCAAGAATGTCCTGATATCAGAGAAAAGGTGTCCTGCTATCCACAGAGACGTTCCCACAGTGTTGTGCTGATGTGTGTGTTTGTGCTTTAGTACACAGGGGTGCGTTCCTAAATTCAGTCTGTCTGAATCTGAATAAACACCTAGACAGAAAAATCATGGTAGAGAAAACGACACATTCTGTATCTGTATCAGTGAGGAGATTCTCTGGTGTAATGTTCGAGATTCTAAGCAATAACTGGGGAAAGTAGTGATGCTGAGAGTGTTACAGCACCCTGACATCAAGGGGCCGCGACTCTCACTCTGACTAATGATCTGGCAGTAATGTAAAGGGGAAATCCCCTGTCAGACAGAAGGCAGGGTAGTGTGGAGAGCTGCTTTTATCACACTGAAGTAGGAATAAAAAAATATATAAATACAGTATTACAGTGCAGGGATTATTTAAGTCAAACATCTTAAATCTAAATATATCAGGGCTTTATTCTGAGAGAAAATCTACTAATAAACTATTGAAATGGGAATGTATATGTGACAAATAAAGGCTTTTCTTACAAAAACTTAAAAATGTTATTGGTAGTAAATGCACACACACACACACACACACACACACACTCAAAATAATTTTTAAAATTAAATTGCTCGAAAGCACCAAAACTATATCATGAGTGTTAAAATGGTAATCAGTGCGTATACACTTATAAAGAGAGCAAAAGAGTGAACACAGTAATCAGTGTACAAATGTAAAGTGTATTGAAAAAGAATAAACAAGTATTATATAGAAGAACAACATTTCATATTAATCCTGTGTGAACCTTCACCACAATATTTACAGGATAAAACCTGAGGAGACAAACACAGATATATTTTTGTAGACCAAAGTCATGATTTATCCCAATGCATATGGAAGTTAACAGGGCGGAGCTAAATTCACTGCATCATCACAGGTAACATGGGTCAGGCAGAGACACGTCACCTATTGTCTTGTGTCCTGTCATGTACTGGCCAGTCATTTAAAATGGCTCCATCTATATGTGTGTGAACTATCTGTGAACCTTTAAGGTGAAGTAAACAAACACTGCACTTGTAACTGTATTTACAATATATCTATTTAGAGCATGTTGTCTTTTCACATTTTCATATTTTAATTCCATTCCCCTTGTGAACGTTAGTGAGTTTTGAACAGTACAGGTTGGGTTTAGTTCTGTACAGATGTTGCAGATGCTGATGTCTGTTAATGTGTGTGTTCCTACAGGCTGCAGACTGGAACGATCCAGAGAGATAGAAGACATCACTGCATACACAGGAGACTCAGTACTGCTGCCCTGCTCCTGCACTGGCCTCCATAGAACACCTGGGACATTCACATGGAGGAAATACACAAGATATGAAATTGTAGAGATATCTCCTGAGAGTGATCAGTACAAAGGCAGATTTCAGCTGGTTAATGATCACTCTTCAGGAAATCTCTCTCTGCTCATATCACACCTGACTGTAGAGGATGGAGGAGATTACAGGTGTAGTGTTAAAGGTGATGATTACAGAGACGTCATACTCACTGTTAAAGGTAAATGATTAGTTTTTATACACAATGCTACTTCAGTGATAATCTCATGACAGATTAATCTGATGTTGTAGATCGACCAGATAACAACTCACACCTGATTAACAGACCAGATAATCACCTACACATTTAATTATCACTTTATTGCTCTATTTCGCCCCCTAGTGTAATAAACATAGATTTATTTCTGATCTTTCCACTCAGTTATAGTCCTCAATATGATTTAAACACTGATTATAAATTCATTTGATTGAGTATAATTTACATTTAATCTGTACCAGTCTCAGTGTAAAATAAATTTTTATATATACAGTGGAACCTCGGATTGCGAGCGTTCCTCAAAGTGCGCAAAATTTTCTTATTAATTTTGACTTGAGACTCGACTGTGCCTTGACTCACGATTACCAAACATCATCGAGTATCATGTATCACGCATGTGCTTCTTTTTTTTGACGCCAAGAGTCACATGATCACAACTGAGACAATGTTTTTTCTCTATTTTGAGCTGCAGATTTGTGTGTAATCGTCTCCCCTGCTCGGTCTTCGTGCGCGTCTCTCACTCGTATAGTCAACATCCGTGCGCGTTTGTTTACTGTTTACTATAACACTGTGACCACAGTGTGTGTGTGTAAAGCAAAAAAAGTCTCATTAGAGCAGTGTTTCAGTGTAGAGCAGAGCGTGTGTGTGTGTGTGTGTGTGTGTGTGTGTAAATGCTCCTACTTTGAGTAATAAACACGGCTCTGATTCTCAATTTTTGCTATGTGGCTGCAAATTGAAGGTAACTCTAATCACACTAATTAAATAAATAAATAAATAAATAAATCTGTGTTTTATCTTAAGTGAAGTTGAGGTTGAGAACTATTCGTCCAGTTTATAATAATGTGCTCGATGGTTCTTAAACCAATTGCAATAAGTTTATAATACTGCATTATTTACTTCATGCAGGACAACAAATTGTCTGAATTGTTTTGTTCTCCTCTTAATACAGCTTCGTCTCAGTCACAGTTAAAGGTAAAATGATCTCCACTCAGAGTGAAGAGAAATAATATTCGCATAATCCGAATAAAATGAACACATTTACAGCCGCGTGAGGCAGCAATCACACTAAATATATTGTCTAATTTTACTCCCAAAAAAAAGAGAAAAATGCTTCTGTTTCATGTTCTGTCCATTTTCCATGTGTGTGTTCATGATTATGGATTATCTGAGTGTGTGTTCTGATCCACACTACATTTCCTGGATTGATTTATAACAGATTAAATGTTTTTCTCTGTGCAGAGGCCACAAGAAGACCTTCAACACCCAGACCAAAGACCAAACCCACTTCCACAGCAGGTACTACACACCACTGTAACACACAGTCAGGATAGTTAGTGCAGGTTAATGCATCAGCTTGGAGCCAAACTCAAACACAACACACACACACACACACACACACTACATTTATCTTTGTCTTCTAGTTCTTGTAGACGTCACACCTACAAAACCAACCCTGGTGGTCGAGGACAAAATGACCACAAACTCTGAACCATCTGGAAAAGGTAACGATTAATTCACTGCATTAACGTCATTAACACTTTTAGTGATTCATATTTGTTGTGAACGTTTCCAGAACAGGAAAAGAAAATTCTGAAATGACAAAACTACACTTTTAAAACTGTTTACAATCATCCAGATTATAAGAAAATTAAACCAGCTGTATAAAATTACTAAATATATACAGCATGAAATATATTTTCATTAAATTCATTTAATTAAAACATCCCAAACATTAATTCCATAACTCTGGTGCTTTGTAAGAAAAAGCTCCGCCCCTGCTGAAGATTTTATAATACATTAATATTCATAAGACACTCAAACAAACGTGATTAATACAGAATCACACACACACTCGTGATACAGAAAGAAACAGAGAGAATCACAATCATACATCCAGCAACATCACACTTTATATTCTCTATCTTTATTTCCTTTTATTCTTCTCCCCTTGTTTATCAATAATCATTATTATTTCTACTTTCTCCAACTATTATTATTATTACTATTATTATTGTTATTATTATTATTATTAGTAGTAGTAGTTTTAGCTTTGTTTTTGATTTCCTTCTTTTCCAGTAATTTTCATCACTAGTGTCACTTTAACTAAACAGTTAAATGTCTGTATATCTGTTTGTTTCTTAATCTATTTATTTCTGTTGTTATTGTGTGACCTGATTCTGAGCTTTGGCAGTACGAGTGTGTGCAGGAGCCTCATACACTCTCTTTGTTCCACGACTCCTGCATGACTGCTGCATTTCACATAACATTACATGTATTTTTGTTGTGTTCTCTATTAATCACGTGTGTTCGCCCCTGAGTGTTCTTATGTATATAAATAATAATACATTGTTTTGTGTATGATTAAACTCACTGCACGGTGGTGTTGTGGTCAGCACTGTCCCCTTGCACCTCCAGCGTCCGGGTTCAATTCCCGTCCACATTTGGTTCCTGTCTCTGTGTGCATGGAGTTTGCGTGTTCTCCCCGAGCTTAGTGGGTTTCCTCCGGGTTCTCCGGTTTCCTCCCACAGTCCAAAGACATGTAGATTTAGCTAAGTGACATTCCCAAAATTGGCCATAATGTGTGTGAATAAGTGTATGTGTGTGTGGACTTAGTGGTTTGGCACCCTGTCCATGGTCTACCCCGCCTCATGTCCTACTGTAAGTCCCCTCAGACAATGTCGTCTGATTGTGTTGTTGGAGACATGAACACGTAACTGTATCAAGAATGTCCTGATATCAGAGAAAAGGTGTCCTGCTATCCACAGAGACGTTCCCACAGTGTTGTGCTGATGTGTGTGTTTGTGCTTTAGTACATAGGGGTGCGTTCCTAAATTCAGTCTGTCTGAATCTGAATAAACACCTAGACAGAAAAATCATGCTAGAGAAAACGACACATTCTGTATCTGTATCAGTGAGGAGATTCTCTGGTGTAATGTTTGAGATTCTAAGCAATAACTGGGGAAAGTAGTGATGCTGAGAGTGTTACAGCACCCTGACATCAAGGGGCCGCGACTCTCACTCTGACTAATGATCTGGCAGTAATGTAAGGGGGAAATCCCCTGTCAGACAGAAGGCAGGGTAGTGTGGAGAGCTGCTTTTATCACACTGAAGTAGGAATAAAAATATATATATTAAATACAGTATTACAGTGCAGGGATTATTTAAGTCAAACATCTTAAATCTAAATATATCAGGGCTTTATTCTGAGAGAAAATCTACTAATAAACTATTGAAATGGGAATGTATATGTGACAAATAAACAAAAAACTTAAAAATGTTATTGATAGTAAATGCACACACACACACACACACACACACAGACACTCAAAATAATGTTTAAAATGAAATGGCTCGAAAGCACCAAAACTATATCATGAGTGTTAAAATGGTAATCAGTGCGTATACACTTATAAAGAGAGAGCAAAAGAGTGAACACAGTAATCAGTGTACAAATGTAAAGTGTATTGAAAAATAATAAACAAGAAATTATATAGAAGAACAATATTTCATATTAATCCTGTGTGAACCTTCACCACAATATTTACAGGATAAAACCTGAGGAGACAAACACAGATTTATTTTTGTAGACCAAAGTCATGATTTATCCCAATGCATATGGAAGTTAACAGGGCGGAGCTAAATTCACTGCATCATCACAGGTAACATGGGTCAGGCAGAGACACGTCACCTATTGTCTTGTGTCCTGTCATGTACTGGCCAGTCATTTAAAATGGCTCCATCTATATGTGTGTGAACTATCTGTGAACCTTTAAGGTGAAGTAAACAAACACTCAGAGGTGGAAAGAGTAATAAAATGTTGTACTCAAGTACAAGTACTGTTACTTCAGTGAAATTTTACTTAAGTACAAGTAAAGTTACAATTATAAAAATCTACTCAAGTAAAAGTAAAAAGTAGCTCATTAAAAACTGTACTCAGAGTAAAAGTTACCAAGTTACTTTTTTATTTTTTTTTAACAGCGGGGGTGGGGTGAGGCATTCGTAGTTCAAAAAAGATAAGCAGATGTAAATCTCAAACTAGTTGTTTTTAACTGAAGGAACACCTTTGCATAATAAAGCTGTTGTCTTTCTTGTGCTTGAAAATCAAAGTGGTCACTTAAATATGGTGTTACGTCCCAGTCTAGGGCCAAACAGCAAAAGAATGGTTCAGGGTTCTATTTATAATATATATAACTGTATGGAAATGGTGGTATATGGCAGAAAGAACTAGATCCAATCATTAACTGATGAAATAATGAGGTTTGTATACACACACACACACACACACCAGGAGGAGGATCAGATTCAGGTTGGACCCAGGCCAAAATAATAAACAAAATGGTATTTATATTTAGTAGCTAGATTACCTGCAAAAAAAAAAAAAAAAAAAAAAAACCACACACACAAACAAAAATACAGGTACCTTCCTGGACTCCCTAAACCAAAAACAATGAAATTATCTACAAACAGGGGCGGACTGGCCATCGGGAGCACCGGGACATTTCCCGGTGGCCTGACGGTCGTTCTGGCCTGCCGGCTGCCGCTGTGCAGACGATCAGCCTGGCATGTGATAGGCTGGTGTGCAACTACTAATTAATTGACAGATCTCTCAATCTACGAATCAGGCAATGGAAAGGGAAGATTAGAAGATCAGGAGGGAAAATTACACTCCCACATGACCTCCCACATGACCCAACGTCAGCGACGCACTGCCTAATATCTGGCTATATCCAGAGACAGGGTATATCTGACTAAATCGTTCAAAAAATGGAGCGTAAACGCAAAGGAGGAGCAGAGAGGGAGCGTATAAAAAGAAAAAAAGCCCCGGCCACAGACGCAACAAGCTGTTGCAAAATCCCAGCCATGTTCGCCAGTAAGGGAACAGGTCGGTCAAGATTACATTTACATTATATTTATAATAATTTGGCAGAACACTTTCTCCAAATCACTTAGATAATCACAATAGATAAAATTAAACCAACAAACGAGCAACAATATGTAAGTGCTGCTGTGCTGTGTCAAGTCTCGTTTCGTCTACATGTACGTAGCATATTTTTCATATAATAAATAAAAATGAATAAAAAGTAGACAAAATAGTGTTAGTGGGTCAAATTTTTTAAATAATAAATAAATCAAGTAGATGGTATGGAAAAGAATACAGTATTAGTTATTTAGATTTTTCATTTGTAGTCTACAATATGCAGCCTACAATGTTTGTTTATTTATTTATTTAGAAAAGGTGAGGAAGGAAGCAGCAGTAGCACTAGTGCTGTAAATGCTCCTGCTGTTGAGCTACAGTAGAGGTGGTGGACAGTCCAGCGTTAGAGTCAGAGCAGGAACCTTCAGGTAAAGTTTAAGATAAGCAAAACTAAACATGCAGGCAGCAGCCTATACTTTTTAAACATGTGCTTTTTATGATTCTAAGATCAGTAGTAGGACTGTGATTTTGGGGACATCCAACTGATGGCTGCACAATTATAAATACAGATTATTGAACATGCTTATTTCATATTGCAGAGCAACTAGATGTGCAGAGTGAGAGAGAGAAGGATTCAGGGAAAGATGAAGGAGACAGTGAAAGCCGGTGCACTAGTAGTGCTAATTACTTACTGTTTACTCTTACTGGTCTGTTCCACATAATGCCATAATTGAGTAAACATTGTTATCTGTTACATACGCTGTCATAGGTTTTGTTAAGTTTATTTGTGTTTGTGTTTCTGATACATTTGGTATACTAGAGTTGAGCACTGAAAATACATAAAATGTAAAATTTCAACATGTGAATGTGTCTCTTATTATCTCTTTTAAAAAGCCAATTTTCTATTTGTCATTGGTTTGGTAGTATAAATGGTGTATTCCTAGTGAGTTGTTAAGGGTTATTTTTTTATTCATTTATATTGCATCTGGTAGTCTACTGTACCTGTTACAATAATAGGGTTAGCCTACAAGTTTATCAGTCCAGTAGATTACATGAATAGGGTGCTGGTGACTGCAGCAGCAGAGGTGGCCTGGCAGTGGAGTCAAATTACCGGCCTGAATTATTGTCCCAGTCCACCACTGTCTACAAATATATACAAAGACCAACCAAACCAAAGGGACAAAGCAATAATCAAAGTCAATTGGAGGCAAAAAGTCAAAACCAGAATACACAACCAAATATCAAAACGCCAAAATCACAACCTCTTTCATCTTTCCCGCGTCTCTCTCCGGTTTATACATGGTCGCGCTAGTCGATGACGTCACTCAGGGCGGAAGCGAGCGTGTGGAAGGTCAGGAAGATGCCGATGTCAGAAAACCTGGAGTGGAGTCTGGAGCGGCGCGCGACCAGGACATGATACACACACGCGAGCGCAACGGAGCATTTATACAAAGCATAATATCTTTTATTTTATAATTTTCATTCATTTTTTACTCAGTAGCGAATATGATTTAAAATGTAGCGAATTACAATACTTCAAACAAAACGTACTTAAGTAAAAGTAAAATTACAGATTTTTAAAACTACTTTAAAAAGTAGAAATACACAAAAAAGCTACTCAATTACAGTAACGCGAGTAAATGTAATTCGTTACTTTCCACCTCTGCAAACACTGCACTTGTAACTGTATTTACAATATATCTATTTAGAGCATGTTATCTTTTCACATTTTCATATTTTAATTCCATTCCCCTTGTGAACGTTAGTGAGTTTTGAACAGTACAGGTTGGGTTTAGTTCTGTACAGATGTTGCAGATGCTGATGTCTGTTAATGTGTGTGTTCCTACAGGCTGCACACTGGAACGATCCAGAGAGACAGAAGACATCACTGCATACACAGGAGACTCAGTACTGCTGCCCTGCTCCTGCACTGGCCTCCATAAAACACCTGGGACATTCACATGGAGCAAATACATAACAAATAACTGGGTAGAGATATCTCCTGAGAGTGATCAGTACAAAGGCAGATTTCAGCTGGTTAATGATCACTCTTCAGGAAATCTCTCTCTGCTCATATCACACCTGACTGTAGAGGATGGAGGAAGTTACAGGTGTAATGTTAAAGAGGGTGAATACAGAGACGTCAGACTCACTGTTGAAGGTAAATGATTAGTTTTTATACACAATGCTACTTCAGTGATAATCTCATGACAGATTAATCTGATGTTGTAGATCGACCAGATAACAACTCACACCTGATTAACAGACCAGATAATCACCTACACATTTAATTATCACTTTATTGCTCTATTTCGCCCCCTAGTGTAATAAACATAGATTTATTTCTGATCTTTCCACTCAGTTATAGTCCTCAATATGATTTAAACACTGATTATAAATTCATTTGATTGAGTATAATTTACATTTAATCTGTACCAGTCTCAGTGTAAAATCAACTTTTATATATACAGTGGAACCTCGGATTGCGAGCGTTCCTCAAAGCGCGCAAAATTTTCTTATTAATTTTGACTTGAGACTCGACTGTGCCTTGACTCACGAGTACCAAACATCATCGAGTATAAGGTATCACGCATGTGCTTCTTTTTTTGACACCAAGAGTCACATGATCACAACTGAGACAATGTTTTTTCTCTATTTTGTGCTGCAGATTTGTGTGTAATCGTCTCCCCTGCTCGGTCTTCGTGTGCGTCTCTCACTCGTATAGTCAATATCCGTGTGCGCGTTTACTGTTTACTATAACACTGTGACCACAGTGTGTGTGTGTGTGTGTAAAGCAAAAAAAGTCTCATTAGAACAGTGTTTCAGTGTAGAGCAGAGCGTGTGTGTGTCTGTGTGTAAAGCAAAAAAAGTCTCATTAGAGCAGTGTATCAGTGTAGAGCAGAGCGTGTGTGTGTGTGTGTGTGTGTGTGTGTGTGTGTGTAAATGCTCCTACTTTGAGTAATAAACATGGCTCTGATTCTCAATTTTTGCTATGTGGCTGCAAATTGAAGGTAACTCTAATCACACTAATTAAATAAATAAATAAATCTGAGTTTTATCTTAAGTGAAGTTGAGGTTCAGAACTATTCGTCCAGTTTATAATAATGTGCTGGATGGTTCTTAAACCAATTGCAATAAGTTTATAATACTGTATTATTTACTTCATGCAGGACAACAAATTGTCTGAAATGTAGTAAATTTGTGACGAGGCAGTGTGTGTTTTGTTCTCCTCTTAATACAGCTTCGTCTCAGTCACAGTTAAAGGTAAAATGATCTCCACTCAGAGTGAAGAGAAAGAATATTCGTATAATCCGAATAAAATGAACACATTTACAGCCGCGTGAGGCAGCAATCACACTAAATATATTGTCTAATTTTACTCCCAAAAAAAGAGACAAATGCTTCTGTTTCATGTTCTGTCCATTTTCCATGTGTGTGTTCATGATTATGGATTATCTGAGTGTGTGTTCTGATCCACACTACATTTCCTGGATTGATTTATAACAGATTAAATGTTTTTCTCTGTGCAGAGGCCACAAGAAGACCTTCAACACCCAGACCAAAGACCAAACCCACTTCCACAGCAGGTACTACACACCAGTGTAACACACAGTCAGGATAGTTAGTGCAGGTTAATGCATCAGCTTGGAGCCAAACTCAAACACAACACACACACACACACACTACATTTATCTTTGTCTTCTAGTTCTTGTAGACGTCACACCTACAAAACCAACCCTGGTGGTCGAGGACAAAATGACCACAAACTCTGAACCATCTGGAAAAGGTAACGATTAATTCACTGCATTAACGTCATTAACACTTTTAGTGATTCATATTTGTTGTGAACGTTTCCAGAACAGGAAAAGAAAATCCAGAAATGACAAAACTACACTTTTAAAACTGTTTACAATCATCCAGATTATAAGAAAATTAAACCAGCTGTATAAAATTAGTAAATATGTACAGGATAAAATATATTTCATTAAATTAATTTAATATAAACGTCCCAAACATTAATTCCATAACTCTGGTGCTTTGTAAGAAAAAGCTCCGCCCCTGCTGAAGATTTTATAATACATTAATATTCATAAGACACTCAAACAAACGTGATTAATACAGAATCACACACACACTCGTGATACAGAAAGAAACAGAGAGAATCACAATCATACATCCAGCAACATCACACTTTATATTCTCTATCTGTGACCGGGGAGTTTGAATTACCACCAGGAACACATGGAGCGGTTTTACTTCTTTTGTCGTTTATTCAGGTATCAAAAATAAATTATTGTAACAATTATTTTAAGCGCAGACAGTGCTGCCTCAACGATTTCACTGGACAGTGCCAGAACAAAAATAAACAAACAAAAACAGAAAATACATTGAGCACTTCTCAAACCTTTACAGCTCAGTCTCGCTGTTTATCCTTTTAACATCAGCACACGGACAGTAAATATACAGCCGTCATGAGGATAGAAAAAAGGAAAATTAACTCAGAAAAATATATTACCGACTGAGGCAGAACACTGCAATATTACAGAGAACCACCACGCAACAAACATGCGTTACTATTCAGAACAATACGGCAGTGGGAACACTGTGCAAAATAAAAAATATTATAAGCACACCTTATGTTGTGTTACTCTTTGGCCTATTTCTTGCAGAAATAAAATAAAAAGAAATAACACTTACATAATCATGAACCTCAACTTTGTTCACTTTACAAAGGCTGAAATCTCTCCCCAATCCAGCAATACATGCTGTGTAAACAGTCACATATTGTGTAAGGCACATGAAAACATGGAACATTTGCACATTTAATTGTATTTCACTTGTTAAGATTCACATCTGAACAGGCCTAACCCGCACGTAGCATCATACCATCGGACATCACTGCACATGGTACAACCTTTACAAATATTACCCCTCTTGGAAATAAAACTACAAAATATACATCCAGGCATAACATTCAACATTCATATTTATGAGAAATCATATGTTTACCACTGGATGGCATCAACTATGACGCGATTTCACAGAGAGCATGCAGCTTCTCCGGCTCACTGCACGTCACACAAAATGTCTGAAGACAAGAACGCATGCGCATTCCAACTACACCTGACACACATAGCACCACCAAGTGGCCAGTTAAGGGAAATACAGGAATTCACTGACTCTCTTCATGGCATAAATCTCAAACAGATAACCATAGATTAGGAAATTTTCCCATGTAAAAAAACTAAACGTTTATTTACCACCCGTTTACACCCTCCCCTGCAATAAGTCAACGCCCTCGAAGACTTACTCAGTTCCACCCTTAGTTATTCATCGCACCTTGTAAGGCTCTCTCAAATAATGCAGTGCCAATGCTGGTTAACACTTGAGTCACCATATCGGTGCTAACACTTACTGCATGACAAGCGGACCTGGGTGCATGGAAGGGATTCGTGTGAACACCCGCAGTTGTTCGCTTGCTCCTGCGCACAGCTGGAATTGGCCTCTCCCTTTGTCCGATAGGATGCGTTTCACCGAATTCCTGAGACTGCGAACACTCATCTGCAACCCCCGTGTTAAGGCCCTCACCATCAGACCCTTCAGTGCCTCTACCAACGTCCACTGAGCCTGGTTCCAGGTTACCTTCGTTGCTGTCATCTCCCAGCTCCAAGGTGCCTGGTATCCCTACATTAATCGGAGTTTCGATGGCCCCACTCACAGTTGGTTGTATCATCTCCTCTACTACTACCGCATAGGGCTCAGAACTCTCAGTCTCATTTACGATGATAGGCTGAGTAGCTGGATGAGATTTGTTTACACCCGTAGGCTTAGGAGTAGGCATAGCACCTGGGCGTAACTCCGCTCGATGAACCCTTTTTGATGGCCCACCTTCTAAGGGTTCCACAGTGTTCCTCCAGGCATCTTGAATCTTATTTCTGCCTGGAGGTCTGTGACGCAAATATACAAGCTCACCCACACTGACCTGGGGACAGAATGCCTTTTCATTAAGACGAGTTACCCTCTCCAGCGCCTTCTCCTCTGAGAACTCCCTAGCTTTCTCATGAGCATACTGCAGTCTCTCTTGGTGTACAGATAGCCAACCTTTCCCTTCAGAAGTCTCCGCTCCCCCCAATAATGCATCGATGGGCAGAGGTGGCTGCACCCCAAAAAGGAGGTAATACGGGGAAAACCCTGTAGTGGCATGTGGAGTCACATTGTACGCGTGAACTAACTCGGGCAAGTACTCAGGCCAACGCCGTTTCCGTTCTGGTGGTAGTGTGCGCAGTAAGTTGTGAAGCGTTCGGTTATACCGTTCACATTGGGCATTACCTTGCGGCCGATAAGGTGTTGTACGTGTCTTTTTGACCCCATAGAGTCTGCACAACTCTGCTATCACCTCACTCTCGAAATTTCGCCCTTGATCGGAGTGCAACCTCTCAGGAACACCATATTTCATAAACCACTCCCTCAACAAGATCTTGGCTGTGGTGTCGGCCTTTTGGTCTTTTGTAGGAAATGCCTGTGTAAATTTTGTAAAAACATCAGTAACAACCAGAATGTTTTCACGCCCATCAGTAGCAGGCTCTAAGACAGTAAAGTCCACAGCGATTACTTCTAAGGGCCTGGAAGCCAGAAATGCCCTTACAGGAGCCCTGATTCTAGGCTGAGGCATTTTTGTGAGGATGCACCTCTGACATTTCCTTACCCATTCCTCCACATCCTCATGCATGCCAGACCAGAAACATCTCTGCTTTAACAACCCCACAGTCCGCTCAGCACCCTGGTGCCCCATTTCATCATGCACACACTGCAGCACTCGCTCCTTTAGACACACCGGTAACAACAATTGCCAGCAGTTCTCACCAGAAGGATGATCTACCACTCGATACAGCAGTCCATTACGTTCTCTTATAAAGTTCCACTGTTTCAGAAGGCACTTCAATATTTTCGGCAAAGTCTTTCTTTCTATGTGCACTGGTTTCCTTTTCTCATCCCAGAACCTTCTAAACACTTTCAAAACAGGATCGCTTTTCTGAAACTCAATCAGTTGTTCTCTAGTGTAGCCTGGGAGTGTATGCGTGTTACCCTGAAGACCAATGACCTCTTCTTCTGTCTCCGATGCACGTATCTGTCTCAGCCTGGAACACTCAATACCCTTCAATGCAAGCGCAGGCTCCAAAGCTGTTCCTCTGTTAACCAAGCTACAAATGGCTACACACCCATCCCAGTCACCATCAGGATCAGATTCAGGCTCCCCTGCAAACTCCTGCCTAGACAAGGCGTCAGCTGCCACGTTGCTCTTTCCTGGTCTGTACTTCACCTCAAAATTAAAAACAGACATTTGAGCTACCCACCTCTGCTCAATCGCTCCTAATTTGGCAGTTTGCAAGTGACAGAGCGGGTTATTATCTGTGATCACCTCAAACCATGACCCAAGCAAGTAGGTCCGGAACTTTTCGACTACTGCCCACTTAAGGGCCAGTAGCTCGAGCTTCATGCTACTGTAATTGCGATCGTTTCTCTCAGCATTACGTAATCTTCTACTGGCGTATGCAATAATCCTCTTCTCATCACCCTGTTTCTGATACAAGATGGCACCTAAGCCATTCTGGCTTGCATCTGTCTCCAGTATAAAAGTTGAAATCAGCAAACCCAAGTACAGGTGCTGTCGTCACTTTCTCCTTCAACTGATTGAATGCATAATCACATTCGTTAGACCACAGAGCACTAAAATGACGACCACTCTTTGCGCATCTGTTTCCACTCAAACACACATTCACTAAGTCATGTAAGGGTCCAGCTATTTTTGAGAAGCCCATGATAAACTTCCTATAATAGCTACAAAAACCCAAAAATGACCTCAGATCTTTCACTGTTTCTGGAGTCTTCCAACTGCTAACTGCGGCAACCTTATCTGGGTCTGGAGAAATCCCTTGTGCTGACACTTGGTGGCCCAAGAACCGCACTGAGTCTTGGAGGAAACGACATTTCTCTAGCTTCACCTTCAAGCCAGTCTCTGCCAACCGCTTGAGCACCATCTCCAATCTTTCAAGGTGCTCTTCAAATGTTTGTGAATACAGCAAAATGTCATCTAAATAAACTATCAACACTTGGAAGATTAGATCACTCATGACAGCCTGCATGAGTCGATGAAAAGTGGATGGTCCATTGCAGACCCCAAATGGCATCCTCTGGTATTCAAATAAACCAAAAGGTGTTGTGAATGCTGTCTTAGCCCTATCCCTGTCCTTCACCGCAATCTGATGATACCCTGAGGCCAAATCCACTGTTGAGAAAAACCTGGCTCCCCTGAGAGCATCAAAGCTCTCGTCAATCCGCGGCAATGGAAATGCATCACGCCTTGTCTTAGAGTTAAGCTTCCTATAATCTACGCAAAGACGTAATGACCCATCGGCCTTGCGCACCAATACCACAGGGGAGGCGTAAGCACTAACACTCTCTTGTATGACACCCTTCTTTAACAACTTTGTAATGTGCTCTCTTACTTCCTGGTACTGATTTGGTGGAATGTGGCGGTAAGGCTGGTTTACTGGTATGTCGTCGGTCAAGTGAATCTCGTGCTGAACTCTATCTGTATACCCCAAATCATCATCTGATGCAAACACCCCTGAATACTTTCCCAACACTGATTTTAACTGAACCTGTTGTTCAAGTGTACCTCCCATGATGATGCGATCCAAGAACGATTGAATGTGCGATTCAGAGTCCTGACCTACGCCCACAGTGACCCTCTCAGTGTCTGCAGAGATTCGCTGAAACTTTACTTCACAGGACGAACCTGCATCATTATCATTTGCCGAAGAGAACACGCCCACACGGACCCTGGGCTGCAACCAGACGTCCTCCTGAGACAAGTTGAGAACTCTTATTGGACACACAGGTAAGTCAGCTGTAACCAAGGTAGGCACAACCACCAAACCTCCCGGTAGAGGGGTGTTTACTGGCTCTACCAACCATAAAGAGTCATCCTTTTTACCGTGTCCTATCCCCTTAACAAGAACAGTAACTGCCGACCACGCAGGCACATGAGTAGATGTCTTACCTGCGACTCGGGCGAAGGCAGCTCGTTTGATCAGTTCATCTGACTGGGCCTGTTGGAAAGCCACCTGCCAATTTGAATCAAGCTCCCCACCTCGTGGAGCGTCTATTTCAGTATAAACAATCTGTCTGCACTTACTGATAATGTTCATTCCAATGAGCACCGACACAGATGATGAACTAGGAGTTTCTTTAATGATCAAAAATCCACACTCAGGCACGCTCATCCCCATTACCTCTACGTCCAGCTCGATGTAACCCAAATAGGGAATATCTAAACCGTTGGCTGCTGTAATTTTTAGCAGCCTGAAGTGGACATTACATCACTGTCATTTCCGAACAATTTATCTCGGAAGAACCCTTCAGTGATGGTACTGACCTGGCTACCAGTGTCGAGCAGACATGACACCAACACACCTCTAATTTCCAGATCCACCATTGGGCAAGTTCCAACCACCCGTTCAAGAAACCTGTCCCGACTGGTGCCTTCCGGTAGTGAGCCAGAAACTACTCCCTGTGCTGCCTGACTCAGTGCGATAGAGGGACCTAGCCTTTCTTGCCCCTCAGTTGTCCTGGCGTCACCCTTTGGTCTCCCACCCCGTCTCAAGGTGCAGCGCCTGGCCACATGCCCAACCTCGTTGCACCTAAAACAAATAGGTTCTCCCTCCTCTGTAAACCTAGGAAGAAACTTTGATGAGGACTTCTGCTGAACTGCCACTGACCGTTGTGCAGTCAACTCCTTGACAGCCTTAGTGAGCTCTGAAATCGTTTGCTCTTGGTCACTTATTCGCTTGTCCTGCCGGGAGATCACCTGTAAAATATCACTTAAAACAGTAGATGTATGAGTTTCAGGAGCTGATCGATCTTTGGTTTCCCCCAGTACTTCTGAATGGACAGGTCGACTATTTGCAATTCTAGTGGGTTTGCTCTCCTCCATAGACCACAGAAGGGCTTCATTACGAATCTCAAGAAGGGTCAAGTGTGGTTTTTCTCTGATCATCTTACGCAATTCTCGCCTCAACACAGCGTCTCGCACACCCTCCACAAACTGATCACGCAAAATCCCCTGCTCGTTAGCCAAGCTGTCTGGTGACTGTTTTGTGATAGAGCTTAATAGACGAGAAAGAGCATGAGAGTAATTTCGAAGATCTTCCCCCTCCAATTGCTTGCGGTTGTAAAATACCTGCAACAATTGAGTCCCACTCCGCCGTTCCCCAAATGCTTCACGCAAAAAAATAAACAAATCACTGGCCTGTCGGGACTGGTTCCCCACACATAATCGAACTTCTTCTAGTGCAGATCCCCTCAGTAGTGAAATAATAAAGTCCGCCTCTTCATCTGGTGTCTGGTCTCTGGCCCGTAAAACCCTTTCAACGTCCTCAATAAACTCCTCGACAGACCTCCCATCTTTGTTATATTCTCCGCAAAAAGGTTGAATTTGACGTTCCCGAGGAACATAAATGTAAGAGCGAGTGGAAATACCCCCCCCCCACCAGATGCCCTATTGCCCAAAGTGTCATTCCTGCGGTCCCTTTGATCTTGAAGATGGTCCCTCCGTTGTTCTAAGTCAACATTACCCACAGCTTCAGCAACAGGGGCTTGTTCCCCCACTGCAGACAGTTCGTCAGCGCTCAACATTTCTCACCCAATAGATTTAAAGGGAAATAATCCGAAATGTACAACTCCGTCCCCGATAACTGTCCTTGCTGCAAACTCGTTCCAAGCCCCAGTCTTCCCAGTACCTCAGTAACTCTACTGATGTGCAGCTCCTGGATACTGCTGCAACATCCAAGAAGCTATCAGATCCACAGAAAGGATCCGGTCACGCCGAACAAATCTTCTTAGCCGCCGTCACTCTGGACACCCCGATCAATCCTGCTCTGGCAACATCCGCTGTAACTGCACCCTTCCACACCAGTTCTGCGCAGGACGTCCTCCACCTCTGTAAAACATTCACCACTGACGTATTGTCTAAACAACCTATATCGCTCGTCGCAACTAAATCAGACTGAATAAACTACCCCACTCCAGGGGGGTGTTCTTCGTACGTCGCTAACTCAGTTAGCTGGATTTGATTGTTGTGGATTTGTCCTGATCTTGGATTGTTTCGTTCTCCGATGCTCATCTCGCACTTGTTGTCATAGCAACATGTCCGTAAGCTTGAACCTGCTCGGTAGCAGGTTTATTTCATGTAAACAGGATTAAGGCTGCGCTCCTGCCGGGTTATGATTGGTTGAAATGGTGAGGTCACATCTGATTGGTTAAAGAGCGCTGACGTGGACTGACTCACATGGGGAAAGAAAAGTATCTTGCATGCATATATACGTCTTGCCATAATATATATATATATATAATTGATATCAAATATTATATTAGAACATAAATTCATAAGTTTTCTATTATTATAATAAACTCTAGGCACGAGACAGCCCTCAAGACCATTTTATATATATATATATATATATATATATATATATATATATATATATATATATATAGAGAGAGAGAGAGAGAGAGAGAGAGAGAGAGAGAGAGATGTATAATAAAAATAATTTTTTTATAATAAATTGGACAAAACTAATTTTATTATAAAGTAAACAATATAAAAGTATACATGTTTTTTAAAAAAATATTCATATTTCAATTTTTCCATATACAACATATTTTTTTCATATTTCTTATTTTATTGTCTCATGTAATTTGTAAAACATATGTGCATATTATGTTCTAATATAATATTTTATAGTGATTATGTGTGTGTGGTGGGAGGGGGGGATCCATGGCAGGGAAGCATTTCAGCGCATAACACGTGGGGGGGGGAGCATTTCAGCGCAGGTGTTACAAAAAAAAATTGAGCTTGTTCTTTTTGTCATTTCATCAACCAATCAAAGGACTTGTGATCAGTGTTTCTACTGTCGATGCATATCGCCTTTTAAACCAACGCACGAGCGCGCAATAATCCTAGACAACTCAATCCGGCCAAACTAATCATCAACAACAGGTGTGCTGGAAGAACCGACTTAGCCAGGTCTTAATTAGCACGATGATCTCATCTTAGATGTGTCAATTCATCCCGGATGTTTCAAGCGACGTACGAAGAATACCCCCCTGGTACCAAAATGTGTGACCGGGGAGTTTGAATTACCACCAGGAACACATGGAGCGGTTTTACTTCTTTTGTGGTTTATTCAGGTATCAAAAATAAATTATTGTAACAATTATTTTAAGCGCACACAGTGCTGCCTCAACGATTTCACTGGACAGTGCCAGAACAAAAATAAACAAACAAAAACAGAAAATACATTGAGCACTTCTCAAACCTTTACAGCTCAGTCTCGCTGTTTATCCTTTTAACATCAGCACACGGACAGTAAATATACAGCCGTCATGAGGATAGAAAAAAGGAAAATTAACTCAGAAAAATATATTACCGACTGAGGCAGAACACTGCAATATTACAGAGAACAACCACGCAACAAACATGCGTTACTATTCAGAACAATACGGCAGTGGGAACACTGTGCAAAATAAAAAATATTATAAGCACACCTTATGTTGTGTTACTCTTTGGCCTATTTCTTGCAGAAATAAAATAAAAAGAAATAACACTTACATAATCATGAACCTCAACTTTGTTCACTTTACAAAGGCTGAAATCTCTCCCCAATCCGGCAATACATGCTGTGTAAACAGTCACATATTGTGTAAGGCACATGAAAACATGGAACATTTGCACATTTAATTGTATTTCACTTGTTAAGATTCACATCTGAACAGGCCTAACCCGCACGTAGCATCATACCATCGGACATCACTGCACATGGTACAACCTTTACAAATATTACCCCTCTTGGAAATAAAACTACAAAATATACATCCAGGCATAACATTCAACATTCATATTTATGAGAAATCATATGTTTACCACTGGATGGCATCAACTATGACGCGATTTCACAGAGAGCATGTAGCTTCTCCGGCTCACTGCACGTCACACAAAATGTCTGAAGACAAGAACGCATGCGCATTCCAACTACGCCTGACACACATAGCACCACCAAGTGGCCAGTTAAGGGAAATACAGGAATTCACTGACTCTCTTCATGGCATAAATCTCAAACAACAGATAACCACAGATTAGGAAATTTCCCCATGTAAAAAAACTAAACATTTATTTACCACCCGGTTACATATCTTTATTTCCTTTTATTCTTCTCCCCTTGTTTTTATCAATAATCATTATTATTTCTACTTTCTCCAACTAGTATTATTATTGTTATTATTATTATTAGTAGTAGTAGTAGTAGTAGTTATAGCGTTGTTTTTGATTTCCTTCTTTTCCAGTAAGTTTCATCACTAGTGTCACTTTAACTAAACAGTTAAATGTCTGTATATCTGTTTGTTTTTTTATTCTATTTATTTCTGTTGTTATTGTGTGACTTGATTCTGAGCTTTGGCAGTACGAGTGTGTGCAGGAGCCTCATACACTCTCTTTGTTCCACGACTCCTGCATGACTGCTGCATTTCACATAACATTACATGTATTTTTGTTGTGTTCTCTATTAATCACGTGTGTTCGCCCCTGAGTGTTCTTATGTATATAAATAATAATACATTGTTTTGTGTATGATTAAACTCACTGCACGGTGGTGTTGTGGTCAGCACTGTCCCCTTGCACCTCCAGCGTCCAGGTTCAATTCCCGTCCACATTTGATTCCTGTCTCTGAGTGCATGGAGTTTGCGTGTTCTCCCCGAGCTTAGTGGGTTTCCTCCGGGTTCTCCGGTTTCCTCCCACAGTCCAAAGACATGTAGATTTAGCTAAGTGACATTCCCAAAATTGGCCATAATGTGTGTGAATAAGTGTATGTGTGTGTGGGCTCATTGGTTTGGCACCCTGTCCATGGTCTACCCCGCCTCATGTCCTACTGTAAGTCCCCTCGGATAAACTCCAGGCTCCCTGCGACCCTGAATACAGGATTAAGCGATATAGACAATGAGTGAGTAAGTGAGAGAGTGATTAAGCTCATACCGTACAACATTGTGATTTTGTATGGAGTTGTGGTCGCGCAGCTCCTCATTGCTTCCTCATTCCGCCTCTTCTTCCCGTGGCTTCCGTCTGACGAACTTCTCGCCAGAACTCGGGCCCAAGACCACTCGGTAAGGCATCAAACTTTAGAGAACGCAGTGACCCAGTTCGCTGCCGCTGGGTATTACAGCGATTTTAACCTCATTCTCCTATGTGGCTATGCTACAGTGCTAATGAGGATTCACTAAAGCTTGATTCAAGATTGTTGTTTGCATTCCATACAGAAACAAGGAACTATACAAGGTCATCAAAGTTCAAACTGTGCAGATGTTCAACATAGTTACTGAAACCAGGGCAGTGCAGAGACGTTTAAAGGGGCGGGTGCTCGAAGTTAAAAAAGATAGAACCGGCTGAATAACAACAACTCACATTCATGACGAATCTAATATGGAATTGCATCATACTGTATAAAGCAAATGTAGCCTATGTTTTACCTGATGGTGTACAGTGTTGCTGTTGAGGGATTACTGCTGCTCCTGTTGCTGATAGTGCTGGAGGGCAGGGCTGTGTTGTTCTGAAACTGTAGACATTAAAAAGTCCATAGGTAGCTGATTAAAGAAGTGCTTTGATATACAAATAAAATGTAAAAAGATTGGTGACAATGCTTGGAACCATAAGGCAACAGATTAAAAAGACTGGGAAATGAACTGAAATCAGGATATTAGTAGTACAAAAGACTAAAGTCATGGTAGGGTGAGAATGTATTTAAAAAAATCTATACAGTCAGCATGTGTATGTGTCCTGTTAGCACCTTCTAAACATCACAGAGCACAGAACATCACAGCATCAACTTTAAATGGGAGGGATTAGATTGTAGAACTGTAAAATTCTCTCCTCTGAGCAAAGGGTGCGAAGTTTGTTTTTAACTAGTTTTAGTTGTGAGAAAGAACGCTCCACAGTTGCTGTGGACACTGGGAGTGTTCCATATGTCTTCAGCAGCTCCGTCATGTTGGGGAAGATCAGATGTGCATTGTTTTCTTTGACCACTGAAAGAATGGATGCCACACTGACTGGTGGGGGACATGAGTATGAAGCATGAAAGACCTTAAGTTCTGTCTGTAATTTGTCTTCCTTCTCAATGTCATAGAACTGGCAGAGTTTCTTTACAGCTTGGTGTGCCTCTGTTGAGATTATTTTCCAGTTCTCTGGGACTGTCAGGGTATGTAAGGCATTCAAGATTTCCCAGGTGGAATTATCTCCTCCTTTAAAGCGTCTCAGAAGCTCCTGTGTCATTGTGTCAACAAAAACATAGAACACTTTAAGACGGTAGTATTCTTGGGGAGTTGTGAAAGCATGGTCATCAGCAGTAGCTGGTGTGGATGCAAACTTAAACTTTGCTGGCACTTTCCTCGTCCGAGATTGTCCAGGAACCTTGGGGAGTCCAGGCCCACTGATGCAGCCTTTTCTCTAGCCTGTTCATAAATTTTCTCAAACTCTTCCTCTGTTCTGCTGTGGTCCAGGCTCTGCAAAACACCATCAACAATCTTGTATGCTGCAGCCAGGTCTTTCTTCTGCAATGCATCAGATGCAGTAGCAGTCACTTGGAAGATGGGACAGGTGACGTCCAGACACAGGATGAATTCAAAATTTATGCTTTTGAGAAGGATCATTGCATCACCTTGTAAGCATATTTTGATCAACATATATTTATGCAAGTAGAAATATAAAAAGAACTATAAGTGTACCATTATAGTATAAAAGAGAGGACAAGAGTTAGGAACAGTGAAATCAGAGGGGGACCGGAAAGTCCCTAGAAACTGGGGAGCATGACAGGTCGTAAAACATAGACAAGATAAGGTCCCAGGTGCCGGACTTGCTGAAACTGAGAACACACACTTAAGGTGCCGGACTTAGTGAAAAACTGAGCACACACACACTTAATGAAGAGTTGAGGGAAAGATCGGAAGTACATAAAAGGATAACTAGATGAGGTAATGAAAATATGGAAGGACCAGAAACCGGACATAGCCGGAACCAACAAATGACCAGATAAGATAAGGGAGACATAAGACCAGAAATCAAAAATAATTGGACGAACCTGAAAAGATTAATGAGGGAAAGAACGGATGGTCAGGCCGTAGAAACTTGATAAGAGGGGGGCTAACGGGGTGACTATGTAATCAATCATACATTAAAACCAAAATTCAGAAGGATCAGGAGACAATGTGTGTATGTGTCTGTGCGCAGGTGGCCGGAATCTGCCATCAGAATGTGTGTGCGCAGAGTGATAAGGGAGAGACACAGAGCAGGGGTTTCCCCTATGTGTGTGTGAAAATGGCCTTGGCCACAGACTGGATGGACAGACAAGAAATAAATCAGAGCCACAGAGAGTTTTGTGAATAACATTTTAATAAGAGTAAGACAAAGGATAAAATACAGTAAGCGTATCTACATGATAATAATATAAAATACAAAATATAAAAGCCCAACGTAAAATACAAAACACAAGGAGTAAAAAGCATCGACAGAAATAAAAGTCCTCAGAAGGAACATGAGCTGAACTGTTCCGGCTGTCCGAATCATCCAAATGATGATGTCATCCATGGAAAAGTTGCAGCTATAAAATGGAATAAAATGTATAAAAACATTGAATAGGGTAAAATAAGGCAAATAAGTAATAAATAATAAATAAATTAAGTACAGTAGTATAAAGGAGATGCTTACCCATGACTGGTCTCTTGAGAAATGAAGAATAAACCAAAGAAACACGAGGAAAAAGTCTTGAAAGCAAGCAACACCCCTATATTTTTATAAAAAAAGATATGAAAAGTGTAAAGATAATAGAAAATAATTATTAATGAAAATAAATTATAAGGGAAAGAGTTATGAGCATGGAGAGGAGTCAGATAGCGAGGTGTATGATGTAATGGTACAAGATAAGAGAAATATAATTTTAATGGAAGAATTAATTGATAGAAACTGGAATAAAACAATTGATAGAACTGGATTATAATGGAATAAAAATTTGATGTGGTCAACAAAAAGAGTGTATAGAGGAGGGGTCGGGACTCCCCCCTCCTTCTCATGAAGTGTATCAAAGGTGTATGTCTTTTACTGTGAATTCAGTCTGCTCTTGACAGTGCTTGTATTTATGACCTAAGCATTGCAAGTGCGGCTCACTGGGTTTTATTGCTGCAATAAATCCTCTTACTTCTTCCAGTTCTGTGGGGCGTCTGAAATCTTTTTAATTTTGATTGTAAGTAATTTGTTAACTGTTTGATATTTTAAATTGTAGGCAACTTTCAACAGGTGGAAGAAATTTTCTCCCACAACCTCCTGAAGAGTCTGGAGGATCTTGCTGTAGTATTTCCTCCAGACTTTTCAGCAGGTGATGCAATGATCCTGAGGGCAGCTTCTCTGCAGGCCCACCTAGTGTCTGACAGCTTCTGCAGCTCCAGTGGGCACTGCTCAGGGTACAACTTCTCCTGCATTTTAATAAATGCAGAGTGTCGTTTAGATGAATTGGCCACAAAAGTGTAAAACTTTTCAATTAGGTTGAAAAAGCTGACAAAACAGATGTTTGACTTTGCGCTCTCTACTAAAACCAGATTAAGGCAGTGTGCCTGACAGTGGACATATACTGTAAGGCCTTTGGATTTTCTTTTTTTTATTCTTGACTGAAGTCCCTTAAAGCGCCCGCTCATGTTTGCAGCCCCATCATAACCTTGACCCCGGATGTTGTCAATCTTCAGATTATTTTCTTTCAGTAGAGCCATCACTAGCTTCTCAAGAGCATCTCCAGTTGTTGACTCCATATTACACACCTGAAGGAAGCGCCCCTTGATTTCCATGTTCTGCACATATCTGACATCAAAGGAAACCTGTTTGTGTGCAACACATCTGTGGTTTCATTCATTATGATAGAAAAGGTTTCACATTCTTGCATTTCTGCTTGGATGACACGTCTTATTGATGTGGCCAAAGCTTTGATTATGTCGTTCTGACTTCTGTTTGATAGGAGCGAGACGAGAGGTCTTTTTCCAAATCCCTGTCACTCTTTTATGGCATGAAGGTGTAATTTAATTACACTGTCATACTTGCTGAACAACTCAACTAACTCTAAGAAATTTCCTCGATTTTGGCTTGACAAGGTCTCATCATCTCCCCTGAAAGGCATACCCTGTCTTGCTAGGTAAAGAGGGATGTCTATCAAACGAGACAACATTTCTCTGCTTCTCTCTCTTTCTTTGTCTTTTGCAGCTTGTGACTCTTCAAAAGCTGCCTCCAAGTTTTTTTTTTAATGAGTTCCACTTCACCATACCACACATCTGAGACTCTGAGGCACTGTGCTCTTTAATCCTTTCTAAAGCCCTTCTCCACCGACTGGACCCTTCCGTTTTCCAGGTTTTGTGACTTGTGTACTTTTCATCATTTAAGAAAAGACGGCAGCTGAATCAAAACATAGCATCAGCACTTGGAGAATACTCTAGCCATGGATTATTCTCATAGCACTTCTTTTGAAACCATCGTCCCTCTTCATTCTTTGGATATGATGACAGTACTGGTTGGCAGAGTCCAATATTATCACACATTTGAATAAAGGCCTCATCATACAGTATGTGTAATTGTATGATATGGGCAGGATCAGTTGGGTGTGCAAGTCCAAGTAGGTTTGAGAATCTCCTCTCTATGGCTTCACTGGCTTCACTCTCCTCCTCTCTGGGCTCTGTCTCACTCTCTGACTTTCTCACTCCAGTCTCGTTCTCCTGGCTTGCCCTTTCCTCTACATTCTCTCGAGGTTCTCCCTGTGACTCAGTCTTTGCCTCGCTTCCTCCTTCCATCTCGTCATCTGAACTATCACACGCATTAATCGCACATATCGCATTAATCTATTATTTAATTATCTACACTTAACAACGTTTGCACCTAGTCCATGATAAAGCAATGATAGAAAATGTTATAGAACCAAAACATTGCAACTGTTTTGATTATTGTTTTTATCCTTGAATACCTCTACAATGCAACAACGGGTACATGTGTTAATGTTACCTGTGCTCTTTGTAATCCAGCTGCTGAGGGATCCACTGCCTTTAGCAGCCTCACACAGCCTCTTTCATTTTTAAAGATCAATACACATAAAACACACAAACATGCACATGCAGTGCTTATTAAACGTTTAAACTGTAGAGGTACATGTAACGGTTAACCCCTAGAGGGCGCCTAACGCCCGTGTATGTTTTTGAGTTGTAGTTTTGTTTAGTTCTAGTTTCACTTCATTTCCCAGTTTGCACCTCGGTCAGGTGACGTAGAAGCTCACCTGAACCGAGGGAAGTTAATTTGATGTTTGTTTATGTTTAATTATAAATAGCCTGGCTGGACTCCAGTGAGGCGTCTAGCAACTGTTCAGTTACGTTTAGTTTGTGTTGGAGTGATCCTGGTTTTTGTTTATGTTTTTTGGAAAATAAAAGGACTTTGTGAAACCGTCAGCTCGCCTCATCCGCATTCATGCCGCGCACACACACCCGACGCAAACGCGGTAAGGGGAAGAAACATGACAGATTGCTAGACCTAAAAAGTGGCATGGCGGAGGTTTTTCATCTGAACAATTTTTGGGGGGGCGCTGGTACGATCTCGCCCGAGCTGGCGGAAAGGCGGAAGGACAGCGAGGAAGAGATGTTTTGCGGCTGGATTTACAGCGGGCTGGAAGACGACGAGGAGGAGATGTATCGCAGCTGGGAATACAGCTTGCTGATGGAGCAGGAGGGGCTGCTGGAGGACAGCGAGGAGCACGGCGAGATTGAGTTCTGGCAGAGCCGGGATAATTCCAGGTACGCCGAGGAGGCGGGGATGGAGGAGGTGAACGTGACGGAGAGTGAGAGGATGGCGGGACATGGCTGGAAAGGCAGCGGGTTCGCCGTCCGGCGCACGCCCTGGAGGGGTGTGACAGCCGAGGGAGAGACGGGAGAGTGCTACAGGCAGTGGGCGGAAGACAACGAGGAGCGCATCGGAGACCTGCGGGAGCAGGTGGTGCGGCTCCAACAGTTGCTCGTCCAGGTTCGGGAGAGCCAGGCTGTAGTCCCGGAGGTCCTCCCTCTCGCGGACCCGGACGACATGCTCCCCATTCCGCCACTGCCTGGGATCGGCGCAGAGAATTACGCGCCGCAGCGGGAAAGCGTCAGTCTTCCGACTCCTCCAGACTTCGAGGACGGCGCGCTAGCGTGTCAGCAGCAGCTGTCCGACGCACCCGTTCTACCGCCGCCTCCAGACTTCGAGGACAGCGCGCTAGCGTGTCAGCAGCAGCTGTCCGACGCACCCGTTCTGCCGCCACCTCTCGGCTTCGAGGACAGCGCGCTAGCGTGTCAGCAGCAGCTGTCCGAAGCACCCGTTCTACCACCGCCTGCAGACTTCGAGGACAGCGAGCCAGCGTGTGAGCAGCCGCTGTACGACGCACCTGTTCTGCCGCCGCCTTTCGGCTTCGAGGACAGCGAGCCAGCGTGTCAGCAGCCGCTGTACGACGCACCTGTTCTGCCGCCGCCTTTCGGCTTCGAGGACAGCGAGCCAGCGTGTCAGCAGCCGCTGTACGACGCACCTGTTCTGCCGCCGCCTTTCGGCTTCGAGGACAGCGAGCCAGCGTGTGAGCAGCCGCTGTACGACGCACCTGTTCTGCCGCCGCCTTTCGGCTTCGAGGACAGCGAGCCAGCGTGTGAGCAGCCGCTGTACGACGCACCTGTGCTGCCGCCACCTTTCGCCTTTGAGGACGACGTAGAGCCGTCGTCGAGCGTCGTGCACGCTCCAGAGCCGTCGTCGAGCGTCGAACCAGCTCTGCAGCCGCCGAGCACGTCTCCAGCGCGTCGGCAGCCGCCGAGCACGTCTCCAGCGCGTCGGCAGCCGCCGAGCACGTCTCCAGCGCGTCGGCAGCCGCCGAGCACGTCTCCAGCGCGTCGGCAGCCGCCGAGCACGTCTCCAGCGCGTCGGCAGCCGCCGAGCACGTCTCCAGCGCGTCGGCAGCCGCCGAGCACGTCTCCAGCTCAGCAGCCGCTGAGCATGCCTCCAGCCCCGTCACCCAGCCTCCTGGACAGGAGGCGTAAGGTAGAACATTGGGTTGGGTGTCCGGGGCCTCCGGTGATGCTCCGGGAGGAGCATTTTTTGGAGGGGGGGTTATGTAACGGTTAACCCCTAGAGGGCGCCTAACGCCCGTGTATGTTTTTGAGTTGTAGTTTTGTTTAGTTCTAGTTTCACTTCATTTCCCAGTTTGCACCTCGGTCAGGTGACGTAGAAGCTCACCTGAACCGAGGGAAGTTAATTTGATGTTTGTTTATGTTTAATTATAAATAGCCTGGCTGGACTCCAGTGAGGCGTCTAGCAACTGTTCAGTTACGTTTAGTTTGTGTTGGAGTGATCCTGGTTTTTGTTTATGTTTTTTGGAAAATAAAAGGACTTTGTGAAACCGTCAGCTCGCCTCATCCGCATTCATGCCGCGCACACACACCCGACGCAAACGCGGTAAGGGGAAGAAACATGACAGTACAATAATTTTACTGCTGTAAAATCTGCATTTTATCTAATTTGAAATATAAACCTAATATCATCTGTTACTTAATATATTTTCTTTAAAAACAGTGTTTTTTTATATCATAAATATAATAATCCATAATTATGTGGATATTTAGTGAAATAAAAATCCTCCTTAAAAGAAGGGAAAAGTCCTGTAACTTACTTTAAAACTAAACATGTTCCCTAAAACGGTGGACACAGAGCTACAGACCCCCCTGTAACCCCCTTACCCAGTTCGCTAGCAGTTAATGACCACCACCACTTGTGCAGTTCATAAAAGGACAGGTAATGTTTGTCGCGCTGTTGCACAAACAGCACGCTCATTTATTTCAATTCATTTGTTGTTATAGACTATAGTGTGTGCTGTACACCCTATTTACTGTTTTGCTACAGTCTGCACCTTCTAGTTAATTTGCCTGCTTCTCCTCCAGCTCCGCACCGTCCAGTCTGCAGAAAATGCGCGTGCACTTTGCGTGCTCGTACCCAGCTCGTAACGAGCACGCGCTGCCCTCAAGGGCGAGCATTGGTTAATGGCAGGCATGTGACTGATGCAAGCCAGATCCTTTTATTTAGCAAAATTGAGATTAAAAGTTACATTTTATTGTTGAGGGGCAAAGACAGGGCTCCATACGCACATACAGATAAAAAACAAAAAACAACAAAAAAGAAAAACCCAAGAAAAGGGCACTTGAGGCATCCTGGAGGAAAGGGGCTCAAGCACTCCCCCCACTTTTCTTGAAAAAAAAACTTCTCTTAAATTATATATTCAAACCTCAACTGATCCAGATGTTTTGTATTTAAAACCTTATATATAAAATCACTGAGTGGATTCAGCATGAAATATTTTATTACATGTATTTTAAATATAGTGTTAATTCATTCTACATAAACATGTCAGTGGTTTACCTGAAAAAGCTCCTACTTCAGTGCATCTGTAATATTCTCATATAGCATCTATAAAAATGTCTAATGTTGATATTATTAATAACATCTCTCCAGAGTCTCTTCCCTTCGTCCCCTTCGCTTTGGTGACGGTGATCTTTCTGCACATCATCGTAGCTGTGGTCTATTACAGCACCAGAAAGAAAGGTACACATGCTTCTCAGTACTCAGGCTCTTCTCCTCATACTGGATGGGTTTGTTAACTACATACACACACACACACACACACACACACCTCTGCCTGTATAAAAAACAATGTGCTTATCATACTGTAAGTGTGGAGGACATGGTGCTGCTGTAGTTGTTGTAGTGTAAAACGTCCTCATAATGACCTCAAGCTGAGAAAAATAATTTAAAAAATGTGAATTAAAGATAATGAAATTGACGGTCAATTTAGTTTAAATTGTTTTATTATTTATTTTAGTTATTAAGCTCATATATTGAGGATATGTACATGACCAGGACAGGACTGCATAGTTAATAACAAAATCCAGTGATCCGTCTGCATCTCAGGAGCATCTCAAGCACTTGCTTTACTATTTCATAGAAATTCAACATCCATTACTGCAGTTTATCTGCTGAACTGACTGAATGTTTCTTGTCTATTTTACTCTCCATATAGACTCTCCATATAGTCCTGATAGAGTTCATTACAGCAGAGCTGATGGAGATGGAAAAGTGAATCTGCAGTAGAGAACATCATCAGCAGAAGAGACACATGTTTAACATCAGCGACCCTCAACACACCTGGGGTCCGTTCTTCGTACGTCGCTAACTCAGTTAGCTGGATTTGATTGTTGTGGATTTGTCCTGATCTTGGATTGTTTAGTACTTCGATGCGCTTCTCGCATTTTCTGTCATAGCAACATGTCCGTAAGCTTGAACCTGCTCGGTAGCAGCTTTATTTCATGTAAACAGGATTTAGGCTGCGCTCCTGGCGGGTTATGATGGGTTGAAATGGCGAGGTCACATCTGATTGGTTAAAGAGCACGACTGACGCGGACTGACTCACGTGGGAAAAGAAAAGTATCTTGCCTATATATACAGAATATATACTGTATATATAATTGCATATATATATATTCAGAGCATAACAACATATAAATTGAGCCGCTCTTTTGCCATTTCGTCAACCAATCAAAGGGGTTGTGATCAGTGTTTCTACTGTCGATACATATCGCATTTTAAACCAACGCACGAGCGCGCAATAATCCTAGACAACTCAATCCAGCTATACTAATCATCAACAACAGGTGGCTTGAAGAACCAACTTAGCCAGATTGTAATTAGCACGATGATCTCATCATAGATCTTATCAGTTCATCTCGGATGTGTTAAACGATGTACCAAGAACGGACCCCAGGTTCAAGCTTACAGACATGTTACTATGACAGCAAATGCGAGAAGCGCATCGGAGAACGAAACAATCCAAGATCAGGACAAATCCACAACAATCAAATCCAGCTAACTGAGTTAGCAACGTACGAAGAACGGACCCCAGCAGCTAAAACAAGACTTTAATGTCAATTAACAGAACAAAACTAAGAATAGGACAATCCAGGATCTAGGGGAAATGGCATGACACCAAGAACGAGGAAACATTCACACCCACTTAACTAAACAGATGTCAACAAAATGGAGTCCAGGAGCATGGCGCCATCTGGTGTTTAACCGTGACACTGATTAACAGATCGGATAGTTCCATGAGTTTATATCACAACTGTATTACATCATCCACCTACTGTATGCCTTTGAAAACTAAGGCCTATAACTGAAATGGATCCAAAATATAAAATGTAGTTATGCATAAAAGACTCTTGTATTTCACATGAAATCAGGATATTACTGTAGTATCATTTCTGTTCATATTTTTCATTTTAATCTTTTTTAGACCTTCAGATCTAATAATATTTTAACATTTTATATTTTAACATATTTTAATATTTTATACAATATGTGAGTAAATCATTTATAGTTTTGATTGCTGAAACTCACATGTTTTCAGAACTGATGCATTTTGATCAAAACTGGTGCATTTTATCTTTTTTATGTTTAAAGTTTAAATATTTATAAAAGCTTTAATATTTGCATTCTTTTGTATCAAATTCAACATAATAAATAAATCCATGTACCATTAGTGATTGTAAACAATTTTCCCATCATTGATCATCTTCATCTGTTGAGTTCCTCTTCCTCTTCCAAGCCAGATGTCCAGTCCATCTCCCAAAACCTTCCTCCACCTCCCTCAGCCACAATCCTGTCCTTATGTCACCTGATAGAGCTGGATGAGGAGTTCATTATCTCTGATTCGCTCTCTTTCTACAGTATGAAGCTCTTTTTCCTCAGCTTATATTCCTCCTGCATTCTCAGTTTAAACATTTCCCCTTTAATATATTGAAGCTCAGTACTCCAGTCCTAACAACTTCAGACTCTCTGGTTTGATGCTGATCTCATGTTACTGCCTGTGTAATGTTTCCCCTGATCTCCCATCTCTGTGTGGGCTTCTTCTGGGTTCTTCAGGTTCTTCTTACTGTCTAAAACATGCAGGTGGAGGGATTGGTGGCTCTAAATTATCTTTAGGTGTGAATGAGTGTGTGAGCATGATGTGTTGTTATTGTCTCATCTCCCAGTCAGGCTGTATTCCTGCCTTATTCCTTGTCTTTTTACTATGGACTATGTGTCCATCACAACCCTGACCAGAATAAAGTTCTTAATGCAAGTGAAGTAACGAGCAGAGGTTACACTCTACACACATGTCCTTAATCATCACTACATGGATTTACAGTAATGTAGTGAACCTGCAGCTTGAAGAAAGTAATCTCATGAATGAAAAATTATCAGCTGATAAAGATATATGTAAAAAAAATGAGCAATGTTCAAACACAAGCAGAACAATGTGCAAAGACCTAGCGGTGTGCAACATGTAAGCCGTGTGCAAATGTGCGTGAATGTAGGGTGAGTGTTTTTGTTGTCAGTGATCAGGTGGACCACGATGGTGTCGTCAGCAAACTTGATGATGGTGCTGGTGTTTGCAGTGGCCACACAGTCATATGTGTACAATGAGAACAGCAGGGGCTCCAGTGCTGAGGGCACAAATACTGTAGCATCTGATGATGATGTCACTCCTCTTCCAGGCTCTGCAGGGGCTTTGAATAGCGCTCCTAACTTTGCACTTACTGTGTTAACTATGGTGGAATTTGAAATAAGTAATAGTTGAAAGTTTATTGGCAATAGATTTTATAATTTATTATTCTTTAGAGCATAAACTTAGTTAAGTTGTAGAACCGACATCAGAGTCTTTCTCACTTCTGTCTGGTCAGTGATGTTCTGCTAATTTTGTACTTCCTGTAGCTGCACTTCCTGTGAAGGCGTGAATGGTGTAAAATGCTCAACTTGCAGTGTGTGATGTGTAGAGTGTGTTCATTATGATGAGACTCGGTGCAGCAGTTGGTCAGTGTGTGGTTAGCTCTAATTCTCTCTTTGGATTAATGTGTGTGTTTGGGTCGTCAGTAAGAATGCAGGTGTGTTTTCTTCTCCTCCTCATACAGCTTCATGTCACTGAAGGTGAGTCTCTCTCTCTCTCTCTGTCTCTCTGTATCTCTCTCTCTTTCTATTTCAAACAGTATGTAAGGAAACACTTTGTGTAATAATTTCCTATTTACAGTATATAATTTTGCAGTAATATACGTCATACTGGGGAAAAGTAACCTGCAGACTAAACTGAGTTGTTTTTATTGTTCATCATAAAACTAAATATAAATGTAAACATGAGGCAGTTATCATTACAACTTTTATATCAAATCTGTTTAACGTTCATTAAATAAGAACTTTGTGCCAGAGCTTTATTAATCCCCGTCTATGTCCTGAGTTCATGTAGAACGCTGAGTCTCCTTCATCATGATTGGTGTTCTGGTTGTTCCTGCCTCGTCCCCCTACAGTTTCCTCTTGCTCTCTCATTGGCTGTTACTCATGGAGGTTCTTACAGCGTCGTACATGTGCTTATACTACAAGATTTACAGCCAATCATTTTAAAGATGCTTGAAACACTGGGGTGTGTACACTGTTCACAGAATGTGAGGGTCATGTGACTAAACTGCTCACCCATGTGGTGTGTTCACACTGTCACTTCCTCCAGCAGCAGTCGGCCTCTTTGGTTGCGTGTCACTAAAATAGAAGTGTGTTTATCTGTTCAGAGTGAAATACATGCAGAGTTTCAGTGCTGCAGACGAACACAAGATAAAAACAGACTAGACATGTTGTAGCTTTTAGATCTTTGGATTAGACTTTTTTCAGTTAAATTCATCATGAAGGTTAAATTAATCTTCTTATAAATTCCAGTTGAATTCATGCAACAAAAAAATGTTCTCAGTTAAAGGCACATGTGATCATTGTGTAGTTTGTGATCTGTGGATTAACACTTGACCATGAGTGTGACAAATGTTGAGATCTCTTTATATTTACACTGACAACATTCAATAATCTCTTTCATTTGGATAAATTAAATATAATTTTAGATTAATTGTCCTGTTATCGCCTGTGTCACAAGCCTCTAAATACTTTTGCTTGTCTCAGTTGAAACGTCCTTTGAGGAAACCACAGAGCTATAACTGTGTGCTGTGCTCTCACCACCACAGTGTAAAAGTGTTTGACAGTATTTGTGCATAATGCAGTGTGTTGTACTGCTGGAAGTGTTTACATTAGTGTTGTTAATTTAATATTAGCCTCTAATATTATTTTTTATCATTGAATTTATTTTAGCCAAAACACTTTGACATTTAATGTAGGTCAAACATTAGACGGATTGTCCTGTGAAGACCGATGGTTTTTCCAAACTTTATATATTTTTCAGGTTTAGTCCTATATGTCCATATCTCAGCCAATTTTGCACGAACCCCACAAAACTTTTAGCAAAACATACACTTAACACTCCCGAACCCTGTGGAATAGATTCGACCTCAGCAGAAATCACCCCATTGTTGAGTTTTAAGACACAAAGGTCAGCTGATCTGGAACAGTTCTTGCAAGAACAGTATTATCAAGTGCATTTACAAAACCCATCAAGCACCATGATGACCCTGGCTCTCATGAAGATCATCCCAGAAAAACAAGACCAAAACTTACCTCTGCTGAAGAGGAGAAGTTCATTTAGAATCTCCAGCCTCAACTATTTACATCACCTCAGATAAGAGTCGTTATGAAGGTGTTACAGAGCATAAGTAGCAGATACATTCTACAGTGTAGAAAGAAATACAGGTCAGGAAAGACCATGCAATTAAAAGGTGTTGTATACATGAATAGACGTCATACAGACAGAGGAAATGGGGTGGACCGACATAGACATTCAGGCAGCCAATCACAAGGCAGCACCATATGGACACATCAGGCAGGCGGGATTTGGTTATTTTCCTGTAGTAATACTTGTGGAGTTTTTTTCATTGTGGAAATGCAGATTTTGCAGATTTCAGTGTAGTTTTTCCTGCTTCAAGTGAATACGCTGTGCTTTCTCTTTGAATAAAACAATAAAAGAAAATGCATTTTAAATAGCTAATTAATGATCACTAAAAAAGTATATCAGAGCTTTTATTGCTTGATTTTTTTTTTTTACGCATTTTCCCTTCCCACAGTGTTGTGCTGATGTGTGTGTTTGTGCTTTAGTACATAGGGGTGCGTTCCTAAATTCAATTTGTCTGAATCTGAATAACGGCGGCGCGGTGGTGTAGTGGTTAGCACTGTCGCCTTGGACCTCCAGGGTCTGGGTTCGATTCCCGTCTCTGTGTGCATGGAGTTTGCATGTTCTCCCCGTGCTTGGTGGGTTTCCTCCGGGTACTCCGGTTTCCTCCCACAGTCCAAAGATATGCAGATTAGACTAACTGACGTTCCTAAAATTGCCCGTAGTGTGTGATTGGGTATGTGTGTGTGCATGTGTGTGTGTGTATGTGAGTGTTTGTATGTGTGTGTGCCCTGAGATGGATTGGCACCCTGTCCAGGGTGTACCCCGCCTAGTGCCCGAAGTCTTCTGGGATAGGCTCCAGGCCCCCCGCGACCCTGAACACAGGATGAAGCGGTATAGAAAATGAATGAATGAATCTGAATAAACGCCTAGAGAGAAATCTAAATCTAAATATGTCAGGGCTTTATTCCGAGATGAAATGTACTAATAAACTATTGAAACGGGAATGTATATGTGACAAATAAAGACTTTTCTTACAAAAAACTGTCAGAGGTAAGTTTCATGAGTTTGAATCCTGGTTAATGGATGTGGGTTTACTGGTCGAAATTCAGTCTTTCACACAAAATGGTGAGAGACGTGACCTCCAGTCCACCCTGGTGATTACGTCCCTGCACTGATGTGATATTATAGTACAATAATGATATTTATTAATAATAATAATAATAGTAAGTTGTCATGATCAGCCCTGAACATAGATATCAAACGATTAGTCACATGAAAATTGGTAGAAAACACCAAAACTATATCATGAGTGTTAAAATGGTAATCAGTGCGTATACACTTATAAAGAGAGAGCAAAAGAGTGAACACAGTAATCAGTGTACAAATGTAAAGTGTATTAGAAAAAGAATAAACAAGAATTATATAGAAGAACAACATTTCATATTAATCCTGTGTGAACCTTCACCACAATATTTACAGGATAAAACCTGAGGAGACAAACACAGATTTATTTTTGTAGACCAAAGTCATGATTTATCCCAATGCATATGGAAGTTAACAGGGCGGAGCTAAATTCACTGCATCATCACAGGTAACATGGGTCAGGCAGAGACACGTCACCTATTGTCTTGTGTCCTGTCATGTACTGGCCAGTCATTTAAAATGGCTCCATCTATATGTGTGTGAACTATCTGTGAACCTTTAAGGTGAAGTAAACAAACACTGCACTTGTAACTGTATTTACAATATATCTATTTAGAGCATGTTATCTTTTCACATTTTCCTATTTTAATTCCATTCCCCTTGTGAACGTTAGTGAGTTTTGAACAGTACAGGTTGGGTTTAGTTCTGTACAGATGTTGCAGATGCTGATGTCTGTTAATGTGTGTGTTCCTACAGGCTGCAGTCTGGAACGATCCAGAGAGACAGAATACATCACTGCATACACAGGAGACTCAGTACTGCTGCCCTGCTCCTGCACTGGCCTCCATAGAACACCTGGGACAGTCACATGGAGCAAATACATAACAAATAACTGGGTAGAGATATCTCCTGAGAGTGATCAGTACAAAGACAGATTTCAGCTGGTTAATGATCACTCTTCAGGAAATCTCTCTCTGCTCATATCACACCTGACTGTAGAGGATGATGGATTTTACATGTGTAGTGTTGAAGGTGGTGATTACAGAGTCGTCAGACTCACTGTTAAAGGTAAATGATTAGTTTTTATACACAATGCTACTTCAGTGATAATCTCATGACAGATTAATCTGATGTTGTAGATCGACCAGATAACAACTCACACCTGATTAACAGACCAGATAGTCACCTACACATTTAATTATCACTTTATTGCTCTATTTCGCCCCCTAGTGTAATAAACATAGATTTATTTCTGATCTTTCCACTCAGTTATAGTCCTCAATATGATTTAAACACTGATTATAAATGCATTTGATTGAGTATAATTTACATTTAATCTGTACCAGTCTCAGTGTGTGTAGTGTGTGTAGGCGTGTGTGTGTTGTATTGTATGTGGTATGTGTGGATTTTAGCCAGTAAGAGTCATTCCCTAACCAGACTCACTTTTATCTTCATCTGGAAATTAAAGTGACACAAAAGCAGGTTATTTCACAAACTCTTCTGTCCTAAAGACTTTTCTGTAAACTCCTTCCATAAATGTTATATCAAATATCTCCTGTAGAAGGCAGAGATAAACAGTGTGTGTACCTCACATAGAGTGTGTGTTTAGTGTGTGCTTTGAAGCGTGAACATAAGATTACATTTCCACACCACTTATGGAACTTAGTGTGTTATGAGTTTAAAATGCTGGTGTGTTTTATTTTTCCCTTTTTCTCCATATCACTGAAGGTCTCTCTCTCTCTCTCTATCTCTCTCTCTCTTTCTCTCTCTCTTTCTCATGACTGTATCTGCATCTGTTCATTGCTCTAAATGCCCATTTCAGTATTTAGATTAAAATTGTAATAATTTATTTTACAGCTAAATATCAGTTGTACTAGTTTTGGTCTACAGTAAAATACTCATGGAGGTTCTTACAGCGTCGTACATGTGCTTATACTACAAGATTTACAGCCAATCATTTTAAAGATGCTTGAAACACTGGGGTGTGTACACTGTTCACAGAATGTGGGGATGATGTCACTAAACTGCTCACCCATGTGGTGTGTTCACACTGTCACTTCCTCCAGCAGCAGTCGGCCTCTTTGGTTGCGTTTCACTAAAGCAGAAGTGTGTTTATCTGTTCAGAGTGAAATACATGCAGAGTTTCAGTGCTGCAGACGAACACAAGATAAAAACAGACTAGACATGTTCTATCTCCTGTTATATTGTAGTGATGAACACAAACCTGTCGTGTAAACAAATACGAGAAAATGTTGGATGTGTTTTTTCTGGCTTAAAGACCTGATAATTCTTACATTTCTCAAGCGATTTAAATGAACCATTTTTAAAATTCATGCTCCATTTATGAGCTACGTGTATTACAAAGTAGGTTTTGTCCGCTGTTTTTTATGAATTTCTGATAACTGGGATTAAATTACTGCTTGACGCTCAAGAGAGGAAGTGTGTATCAGCTTTAGGCTCACATGCACTAAATCCCTGGAGGAAAATAATTTGTTGATATAAAGAATTGAAAAACGTTATGTTTTGTGAGACGTGGATTTGGCTTTATTTTTGTGGTGCACAGTGTGGAGACGTCCCTATATTTCCCTATATGTCATATACATTTTAATGTTCATTTAAGGCCGCACGGTGGTGTAGTGGTTAGCATTGTAGCCTTGCACCTCCAGGGATTCCCGACCAGGCTCGATTCCCGTCTCCGTGTGCATGGAGTTTGCATGTCCCCGCCGTGCTTGGTCCAAAGACCTGCAGATTAGGTTAATTGGCATTCCCAAATTGGCTGTAGTGTGTGTGTGTGTGTGTGCCCTGCGATGGATTGGCACCCTGACAAGGGTTATCCCGATGGAGGAAGTTACTTCATAATCATCAACAATAATGATTATGAAGACATCTTAGTCGAAGTTAAAGGTAAACTGATCTACACTTTAAAGCATATACAATTCATACTAAATTATAAATAAACTATTTTATCTATCTATCTATCTATCTATCTATCTATCTATCTATCTATCTATCAAATATATATAGTGTGGCGTGGGCGGGGCTGGCGATCGCCGGCTTTGGTCCAGCATTATGGTTGTGTTCACCATGGGTGGGATGTTGGTTTTAGGTTAGTGGCTTCGGCCATGTTTAAGCATGTGGGTGTGTGTGTTTTGACCTGTATGTGTGTTTATGCTTGTGCTGAGATAATAAAATACTCCCAGTCATTACATTGGGTAGCCACCAAGCTCACTCGTCCTCCAAGATCCCTGCTTAGTGTTGAAAAACGCTACATTGGTGTCAGAAGTGGGATGGAGATCTCCGAGTTGGAGCGAACGGCGGAGGATCTGAAGAAGATCAAAGAGGGCCGCCGAGTGGCAGCAGAACTCCTGCAGAGGAAGCACCTTCCGGACGGTGCCAGCACAAAGAAAGCAGCGCGGCGAAAGCAGAGCGGCGAGATGAGGGTCCCGGCACTGGATCTCGGGGCGGAGCTTCCCACAGACCAAGCCCCGTGCACCGTTAACCGGCGAGGCGACTTACAGCTGCGCCTTCCTTTCTATAACGGCGCCGTCGAACCCTACGCATTTTTTGCGCAGGTAGAGCTCGCCGCCGATCTCGCGGGCTGGTCCCCAGCGGAAATCGCGGTCCGCGTAGCACTCTCGCTTGAGGGCGACGCACTCCGGGTGTTCGAGGACCTCCGGGCCGAGGAGCAGAACGACTGGGCGAAGCTGCGGGAAGCGCTCCACTTCCGGTTCGGCGCGGGGGACCGCAGAGAAGCGGCTGGCGACGAGCTCGCGGTCCGCGAGCGGCGCGCTTCAGAGCCGCTGGGCGCGTTTGCGATGGACGTGCGATGCCTCGCGCGGCGGGGCTATCCTGACTTCGGGCACGACCAGCAGGAAGAGCACATTCACCTCCGCGAGCACATTCGGTTGGCGGCACCCAGTTCTCTGGCCGAGGCACTGCGCGAGGCCGAGCGCGCTGAACCCATCATGGTCGAGCATGGCGGCGAAAGAGCCGAGCTACCTTCCGCCACTAGGGGGCGCTCGGGAGGTGAACCTGGCCGGGGACAGGGCTACCCGTCACGGCCAGGCTACGAGCAAGACGCTGAACTTCCGCGGCGACGCAGAGGCCCGGGACCGCAGTATTACGGCCCTAACATTTCGAGGCGCGAGGACAACGTACCCCAGCAGCCGTTAAACTAGGACCGGGAGGCAGCGAGGGGAAGCCACCTCCCGTGGCCGATTCTGTTTCCCCAATTGGCGGAGTCGATCTCCGTTCGGGACGTGTGGGACAACGCGCTGGGATCTACGTGGATTGTGTGCTAGACGGCGTCCCGCTGCGTGCGCTTGTGGACACCGGCTCCACTGTTTCACTACTCCGCAACGGAGTGTTGGGACCATGCGAGCGCGCTGGCAAAGTGCCCAAACCAACCCTCAGCATCCGCACCGTGTCTGGGAGCCATCTGAAGATACGGGCTCGTCGCTCGGTGCGAATCAACATAGGTGAGCACAACTATGTTCATGATTTTTTGCTGGGGAACATTGAAGATGGCTGTATATTGGGGCTAGACATTTTGGAAAAGTGGGGGGCGGTGCTCAGCCTAACGGACGGGACTCTTTGTGGGGATTTTGGCAGAGCTAGGTTGCTAACACCGAAACCACAGCCGCATGTGAAAGTAGCACACACCCGGGGGGCGGAACTTCCGGAGGCTGCGCCACACAAACATCCGGTACACAACCAATCGAGCATACTAGACGAGCTTTTGAAACGTAGCAGCGCGGGGTTGAATTTGACACAGACCGACACCTTGAGATCGTTCCTTAATGAATTCGCGGATGTTTTCGCGGTAGACGAGCGCGACTGCACCCATACCAATCTCGTGCAGCACAAAATTGATACGGGGAACGCAGCTCCTGTTCGGTTGCACCCGAGACGCCTCCCATTAGCTAAACGGGCTGTCGCCGAGCAGAAGCTGCGTGAGATGGTCGACTCAGGCGTCATTGAGCCAGCGTCTGGACCGTGGTCTTCACCGGTTGTGCTTGTGCGTAAGAGGGACGATTCTTGGCGGTTTTGTGTCGATTACCGGCGATTAAACGAGGTGACGCGAAAGGACTCATACCCGTTGCCGCGGATAGATGATGCGCTGGAGCATGTCGCAGGCTCGGCTTGGTTTAGCTCGTTGGATCTGCGTAGCGGATACTGGCAAGTAGAGCTCGCTCCGGAAGACCGCCCTAAAACCGCGTTCTCGATCAGGCAAGGGCTATGGCAATTTCAGCGTATGCCTTTCGGCCTGTGCAACGCCCCGGCTACGTTTGAACGGCTGATGGAGAAAGTTCTGGTGAATATCCCTCGGAACCGTTGCGTCGTTTACTTAGATGACTTACTGGTGCACGGCAAGGAGTTTGAGGGCGCGCTAGCTAATCTCCGGGAGGTATTTGTGGCTATTCGGCGGGCGAACTTGCGGCTTAACCCCAGGAAGTGCCAGCTGCTGCGGCGAGAGACCGCGTTTCTGGGCCACATAATTAGTGCTAACGGGATTGCTACCGACCCAACTAAAATCGCTGCAGTGCAGAATTGGCCGGAACCGTTAAATGCGTCGCAGCTGCGCACTTTCCTCGGGTTAGCTTCATACTACCGCAGGTTTGTGAAAGACTTCGCCACCGTCGCAAGTCCGTTGCACGGGTTAACCAAAAAGAACCAGCCGTTCCGCTGGGAGGCTGTACATGCGCGCGCGTTCGCCCAGTTGCGTGAAGCCTTGGTCACGTGTCCCGTCCTCGGTTATCCGGATGCATCACGCGGGTTCATCCTTGACACAGACGCGAGCGATGTAGGGCTGGGGGCCGTACTGTCTCAGGGTTCCGGTAACCAAGAGCGGGTTGTCGCATATTTCAGCCGCGCGTTGTCTGGGCCCGAGCGGAATTATTGCGTCACGCGGCGCGAGCTGTTAGCTGTCGTCGCGGCGCTAAAACACTTCCGGCCATATTTATACGGGCAAACCTTCTTGCTGCGGACCGATCACGCTTCGTTAGTTTGGCTGCTTAGCTTTAAAGAACCTGAGGGGCAGTTAGCGCGTTGGCTGGAGCGCCTACAGGATTATAGCTTCACCATTCAACACCGAGCCGGGAAGCTACACGCTAACGCCGACGCGTTGTCGCGCCGACCATGCAGCGAAGCGCGTTGTCGGTACTGCGAGCGGGTCGAAGAGCGCGGTTGCGACGTAGGCCAACCTCCGGAACCACTGGCGCACAACTTCCTTTCCGTTCAGTCCCCCGGACCCCCCGGGGGTGATCAGCCGACCGTTCCAGCGTGCAGCCGAGTCACTGCCTCGCCTAGGGCACCTCCCACAGTCATCTCACCTGTGCCACAGCTGGACAGTGAACAGCTCGCGGCCGAGCAGGAGAGCGATCCGGTTCTGCATCAAGTTCTGGGTTGGGTTAAAGCGGGCCGGAGACCGGATTATACTGCAATCACTCACCTGGGGTTAGAGGCGAAAGCTCTGCACTCACAGTTCACCCGCCTAGCATTGCGGCAAGGGTTACTCTACCGTCGCTGGGAGCGGCCGTGCGGCGCTGGCGAATGTTTCCAGCTTCTGGTACCAAAAACTTTGCGGGCATGTGTGCTGGGGTTGGTTCATGGGCATACGGGTTCAGGACACTTCGGTGTGACAAAAACTCTGCGGCGGTTGCGCGCTCGCTTCTACTGGCCGGGCTGTCACACTGATAGTGAACTCTTTGTTCACAGATGCGACTCCTGCACGGCGAAGAAGGGCCCTACCCAGCGCTCGCGAGCCCCGCTGCAGGACTTTCGGGTGGGGGCACCCATGGAGCGTATGGGCGTGGACATTCTTGGACCGTTCCCCGTTTCCGATCGGGGTAACCGTTATGTGCTGGTCGTTGTGGATTATTTCACCAAGTGGCCGGAGGCTTTCGCTGTGCCTGATCAGAGCGCCTCCACCACGGCCCGAGTACTAGTGGATGAGGTGTTCAGCCGGTTCGGCGCTCCAGAGCAGTTGCACAGCGATCAGGGGCGCAACTTCGAGGCGGAGGTGTTTGCGGCGGTGTGCGAACGCCTCGGGGTGAAAAAGACCCGCACCACGCCGCTTCATCCACAAAGTGACGGCCTCGTGGAGCGCTTTAATCGGACGCTCACCACACAACTCGCCCTACTTACCAGCGATCGGCAACGCGATTGGGACGAACATTTGCCTCTCGTTCTTTGGGCATATCGCACGGCAGTACAGGAGTCATCGCAGCTAACGCCAGCTGTTCTCATGTTTGGACGCGAGCTGCGCACTCCAGTGGACCTCGTTTTCGGACCACCTCCCCAATCGGATTTACCCACGGCACCGGGGTTGGATTATTTTTGTTCTTTAAAAGAAAAACTGTTCCGGGTTCACGAGTTAGCGCGCAAACACTTGGCGGACGCCGGTGTTAAGCAGCGCCGGGTTTATGACACTCACAGCCGGGGGCGAGACTTTGAGCCGGGAGAGCAGGTATGGGTTTATTCCCCGAGAAGGAAGAGAGGGCTATCACCCAAACTTATGTCACACTGGGTGGGACCCTGTACGGTGATCGCTCAACTCTCGGATGTCGTCTACCGGGTGCGGCTGGCGGGGCGGGCGCGGACGATTGTGCTTCACCGAGACCGTCTCGCTCCCTACCAGCCGCATGCCGGTGAGACGGCGACGGCTGCAGAGGCCCAGCCGCCTCAGGTTAATGTTCACATGTCGTCTACAGCAGGGCCCCGGCGTTCACAGCGCCAGCGCCGACCGCCTGCACGTCTCAGAGACTGAAGGATTAGGGGTGACCGGGGACGGTCACAGGTCGGGTGGGGGCAGTGTGGCGTGAGCGGGGCTGGCGATCGCCGGCTTTGGTCCAGCATTATGGTTGTGTTCACCATGGGTGGGATGTTGGTTTTAGGTTAGTGGCTTCGGCCATGTTTAAGCATGTGGGTGTGTGTGTTTTGACCTGTATGTGTGTTTATGCTTGTGCTGAGATAATAAAATACTCCCAGTCATTACATTGGGTAGCCACCAAGCTCACTCGTCCTCCAAGATCCCTGCTTAGTGTTGAAAAACGCTACAATATATATATATATATATATATATATATATATATAAACTACTGTTCAAAAGTTTCAGATCTACAACAATACTGGGCGGCACGGTGGTGTAGTGGTTAGCACTGTCGCCTTGCACCTCCAGGGTCTGGGTTCCCGTCTCTGTGTGCATGGAGTTTGCATGTTCTCCCCGTGCTTGGTGGGTTTCCTCCGGGTACTCCGGTTTCCTCCCACAATCCAAAGATATGCAGGTTAGGCTAATTGGCGTTCCCAAATTGCCCGTAGTGTGTGAATGGGTGTGTGAGTGTGTGTATGTGTGTGTGTGCCCTGCGATGGATTGGCACCCTGTCCAGCGTGTACCCCGCCTAGTGCCCGAAGTCTGCTGGGATAGGCTCCAGGTCCCCCGCGACCCTGAACACAGGATTAAGCGGTATAGAAGATGAATGAATGAATGACAACAATACTGAGGATTTCAAAACTATAAAATAACACATATGGAATTAGGTAATTACGTAACAACAACAAAAACACCAGTTAGTTGTTATTGTAAGACACAGAGGTCGGCCTTTCTGTAATAGTTCCTGCAAGAACAGTATTGTGTCAAGTGCATTTGCAAAATCCGTCCAGCACCATAATGAAACTGTCTCTCATGAAGGCCGTCCCAGGAGGACGAGACCAAAACCTCCCTCTGCCGCAGACGAGAAGTTCATTTAGAGTTATCAGCCTGAAAAATGACCAATTAACAGAAGCTCAGGTTAGAGGCGTTATGAAGTCTTGACAGAGCAGAAGTAGCAGAAACATCTCAATATCAACTGTTCAAAGGAGATTCATGCAATTTTTGGACGCCTTCAGCAAAACTTTACAATGTAGAAAGAAATAAACATCAGGAACCATCATGGAGTTAGAAAGTGACCTAAAACTTTTGAACGGTAGTATATATATATATATATATACAGTACTTCGCATACAGTATCCCAGCTTCTTGTTAGTTGGCAGGGGTCAGAGCGCAGGGTCGGCCATTTCACAGCACTCGTGGAGCAGACAGGGTTCAGGGCCTTGCTCTAGGTCTTAACAGCGGCAACCTGGCGGAGCTGTGGCTCAATCAGCTGACCTTCTGACCAGTAACTCAGAGCCTTAACACACTGAGCCACCACCGTCTCTCTATTGTTTTCTACTTTTGTTCCTGTATTCTGTAACCTCTGCTGACAAACAGACAAATGTCCTAATGTCCTCATGAACAGGGTCATGTTAAGGCTTCCAGATAACCAAATCGACCAAAGAGACATTAGTTAGTACATTAATAATGACAGGTGAAGAGCGTAGATGTTGCTATCACACTGCATTACCAGAGGACAATGTGAACTCCTAGTGGATTACAGGGTCGGAGGAGGACTGGGGGAAAGGAGGGAAAAATACACAGATAACTTTGTACAGCAATAACAATCCTGTGTGTTCTCATCATTGTGTGTGTGTGTGTGTGTGTGTGTGTGTGTGTGTGTGTGTGTGATGATGTTTAAAATTAAATTGCTCGAAAACACCAAAACTGTATCATGAGTGTTAAAATGGTAATCAGTGCGTATACACTTATAAAGAGAGAGCAAAAGAGTGAACACAGTAATCAGTGTACAAATGTAAAGTGTATTGAAAAATAATAAACAAGAATTATATAGAAGAACAACATTTCATATTAATCCTGTGTGAACCTTCACCACAATATTTACAGGATAAAACCTGAGGAGACAAACACAGATTTATTTTTGTATACCAAAGTCATGGTTTATCCCAATGCATATGGAAGTTAACAGGGCGGAGCTAAATTCACTGCATCATCACAGGTAACATGGGTCAGGCAGAGACACGTCACCTATTGTCTTGTGTCCTGTCATGTACTGGCCAGTCATTTAAAATGGCTCCATCTATATGTGTGTGAACTATCTGTGAACCTTTAAGGTGAAGTAAACAAACACTGCACTTGTAACTGTATTTACAATATATCTATTTAGAGCATGTTATCTTTTCACATTTTCATATTTTAATTCCATTCCCCTTGTGAACGTTAGTGAGTTTTGAACAGTACAGGTTGGGTTTAGTTCTGTACAGATGTTGCAGATGTTGATGTCTGTTAATGTGTGTGTTCCTACAGGCTGCAGACTGGAACGATCCGGAGAGATAGAAGACATCACTGCATACACAGGAGACTCAGTACTGCTGCCCTGCTCCTGCACTGGCCTCCATAGAACACCTGGGACATTCACATGGAGCAAAGACATAAATTACTGGGTAGAGATATCTCCTGAGAGTGATCAGTACAAAGACAGATTTCAGCTGGTTAATGATCACTCTTCAGGAAATCTCTCTCTGCTCATATCACACCTGACTGTAGAGGATGGAGGAGATTACACGTGTAGTGTTGAAGGTGGTGAAAACAGATACATCAGCCTCACTGTTGAAGGTAAATGATTAGTTTTTATACACAATGCTACTTCAGTGATAATCTCATGACAGATTAATCTGATGTTGTAGATCGACCAGATAACAACTCACACCTGATTAACAGACCAGATAATCACCTACACATTTAATTATCACTTTATTGCTCTATGTCGCCCCCTAGTGTAATAAACATAGATTTATTTCTGATCTTTCCACTCAGTTATAGTCCTCAATATGATTATATATTAATCATAATCCCCCTGCAGACGAACACAAGATAAAAACAGACTAGACATGTTCTATCTCCTGTTACTGTATATTGTAGTAAAACTCCTGCAAAACCTTCATAAGATTTGTTTTGAGTTAAAAGAACATGTGAACATTGTGTAGTTTGTGTTCTGTGGAATCAACACTTGACCATGAGTGTGACAAATGATGATGAGACATTTACATTCCAAATGACACTCAATAATCTTTCACTCGTGTAAATGAAAGAAAACATTTTCTTGTTGTTATCGCCTGTGTCACAAGCCTCTAAATATTTTTGCTTGACTCAGTTGAAACGTCCTTTGAGGAAAGCACAGAGCTATAACTGTATGCTGTGCTCTGACCACCACAGTGCAAAATTATGTCCTCTGGTTATTCCTACAATTATCGGTGCATTCTTTACTGTAAGTCTACAAACTTTGGCACTTAATGAAGGACATACATCAGACGAATTGTGCTGTGAAGACCGATGGCTTTCCGTTTTCTTGATTTAGGCCTAGAGGACAATATCTCTCTCAGTTTTTTATGCATCTCACAAAACTTCAAACTATCAAAACATGCACCTACTGTACGTCTCCTGAGCAATATGATCTCAGCAGAAGTCACATCATTATGAGTTATATAAAGCACAAAGGTTATCTGTTCTGGAACAGTTTTTGCAAAAACAATACAGATAAGTGCATTTGCAAAACTCATCAGCTCTCATGAAGAAACTGTCTCTCATGAAGACCATCCCTGGAAAGTGAGACCAAAACTTACCTGCTGCAGACGAGAAGTTTATTTAAAGTTACCAGCCTCAGAATTAACGAACAGCAACTCAGATTAGAGCCGTTATGAAGGATTTACAGATCATAAGTTCAATTCAATTTTTTTCAATTTTATTTATATAGCGCTTTTAACAATGGTCATTGTCTCAAAGCAGCTTCACAAAAATTAAAGAAATGTAACAAAAAATAAAATAATAATAATAATAATAATAATAATAATAATAATAATAAAAAAATAATAATAATAATAATAATTATAGAAAAGAAAATAATTGGAAGTGTGGATGTGTGAGAAAAATGTGCAGATAATAATAATGAGACGAATGAATGAAATTTCTCATTTCTCTTCATAAGTAGCAGATACATCGTAATATAAACTGTTCAGAGGAAGATATGTTTAAATCAGGAAAGTCCAAGAGACATGCTTTATGGCACGATTCATGAGACACTCAAGAGAGGAAGTGTGTATCAGCTTTAGACTCACATGCACTAAATCACTGGTGCAAAATAATTTGTTGTTATAAAGAACTGCAAAACCACATGTTTTGTTAGGCGTGGATTTGGCTTTATTTTAGTGGTGCACATTGTGGACACGTCCCTATATGTCCCTATATGTCATTTACATTTTAATGTACAAGTTTTTTTTGTTAACATTGTGGAAATGTCTTTTTCTGTCTACATCCCCATCACTGCAGCTTCTCCTGTGCTTCAGGTTTACTTTTTTTTCCTTCCCACATGGTTGTGTAGTTGATCTATCTGTGAACTTTTCAGGAAAGATTTCTTAAAGCAAGCAAACAAACAAACAAACAAATAAAATACTACACTTGTATCTGTATTTACAGTATATCCATTTAGACTAGGCAGGCCTTTTCTCTGTTTTTTCCAATGTGGCGCTAAAACAGTGCTTCCGCCTTTGAAGTTATTGGGGTGTCTGGCATCGCTCTTCTTACCTGCTGCTGTCATACTCAGACAGGAGAATCGGCGGCGTTCAATCCACTCGCCTTTTATGAAACAAGCTCCAAAAGGTGAACTGGTGGAACTCAGATGAAATGAGGCTAAACATGTGAAATGGCGGTATTGTGTGCTCAGTCTGGTGTAGCGTACTCAGGCTGGTATACTGAGAGCATAGTGTGCTCAGTCTGGTGCATCAACAGCTAGCGTGCTCACCTTTGAAGTCCCCGGGGTGCAGCGTATCTCCCGCTTACATCCCACTCATGTGCACAGTTTGGTCCAGGTTGTTGGTGTCATGGCACCACTGGAGCAGACAGGGTTAAGGACTTGCTCAATGACCCAACAGCAGCAACCTTGCAGAGCTGGGGCTCAATCAGCTGGCCTTCTGATCAGTACAGTAACTCAGAGCCTTAACACACTGAGCCACCACCATCTCTCTGGTTTCTTCTTCTTGTTTTCCTGTATTCTGTAACCTCTGCTGGCAAACAGACAAATGTCCTAATGTCCTCATGAACAGGGTCATGTTAAGGCTTCCAGATAACCAAATTGACCGAAGAGACATTAGTTAGTACATTAATAATGACAGGTGAAGACCGTAGATGTTGCTATCACACTGCATTACCAGAGGACAATGTGAACTCCTAGTGGATTACAGGGTCGGAGGAGTGTGTGTGTGTGTGTGTGTGTGTGTGTGTGCAGGGGCGGACTGGACATCTGGAGTACCGGGAGTTTTCCCGTTGGGCCGCTGGCCAGTGTGGTCCGGCCCAGTCAGTACACAAATATATAAAAAATGACAGAAACCATAATATTGCATCTCTTTCCTAATCATATGGATGAGCGCGTCGTTCGCACGGGCGCCGCCGACAAAGAGCGTGATGTTGCAGGAGAGAGAGAGGTTGATTTACGACAGCTGTTTACGGGAGTGTAGTCCACTGCGGGAGATGCATTGTGGGTAATGAGGTCCGGTGTGTGTGAACGGGATCCACCCGAAAGTTTGTACTATAACCTGACAATGCAGCAAACAAAAGACCAGGGGCATTGAGCAGTTTGTCCATCTCATCAGTACACGAGCATGAATTAACGGGCTGTTACGCTGCCGTGAGCAACATTACAAATATAGCGGAGAAGCTAACTGTGTGTTTATGTTTCCGCGCATGCAGATGTTTTGCCCACCCTCAAAATTAGACACCTTCACTTTTAATTTACGGAGGGAGAGATATTGATCCTTTCTCGATGCAGCGAATTTCTTTGAACAAATTATTAATAATTTCAATGAATGAAAAGGAGGAAGCAGAAAAGGTGGAGCTGAAAAGTACACGAAAATAAGAAAAAGCTTTAGAGGTAAATGGTGTGAAATGCTTCAAATGAACAGATTCTGCCTTTGGTGTGAGGGAAAGTTCCAGTTCCGCTCTGATTGCTCTAACATTACAGTCAGGGACAGCGAGGCTGGATCCAGCAGCTTACCACATCCCATCACATCATAATACACTGGCTCAATAAAGTGGAGATTAATTTTTAAAACCACATACAGTACTAGTATAAAAATATAACACAAACAAAAACATAAATAAAAAAGTATCACTGAACATATACTGGGTCGTATTTGTAAAACAAAGGAAAGAACAATAAGTTCATCATTAAGCTGGAATAAAATCAGTAGCAGCATTAACCTGTGCTAGTAATTATTATGGTAGTCAATATTAATTCAAAATAATGTTTCTCAGCCTTATTTCGAATTAATATTGACTACCATAATAATTAAGATAAGTAACGAGTTTACTAGCGTGAGCTAATGCTGCTACTGATTTTATTTCAGCTTACCTGTTCAGTTTTATTGCCATTCTTTGTAAAATATTGTCTTTATAGATTTGTATGTAGTTTGACAGATAAGGTTAGACAGGAGTCTCCATGGACTATGATGTTTGCAGATGACATTGTGCTTCATAGCGAGAGCAGGGAACAGGTGGAGGAAAATTTGGAGAGGTGGAGGTACGCTCTGGAAAGCAGAGGAATGAAGGTTAGCCACAGCAAGACGGAATACATGTGTGTAAATGAGAGGGACCCAAGAGGAGCAGAAGTAAAGAAGATGCAGGATTTTAAGTAGTTATGGTCAACCCGAGCAATGGAGAGTGTGGAAAGGAGGTGAAGAGACGAGTACAGGCAGGTTGGAATGGGTGGAGAAAAGTGTCAGGTGTGTTGTGCGATGATAGAGTATCAGCGATAATGAAAGGAAAGATGTACAGGACAGTGGTGAGACCAGCGATGCTCTACGGCTTAGAGACAGTGGCACTGAAGAAAAGACAGGAGGCAGAGCTAGTGGTAGCAGAGCTGAAGATGTTGAGGTTCTCTTTGGGAGTGACAAGGATGGATAGGATCAAGAATCAGTTCATCAGAGGGACAACCCATGTTAGATGTTTTGGAGATAAAGTCAGAGAGGCCAGATTGAGGTGGTTTGGACATGTTCAGAGGAGAGAGTGTGATTATATCGGTAGAATGATGCTGAGGTTGGAACTGCCAGGCAGGAGGTCTAGAGGAAGACCAAAGTGGAGATTCATGGATGCAGTGAGAGAGGACATGACGTTAGTTGGTGTGAGAGAAGAGGATGCAGAGGATAGGGTTAGATGGAGGCAGATGATTCGCTGTGGCGACCCCTGAAAGGGAACAGCCGAAAGACAAAGAAGAAGAAGATGTAGTTTGTCTTGATGTTCTTTCCACTGTTTCTTTGTTTTACTAATATGACCCAATATATGTTCAGTGATACTTCAAATAATATGATTAAATAGCATTGATTTCTGTATTGTGTTATATTTTTATACTAGTAACTGGTGTTAAAAATTTATCTCTACATTAATGAGCCAATGTATTATGATGTGGGCTGCAGTGGGCCAGAAAGTCCAGGGCCACTATTTGGTCCCAGTCCGCCCCTGTGTGTGTGTGTGTGTGTGTGTGTGTGTGTGTGTGTGTGTGTGTGTGTGTGTCTGAGTTAGAATTGTAAAGTTTCTCTAAAATGTGGAACATTTTAAAGCTAGTGGATTGTTTTTCTGTTTTATTTTACTGAACATTTAAGGTGAACACAAACTCCACTAGATGTTGTTTAGATGTTGTTAATCCACCACAGGCTGGATGTTGTAACAGCAATGCAATATGTTGTAACAGCAATGCAATATGTTGATATTTGTTCATTCTCCAGGTTGTACACTGAATAAAGAGTCAGTGAGTGTTCACTGACCAGCGGCGGCGCAGGTGAAACGACTGCGGGCGATGCTCTCGGCGAGGGAGTAACTCGGCACATGCGCTCTTCACCTCGCTCGCAGTACCGACGACGCGCTTTGCTGCCCGGATGTTCACCTGGCACGACCACCGGCGCTTGTTCGACGGCTGCTGGGGTACGCTGTCCCTCAATCCTAGGAACGTTGCCTCGGCACCGCCGCGAAACCCCGGAGGCTAGTTCGTGGCTTAGCCGTGACTGGTAGCCCTTTCCCCAGCTAGATTCACCTACCAAGTGCCCCCGAGCTGCGGGCGGTCGCTCGGCTCTTTCGCCGTGTTGCACCGCAGTTATGGGTTCAGCGCGCTGTGCTGCGCGTAGCGCCTCGGTAAGGGAAGCTGGTGCTGCTAACCTGATGTGCTCACGGAGCCGCGGCGGTTGGAGCCCTCAAAGAAAAGCGCGATACGCTAGCTCTTCCTGTTTATTGGGCTCGCACTCTGGATAGCCTCGCGGACCGCCAGCTCCTCGCACGCTGCTTCTTGACGGTCACCGGGGCCGAACCGGAGGTGAAGCGACTCTCGGAGCTTTGCCCAGTCCTTCCGCTCATCAGACCGGAGATCTTCCAATGCCTGGAGCGCGTCGCCCTTCAGCGAGAGTGCTACCCTTACAGCCGTTTCTGCCGGAGACCAGCCTGCGAAATCGGCGGCTAGCTCCACTTGGGCGAAGAACGCGTAGGGTTCGACGGCCCGTTGTAGGAGGGAAGGCGCAGCTGCGGCGCGCATCGCCGGCACGGAGCTGTAGCTTGCTCCGGCACTTGCGCAGCGTCAACGTTGGGCTCCGCTCCGAGATCCAGCGCCGGGATCATCATCTCGCCGCTCCGCTTTCATCGTGCCGCTTTACTGGCACTGGTTCCGTCCGGGAGATGCTTCTTCTTCCGGAGTTGTGCTGCAACTCGGCGGCCCTCCTGAATCTTTCGCAGGTCCTCCGCCGTTCGCTCCAACTCGAAACTCTCCATCCCACTTCTGACACCAATGTAGTGTTTTTCGATGCTAGCAGGGATCTTGGAGGACGAGTTAGCTTACTTGCTCCCCAATGCAAATGGCTGGGGAGTAGTTTATTACTCTCAGCACAAGCACACATACACAGGTCAAGCACACACACATACATGCACCCAACATGGCCGAAGCCACTAACCTAAACACCCTTCTCTCTCATGGTAGACAGAGAAAACCCCCGCAAGGCATGACGGTCGTCAGCCGCCGCCCCGCACACGCCACAATTTATTGTCTAATTTTACTCCCAAAAAAGAGAAAAATGCTTGTGTTTCATGTTCTGTCCATTTTCCATGTGTGTGTTCATGATTATGGATTATCTGAGTGTGTGTTCTGATCCACACTACATTTCCTGGATTTTTAGAACAGATTAAATGTTTTTCTCTGTGCAGATGCCACAAGAAGACCTTCAACACCCAGACCAAAGACCAAACCCACTTCCACAGCAGGTACTACACACCACTGTAACACACAGTCAGGATAGTTAGTGCAGGTTAATGCATCAGCTTGGAGCCAAACTCAAACACAACACACACACACACACACACACACACACACACACACACTACATTTATCTTTTTCTTCTAGTTCTTGTAGACGTCACACCTACAAAACCAACCCTGGTGGTCGAGGACAAAATGACCACAAACTCTGAAACATCTGGAAAAGGTAACGATTAATTCACTGCATTAACGTCATTAACACTTTTAGTGATTCATATTTGTTGTGAACGTTTCCAGAACAGGAAAAGAAAATCCAGAAATGACAAAACTACACTTTTAAAACTGTTTACAATCATCCAGATTATAATAAAATAAAACCAGCTGTATAAAATTACTAAATATATACAGCATGAAATATATTTCATTA